>JAILYA010000022.1:3820519-4017776 GCA_021437795.1 Rhodamnia rubescens
CTTATTTTTCTCTGTCTCTTCACATGAACTAGTCAAACATAAAAGAGCAACTGAAGAAGCTAAAACAGCAATGCACTGCCTTCTCAGCCAATCAACTCCTTACACCTGTCCTAAGATCCTTACCATCTTAGCTTCGCCGGGAAATACTGCAAAAATTGAAAAATTATGTTAAAGCCACGGACAAGTTGGAAAAATGCATATTTTTTTATGCAATTTTTTTTTAATAAACATGTATTATACACTAATTTTATTTAGGGAAACTCACTTTCTCAATGAGGGACATGTAGTATGGCTTGACTTCCTCAACGTTGACCCGGACCTTGCTCTTGCTGTAAAGATCATACTTGCTGCAGGAGATTAAGCAGAGCACAAATTAGTGATTGGTCCACTTAATTACCCCACTAATCAATAAGTACTGAACGGAAATACACCACAAAAAAGAAACGATAATTATTCGAGAATTTTATCATTACTTGAATATCTTAAGCCACTTCATGTTCTCCCTGTCCTGCTCGTTCATAAGGTGCGTGTACGCCCCGCACCTGTGCAATGCTGCAAACAAGATGAAAGCATAAAGTCCATCATCAATTGAATTATAAGAAGGAAATGATCATCGACGAAATCGCAAACTCAAATTACGTACGATAAAAAGAGTGATAACGGATAATGAACAGCGCCGCCGGAGGGAGAGTGGTTTTGTTCTCTTTGGCAACCTGCAGATATTTTTTTTTTTTGCAAAATTTTTTCCAATCAATTTAACCGCACTATCATAATTGAATGATTACGTCGTGTATATTTCGGAAAATTAGAAGGGTAAAGAGGCGATGGAGTGAATTACCAAGTACATGTAGTCATCGTGGCCCCAAGTTATCGTCACATTGTCCAGCCCACACCCTTGGCTGTATATCCCACATTTGGTGTTGTAGGCAGGATTGTGGTCGTCCGGGTTGCCCGCGAAGTACTGCGACAAGTTAGCGGAGATTAAGGTTGAGATTAAGGTCAGGAGCTTTTGTCTCAAAACTGAGTGTACAAACTACAAATTGAGAGGAAATTGCGAGATTGCAAAGACCTTGTGGTGGACAATTGATTCGTCAAAGGCGCATCCAAGAGGGTGTGTGTCGCCTGTAGTGAAGTCAAAAGTACTTAGGTTTAAAATTTTAAATCAAGGAGTTGTGGCCAAAGGTTTAAAAAAAAAAAAAGAGCACTCACCAACAACAGCCCATTGGGGAAGCCCACCAAAGCTGGGATGAAGCAGCACCTTTCCAAGATCTGATAGTCCAGCCAATCAGTGTCTTTTCAGGAAAAACAAAGTTTTTTTTTTACCAAAAGAATGTCATTTCAGGAAAAAGACATCTATCTTCTTTTGGCACCTTACTATGCAAAACAAGCAGCAAAATAAGGGACGCCCGGAGGTGTTTTCGAACCGCATCGGAGATCGAGTCAACCCGAGCTAATTAAATCAGGTTAAATAGGCCGAGCAATAGATCGAAGCCAAAAAAATTAGTCAGTTGAACCGGTCGATTCCGATATCTCTTTAGAATCGCGTGAATTCTTTGGAGCTCGTTTTAGATCCAATCGAAATTCCAAAGAGGTTGGGCCTCCCACGAGGCGGGAGGGGTTACGAGCGAACTTTGTCATTTTAGGATCTGATCTGTGGAATAAAGAGTCCCCTTGTAGGAATTTCTAAATGGGTTCTCAGAATCCCCTGTTTATAGTCAATTCCTAGCTTGCTTGTTCCAGTAAAATAGGATCTCGAGGCATATGAGTCGGGGGCATATACCGTGGATAAGGCCGGTCAAATGCAGCCAATCCTCGTCAGGATGATCTTTCCTGATGGCTTCAGCAGTTTGGAGCAAGTGCTCGATCTGAGGCTCGTCCAGATCGGGATCGCTGTCGTCTATCACATCGTTCAGCAGCTCGCAGCATTCCCATATGCTCATCTCCGTCTTGTCCAATTTGCCGTATTCCTCCCTCATCTTCTTCACCTGAACGTCCGTAGCATTTTCAGTAAAAGCTTGAGCACGAGATGCGGAGGGGAAGAAAAAAAAGACGCGAACTTTAATGGAGGATTTGACAGAAACGAATAGGCTCGTTCTTACAAAGTCATACGTCTGGTGGATGTGGTTCAGCCGGTAAAACTCCTCCACTGTCTTCTGCCTCTGGCTTTCTGCATCATAGTCCCTGCCGACCCAGAAACAAAACAGGGGAAAAGTATATTCCATCAGAAACCATCGTGTTGCATGTAAAAATCTTGCATTTATCAGAAGGATGGCCAGAGTGAGTCAGAGAGAAAAGCAGAGGACCTGAAAGATTGACCGAACGCATTGATCTCGGGAGCCACAAACCCGTCGTTCGACGCCTCTTTTGGCACCGCGAATCCACCATCAAGCACCAGATCATTGGCGATGGCCAAATTCTTCTGTTCCTCCGCTTGGGCACCTGAAAACACGCACACTCAGAAGATGAGACGTCTCGTCGAGTTAACCGGGACGTCTCGACTGGCCATTCACATGCACGAGGATCGATCAAAGAGCCGATACTTTACGCACTCACGTCACAAAACGAAACGACAGAGAACCCAAATAATAAGATGAACGTGCAGGGGGTACCATTCTCGATCTGCTCAATGAGGATAGTCATCTTCTTCTTCGAAGTGGTCGTCTTCTTCTTCTTCTCAAAACAGAGGCGGAGGAACAACACGGAAAGAAACCAGACCGGAACCAGGACAGGGCAAGTATCGAAAAGCTCTTGTATTTTTTTTTCCAATGCTGCGAGCTCGGGGGGAGTTTTTATAGGGAGACAAGGAGGAGTCCTGTCTTGCGATTTGAAAGCTTACGAGTCCTCAACTGAGATTTGGAATGTTTGGAGTCCTTAACTGAAAAAAAGAGGGGGAAACAAAAAAATAATCCTTTCGTTTTTTCCAACAACCCCTATCCGATGGACGCGTTCGTGCGTATAAAGTCCTAAGCATGTGGCTTTGAATCTGAGGATAAGGTCGACTCGCTCTGGAGAGCCGTATGATCCACGCACCAATCGGATTGCTAATTGGGATTTCGATGGACTCGGCAAATCGACGATGATTAGACGATCGGGGGCTTGCTTGATTAGCTTAAAGCTGATCTAAAGTGATTAGGAATTAAGCAAAATTGGGTTGGATTTGGATTGAATAACATTTGACTGTAATTGGATTAGATTGAAAAAACGGATCCGGAATTGTTTGAGAATAATAACAGGCTAGAAATTCCATAAATATATAAATTTAGCTTCTTTTTTTTTTTGGGGGTGGCAAAATAGAGCAATATACATCTAAATAATTTGTCGGGTAATTAGTGAGGCATTCGAGAGCTTATATTATAAGTGTCAGCATGACAATATATATCTAATTTGTCGAGTAATAGCAATATACGACATTTCTCTAACAAAGAATCGCTCTAAGCGAGAATTTCTAACTAGGTTTATAAAGTGTAGAAGTATTTATCTTTGGTGTTCATTCATATCATTTTCCA
Source organism: Rhodamnia rubescens (assembly GCA_021437795.1). Taxonomy (NCBI): domain Eukaryota; kingdom Viridiplantae; phylum Streptophyta; class Magnoliopsida; order Myrtales; family Myrtaceae; genus Rhodamnia; species Rhodamnia rubescens. The sequence continues at coordinate 3,824,026 of JAILYA010000022.1, forward strand.
ACATTATTTTTATATAAAAAAATTCGTATCACGCGATTTTTTTGACGTGATTCTTGCCAGAGGAGATCTCGAGCACGATAGCGTGTCCCGTTCCATTAGTTGATCTCACCTCTAACCACACAAGTCACTTGCTATCGTCCGTTGTTTGCGATTCGACACGTAAAAAAAAAAAATCAAACGCATCAAGCTCAAATGTAAAACCGTATATGATAAACGTGGATGCATTGGAATTTCACACGGTCCAAGCATAAACGACAAAAATGATCATAGCACATATGTAAACAACTTCTGCAATTTAACAACTTGTCAGGCCCCTCCTTGCAAATACCCAATAAATAGATAGACAAAAAATATATATATCTATATATGTATATACAGGCTTGCAAAGAAGGATGTTCTACGTAAAACTAAAAATTAGGGTTTGACAGGCGGGGGTGAGTCAGCTTTACGTGGAATTGGATCTTTTCAAATGATTTTGTGCCAAAGACTTGTTGACTTCTGGGAAATGCTGACGCAGCATCGACTCATGGTCGCCCAATCGACGGCCTTTCTTTTTCACAAGTGTCTCGAAATCGACGGCTGAGACGTGAGCGTCGCAACCGAAAGAGCCAATCCCCGCCGTGTCAACAAACGGACGGTGGATGTCAGCTTTGCTCTGTCACGCGCAAAGGTCTGCAAGTTGTCCGATTTTTTATTTTCGAAGGTCAGCAAGATGACGTATTCTTCTTGTTTTTTTTTATAGGAATGGAGGGGCCCTTTTGGTGCTGGCGCTACGATCAGATTGTTTTTTTTTATACTTTTAATCAACGGTCCTGATTACGTGGGGAAAAAGGGAGGGGGAGAGAGAGGATTTTTTTTACTTAACCTATGTTTGCTTGACGTGTATAGAAAAGGTAGAGGGAAGACAAATTATTGGGATTTTGTTAGGTAACATTTTGGACACATTTAGTTTCACATGCTGTGATTTAACAGGAAGAGGAAAAAGTTTGTTACCTTTGCGCATGAGAAAAAGATTGATTTCATCGGCTCCGGTCGGTTGGCCTCGTGTTCAAATCAAATCAATTGGGGAGGTGCTAACTAGAGTCGACATGATCATTTGAACATCAATTCAGGCGGACAGATAGATTTCTTTCTTTTTTTCTTTTAGGATTGTAGGGCGGTTTTCGAGAGTCAAATAAACGAAAAATTAATCTCGGAGAACCTCTCTCTCTCTCTCTCTCTCTCTCTCTTCTCTCTCTCTCTCTCTCTCTCTCAATCCCTACATGTTCTTCCTATTCTTCTTAGCTCCAATTGTTGGTGAGCCAATCATGCCCAACTCTCTAGAGGGCTCGATGATGATTTATCTACTCTTGGCTTCCATTTGCAACTTTGCAACCTGTGATGCGAATACTTTGCAATTAGAGGTGTAAGTCTGGGTTGAAAACCCGCATTTTAACTCATAGTCAATAACATGGGTCGAATATGGGTTGAACAGGTTCTAATAAATGTTTGAAAAAAAAGTTTTAATAAATGGGCTATAAATGGGAATGCATTTTAAGCCTAATAATATGTAGGTCGTATATGGGTTTGTTTGTAAATGGATTTGTTTTTGAACCTATATACAACCCATTTAGCTAGACATATCCAATTAGTGGTGGCCATGGTTTGAAATCGCCGGTTCCGGTTCGTGGCCACCTGTGAATCGGAACAGGAACCTTAAGGGGCGGTTTCGAGTCCGATTTTGAACCGGCGGTTCTGGGTAGGTTTAAGGGCCGATTCAAATTCTAAATCGAAAATGGAACCACCAATTCCGATTTCGATTTCGATTTTTAAATTTAATTTTTAAATAATGAATTATGAAATAATAAATAATAAATTACAAAATAATAAATCATCAAATATAAATTGTAATCAATTTGTACATTGTAATTAAATTTGGGGAAAAAAAGGGGGGAGGGAGAAGGGGCTTGAACTTAATGAATTATCATTAAGCCTATATTTTATTGGGAATAGAAAAATCAAACTTCATGTAGTTCTTTTACTTTTGATAACCTCAATTTACCTCATCGTCAATCATCGCTACCCGTTCCGGCACCCGTGGTTGTGATATCTCCATCGTCATCGAAGAAATCGATTTCATTGTTGCGATCCCTCTATTGTTGTCGATATTTAGCCTTTGTCCAATTATCGACACAAGCTTGAGCATCCACCGAATTCGGATGTAATCTTAAACGTCGATCGTCCAAAATGTTGCATCCGGCGCTAAATGCTTATTCAACCGCAATCGTTAAACAATGGGTTGCTAAAACCTATTTTGCGATAAGAGCAAAAATTGAGAATCGGGTTGAATGCCTCTTCCACCACTCTAGAATTTTGAAATCTGTGCCGCCTTCGAAATCATCAAACTCAAAAGAAATGATTAAATAGGTTTCTATTTGAGAAATATTACCTATTGCTCCCTTTTGTCTTTTTTGCCTACTCATCGGTATTTTGTACTATCTACTAATTCTACCTAGGTACCCACTTTGTACGTCACTATGTCGGGAAGATCCACTATTACCTACTAGATTATATCTACTACGAAATGCATTATACAATTCTACTATTGCGTCTTTAACCACGCTTGTACGGCTCTAATATTTACCGTTGCATTAAAATATAAATATTCATAATAAATATTCAGATAATCACCTAAATCATCTAATTTGGTATGTGGATCAAAAATAAAAGCAGCCAAATAAATAAGAGGAATGTCGGTATAATAATGCAGCCATGTTATTCGCATTGCTATAATAATCCGAGCTAATTGATAATCTTTTTCATATTCTTCAAAAACACCAAACAATATTAACACACTCTATTAAAAATAAATGCGTAGTAGAATAATAAGCACCGGATAAATTATAAGTTACATCGTTAAAAACTTTTAAAAAATCTAAAATTATTTTGCAAATATCCCACTCTTGTGGAAATAAATTAATTTCAGAAAAATTATTCGAAATAAATGTACATAATAAATTTTTATATGCAAAAGATTGATTAAGCAATTCATACGTAAAATTCCAACGAATCGTAACATCTTTTGAATTTTTTTTTGGATTTTTTTTATATAAAATATGGCACATTCTCTCATAATTTGGGGATGTTTTCATAAAAATTGAATTGCTCTCTTTATTGGGCTGAGAAAAGTATCAAGAGTTCATAAACCATCTTGTACACATAAATTTAAAACATAACAATCACATCTAATATAAAAAAATTATCCATAAAAACGGGTTTACAATTTTTTCTAAATCGGGAATGGAAGCGGTATTTGCCACAAGTATTATCAAAACCAACTGAAAAAATTTTATTAATCAAATCATATTCTTCTAAAACTTGCCTAATTACTTCATAAATATTATTGGCCGTATGCCTATCATCAAAAACTCAAAATGCAATAATTTTTTTTTAATATTCCAATCGTCACTTATCCAATGACATGTGATACCTATATAAGAATGAGTTTGCTAAGAATCACTCTAAATGTTGCTACCTATATGCACACGTTCATCAAAATTCATAAAAAAAATTCAAATATGTTTTTTTTTTTTTTTATAAAGCCCAATAAGTTGGCGTTTAAGTGTATTTCTCGAAACATATTGTGCTTGCGGAATACATGCAAGTGTTTATAAAATAATTAAAATCAAAATTTTCACCAAAATTAAACAAGTAAACATTCAATGGCTGCAAATCTAGCTAATTTTTCTTTATAAACTTTTTTCATTGTAATGAAACAAATGAGAAGTGTTAGGATTGGCGTACTCGAAAATTTATTATTGGCTAGTGTCGATCCCCACTTTTTTTTTATAAAGCCCAATAAGTTGGCGTTTAAGTGTATTTCTCGAAACAGGTTGTGTTTGCGGAGTACATGCAAGTGTTTATAAAATAATTAAAATCAAAATTTTCATCAAAATTAAACGATAAACGTTCAATAGCAGCAAATCTAGCTAATTATTCTTTATAAACTTTTTAATTATAACGAAATAAAGGAGAAATGTTAGGATTGACGTACTCGAAAATTTATTATTGGTGGTGTCGATCCCCACTTACATTGCATGTTTCAACCTCGAGATGCCGTTTAAATGTTCCATAGCCGCTTTCACCTATAAATTTGTATGTTGTCTCACAATATTTACATTTTAACCGATACTAATTTTTACCTAAATGTTCCTTCGTGACGTGTTCCCATATGTTGGATATACCCTCCCGCTTCGGCTCATTTGTTATTGATATTTATTCGACACCGGTAGGAAGATGAAGACTTTTTTGCATTGGACATGCTCGACGTTGGGAATAACGTTGATATTATCATCATCGTCTACTCATTATGCAAAATCACGATGATCATACTCATGAGTATAATCATATTCCCACATTCGAATCGGGCTCTTTCCTTGTCACCATTCTGCTTCCACTTGCCTTTTTTTTTTATTATAGAGAATTGACCAAAAAAAGGATTCGGAAAATTGAGAGCATTGAGTCGAGAATGAGAGAATTGAGAAAATTGAAATGATTGAGAGAATTTGAGAGAAATTATGAGAAAAAATGAAAAATGGAAAGGGATATTTATAAAGACTTAGGATAGTTTTAATAAATTAAGAAAAAATAAAAGGGTGGGAGCCACAGCTTACAACAGTCAAAATTGACTCTTTCCCGAATTATATTTTATTTTTAGCCGTTGGGTAGCATTGCTGCACCCAAACAGCTATGAATCGGTTTTAAATTTTTAGAAACCGTAATCGGCGAGTCCGGTCGACGGGCCAATTACGGTTGGTCAACGGACCGGTTCCGAGCTCAAACCGGCCTGTGGCCATCACTATATCCAACCCATTTACAATTATCTTAGCTTGTAAAATTATTGGTTTATATTTTTGTTATTTTCAATGTTTATTTCTATTTTTATAAGTAAAAGAAAGAAAAAAATAAAAAAAAAAATCTAAAATCTAAGAGTTGTTCAAAGTACGCCGCCGATGCCGCCGCCCACCGCCACATGCTGCCGCCGCCACCCACCGCCAATCATCGACGTTCGACTTCTGCCGTCCCCAACCACCCATAGCCCATCCCCGCCGCCTGCCCAAACATACCGTGAGCGAGAAGAAACTCAGGCTTCACCGTGATAAGTCGCACATCGCATTCGAGGACGATGACCGTTCGTTCAGCTTATCTGTGGAACAAGCCGGAGTTCGACAAAAACAGAGACAACATTCCTGTGAACAAGCCATTCTCTCAGCAATTCCCATCAACATCTGTCCGGCCCATCCTTGATTGATATGGAATACTGGGGACTCAGCACCAAGCCTCACATCCAGAGCCCAAGTTAAATTAACTTCACCACGTCCACCCCTGTCCGTCGTCGATTGCTGCAGCCGGCGATCCCCAGATTTTGGAAAAAGAAAAGAATATATATATATTCTAAAAAAAAATAAAAATAAAAATCTTTAAAAAATATTATAATTTTTTTTCCCTAATTTGTGTTTTAGCAATATCTTTTTCTTAATAAATTATAAGAAAATAATTATTCCATGATTTAGTTAAATATAAAAGTGTTTAAGCAATATGGGTTGGGTCTGTATGAATTGAGTATGGGTCGTTGATTTGTATATATGAAAATATATCAAAACGGATTAAATGGGTCGATATAAATCGGTCGAATGAATCATACTCGATCGGCCCACCAATTTGACACCTCTATTTGCAACTAGTGATTGCTTTTCAACAGTTCTTTTCTTATCTTGGGGCCTTTTCGATCGGCTCTGGTGTCCGTGTTTCTGCAGTTCTCTATCAGATATCGATGGTTGGTGAGCTGTACTTGTCTGAGTAATTATACAAACACTAAAGCAAAATTGGAGTTGAAGTTTTCACCGGCATCGCCGTGTCAAATTACTTTTACCATCAACTGCTCTGACATTTGATGCGTCTCCTATTCTTCTACCCCGAGTCGATTGTCGAAGCATGACCCACAATTACTCTAATTACATTGTTCGAGAATTCACAGCCGGCAGAGACAATTTGGTGTCGCAAAAATCTGATGCGTTCACAATGCTGCTCAAATTAATGAAGTAGCACTCCAAGCATTTGGATAACCACAATAGCTTATTTTCTCTTACAGAAGCAAATTATTCTCATTCCGGACAAGACGATGCAGCCAAACACGGGAAAATTTCTGTCCTCTTCTTGAAGAAATAACTTCACGAAAAGTGCTTACCGGAAGGGTAACGTGTCCCGGGAAATGAACGGAGTCTCGGCGACCCCCACGAAAGATTTCCGCCGAAAGATTAAATGGGGCCCACGAAGCATATCGATGGGAGTATCCGATAAGCATGACGAAATCGAGGACGCGAGGAGGAAGGCGTCCCCGACAACCTCGAACTCAGAATAGACCTGATCGATAAGCGGGCCTGATGCGTATCGGCGGAGCGGACCGACGAGCGCAAACAAGAGCGAGGATGCAAGACCTTATGGTTGAGCGGGCCTGGATGGGCCGGGTCTCAATTTCTCAAAAGCCCGTCGGGCTGGCCTCTGGGCCTCTTCAGGTCTGTGAAGTCACGGGCCCACCCTCAGCGAATTTGTCGAGCCCGCAGAGATGGGGAGAGCTTTGCCAGCCCTACCACTTGGTGGGCCCTGCATTCTCGTACCTTAAAAAACGTGAAAAACTTGCTGCGAGGTGGGTGATGCGTCGTCTTCGGGTCAGATTATTCGCACGTCCTTTTGCCAAACGAACGAGAAAAACCGTTTCGCTCACTATGTTTTGCGAAAAACGAATAAATTTTAAAAATATATTTTTAAACATAATCTCTTATATCATTTGAAATAATTAACCAATGGGAACTTTTTTTTTTGTTAAAACAACAATATACATCTAAATAATTTCGTGGAAGATGAAAATTATTTTGTGTTCATTCGTTTTTGAAAATTTACATAAGCAATCTTGTTTTGAAAAATATTTTTCAAACCTTCCCTGTGGTCGGTGATGGTCACAAGACACTAGGTGGGGCCCGGCGATAGTTTCGGCGATGCGGGAGCATTGGGCTTTATCAATCAACTCATATCGATACGCAAGAATGGTTACCGATTATGCGGAAAAGTTGTTGATTAAAGAGTTGCCGATCCTTTCTTTGCCGATTAAGTATTGAATTACCGATTCATCAAATTAGTTGTGTTCAAAGCTAATTGACAGCATATCGATGGGAGGTTATTCTAAGCAAATTTTGCTGGGATATTTATGGATCTTTGGTTATTTTCTGGTCAATGTTGGTCAACGAATTTAGAGTGTGAGTAAAATTACTTTGCATTTGGTCCAGCGCGTTTAGTCCTAGTTTATGAGTCTTGAGAATGTTGTAGGTTTCAAGAGTCAAAGTTCAAATCCCTAGGTGTTCTAATGCAATTTATAGTTCCCAACTCTTTATTGTATTTTCTACTTCCTATATCATTAATGTTGGGTAGTTCCCATGTCTTTAATGTTTGTCAATGTATTAGTTGCTCTATAAATAGAGGTAAATTCTCAAATGTAAGGAGACAATTTTGATGAATGAAAATATATGAAATTTGTCTATGTGTGAGCAAATATCTATCTTTGGCATTTGTATCCTTGGAAGTTGGATTCTTTCTAAATGGTGAGACAAATAAGCACTATATCATTGGCTAATGATATTCCGTAGGTCTTGGTGATAAGCTTCTCTTATCCTGAAGTCCTATATCCTAGATTGGTGATATTTTATTGGCCTTGGTGGAGAACTTCGTCAATACCGATCGCAATCCTTAACTAATGATATTCAAAAGGGAATAACGTAGGAGATATCTCTATTTTTGCTTGGAAAAATCTTTCGAATTAGCATTGCTTAGCCTTCAATTCGTCTCTGAACATTAAATAAGATGTGAAATATGAATAATCCATCCTCTTTTTTTTTTTTTGAAACGAGAGATCTTCTGGCTGTCGAGTCAAGCCCTTCGCGAAGATGGCCATCGTCCCCAGGTCATATCACCCTTCGAGCTCTCCCCAAGTTCCGATTCTCATCCAGCGACCTTAGAGTCACTCCAAGAAAGAAAACAGTCAATCGCGAGGCGAGTCACGCACGCATCTGGTAAAATTTTTTCCAAAGAAGCGGTTGAAAAAGGGGTCGGTAAAAAGAGTAAAGAAAGAAAGAAAGAAGCCAGTTAAGCCTCGACGACAGTGTGCCAAACACGCCGAGAACCATCCAGGTGTATGGCGAGCGCAGCAGCAGCAGAGAAGAGGACTGACATTATTGTACCGTAGCGTCATTATTTCATGTGACTTTGGATGCGGGGGCAGTGGGGGAAGGACGAGGAGCTGATTTGCCGTTGCTGCATAACAAATTCCTTGCGGAGAAGCTTTATGATGACGATGGGTGGCAGTGGCCGTGGCACATGGCCGCCCCTGGGGGGCGCTGCCTTTGAAGGCCCTCCACGTACCACCATGAGTCACTGTCTCCGCGAAAGGAAAGGCCATCGATGGGACTGCGATCTCTTTAAAAAATAAAGATAGATCTTGATGTTAGGTTGCTCGCTCATGTGCACCATCTTTTTCTTTTCAGTTCTGTGGGTTTTCTTGATTAATAATGATATTGCCTGCTTTTGGAAGAATCCGAAAGCTAGGGTTTTGAAAACAGGGCGCTTGTTTTGTATTTGTGGGCATGCAGGATCTTCACATCTGGACGTGCGCGATGGTGTCCAGCTCTCTTCCCTTGCATGTGCGGGTCTCGCATTCAGTGGCGCCCAATTTGCGGGGATCTCTTTCCGTGATATAAATATGGTGGGGATTGGACGAGTTGGTCAAGAGATGGATCGTATTCCATCTGCTAGCACGACCAGTCAAGCTTTCTGCGGTCAAATTGCAACTGAGGAGGAATTCGTAATTGTTGCTATCGTCGACTTTCGATCGGTTTCACCACGTCGTATACAGTTATCGTGCTTCGAGTTGAAGTTCCTCTCGATGTCGCAAGTCATTGAAGTGTCGTAATCAAGCCCGGTAAACCGAGGGTGGATGAAGGTGCTCGTGTAGAGTTTATCTTTCGGAAGATCGTGTCCTGTACATTTGCTATGAGTAGATTCATCAAACGGGTGAGCTCGATGGTCATGTTGAAAATAGTCCGATCTAAATAGACCTATTTAATCCTTTTCCGACGTATTTTCATAAAATATAAATCTAACGACTCATACCCGACTCATATGGTGTTTCTAAACCGCTTCCATATTAAATCCATTCTAAGAAGTCATATCCAAATTGAGGTTAAGAGCGCAAATGAGCAAATGCGATATCGAGTAAGGGCGATATAGAATGAAAAGAGATCCATAAACATTGGTTTTGTTTAAGGAGATCGTACATTCATTTACAATCTATTCAATGCTCATATTATGTTTAAATATATTTATAATTATTTATTAAATATAACTAACTCATATAACAACTCAGTCCAATATATGAGTTAAGAAATGAATTTAACATTCATTTTGACGGATTTAGCTATAATGCATGCATATGAATATCATATTCCATTCAATGAGTTGCCAAAGTGGCCTTAGGCTTTGTTAGGGAAATCAAGATGCCTATGGGTCATTATTGCTTCTAAAAGAAGCCTTAGGACTCGCCTAATCTCTATCCTCGAACTCAGCACGAGATAAGCCTCCCCAACCAACTTCTAGGTCAGAACTTTGTTAAAGGGGACATGATCTTATCCGTTCCGACAATGAATGTTTGGGTACTTCTCACCCAACATTTTGAAAGTTCTTAATGTCCTCCCCTTGCCTCTTTAAGCAATGTCATAGATAGTTATACCTCTTTCTTTGTTTCCACCCTCTCCCCCCCCAACCAATGAAGGGTTGATGGAGAGAGATCAGTCAAAATCTCTCTAAAACTTGTCCAAACAAAGAAGATTAAGGGCGAAAGTGGACTTTCTTTCCCTTAGCATGTATTTGTCTCATGTATCCGCTCTTTACGGGGAAAAGAAAATCAAGAGTAGAATAAAATCTCAATGTTGATTTGCGTGAATTTGGAATGAACTATTAACACATGCACATTGCATCTATTGAAGGGATTATGCAAATTCATTACCTGAATGGATAATTTTTTGTCATTCGTAATTGGAAGAGTTAGATAAAATGATCGTCATTGTAACCCATCAAATAGATAACTAGCCAATCGAGGAATCAATTGACCTTTCTCCCAATAAAATTAAGGGGTGAGCGGTTTCATAATCGGTTCATGTTCCACCCGAAACCTGGAATATGCTTGTCGAATTGGCTTACCAATTTTTGAAACTCGAAACCGACACCGCATACATTAGAATCCGGAACCTACCATGTCACGTGTTCTAAGGTCTACCCAAGTTTCTCTTGTATTTTGAATTGAACGATTGCAATGAATCATCACCTCTCATGACTATCGGTTGCCGCTACAATCTACGATCACAACTCATGTTTAGACATATGAAGAATAAAACGCATTAATAAAGTAAAAGTCTCGGTCATGGATATCATCGGAAATGAAAATTCAAACTAGTGATTTCGGATTACACACTCATCTTCGGACGCCATGAATTGCGGCGGGACCATGTGAAAATATGGAAAAAAAAAAAAAGACTTATTACACCTAAAGCTTAAAGCCTTCCCATCGAAATCGATTTCCTAATTTTTGAAACATGAAATCTACCTTGCAACTCTAGAACCTATAATCGAACTAATTTTCACTGATTCAATTCTTCAATTTTCATTTCTACCTTGACATCATGTTCTTTTTTTTTTTTTTTTTTGGTCGAACCCCGGAAATTCATATTAAGGCAATTCATTTCCATTTTCTAGGAATTATTCACGTACTTATGGGAAAAATCGAAATTTAATTATGCTAATATTTCTGCAATCCACGCAAGTGTCTCATTAATATGGGAAAAATGGATAGACTTTTCTAACCATTCCTTACTTTTCTCTTTCAATTTAATTCTTCTCCTTTTCTATTCTTCAATAGATTTTGTTTTAACGGACGCAGTAACTTTTTAGTACCTCCATCTCCCCCTGCATTTTTACCTAACCACGGTTGAACCGAACCCAAACAGAGTTAAGGCCGACCGCTTTAGTATATACAAACCACCCCACAGCAGGTTAAATTTTTTTTTTTAACTGCCACAATAACTTCGGTGCGTCTCTTCCCCAGCATTTTTAACCTGACCACGGTTGAACCAAACCCAACCAGAGTTAGGCCCAGGCGCTTTATATACCCACCACCACCGCCTCCTTCACCTTCTCCACCACGGGCCTTCCCCGCCATCTCCCACCGTCAAAATGATGATCGGCGAGTCCCGCCACCCTCTCTACCCCACGGTCCGCATACCTCCTCTGTGGCCATCCCTTGAGGACCCTGCGGACGAAATCCTCTCCCCCTTCGACGCGGACCACCTCGCCGCCACGACCGCAGCTAGTCCGTACGCTCTGCAGGATATCGTAGCGGCGCTGCGCCACCACCAGGCCGATCCGGACTCGGACGGCCCGGACTCACCCGTCGACCTCTACACGTCCGACCACTTCCGCATGTACGAGTTCAAGGTCCGGCGGTGCGCGCGCGGCAAGTCCCATGACTGGACCGAGTGCCCCTACGCCCACCCGGGCGAGAAGGCGCGGCGGCGTGACCCCCGGCGTCACGGATACTCCGGCGCGGCCTGCCCCGACTTCCGGAGCGGGCATTGCCTGAAGGGAGACGCCTGCGAGTTGGCCCACGGCGTCTTCGAGTGCTGGCTCCACCCCTCAAGGTACAGGACGCAGCCCTGCAAGGACGGGCTCAACTGCACTCGGCGCGTCTGCTTCTTCGCCCACACCCCCGAGCAGCTGCGTGTCGTGGCCGGGCAGCAGAGCCCACGAAGCGTCGAGTCGCTGTCCTCGTCCCCGCCGGCGTCACCGATGTCGCTGTCGCTGTCCCTGTCGCCGTTCCGGGCGGACGCAGTGGCCGAGATGGTCGTCTCCCTCCGGAACTTGCAGCTGGACAAGGTGAAGTCAATGCCTCGCGGCGGGTCCAGCTCTGGGTCGCCGAGGGGTTCCAGAATCCGACCCGGGTTCTACAGCATGCCCACGACGCCGACCCAATCCACCCCGACGCCGCGCCACGGGCTCGGGTATCTCGATTCCTGGGAGAGCGGACACGAGGAAGAGCCGGCGATGGAGAGGGTCGAGTCCGGCAGGGACCTGAGGGCCAATATGTTTGAGAAACTGAGCAAGGAGAGCTCGTTGGATAGGGCCCGACCTGAATCCGACCCGGATGTCTGGTGGGTATCGGACCTGGTGAAGTAAAAGTGGGATCTTTGTCTACTGTTTTCCCTTCTCTTCACTGTAAATAGGATCCGAAAGGGTGGAGGAGAGGGGGAAATGGGGGTAAAGAATGTCGAATGATTTCGGACTCAACCTATTGTACATATATGGTAACTAAAGGCCATGCCGAAGCGGAGCTTGGAAGATGGTTCCTAGTTCCGGCCGGAGAAGACGATCAGCGAGAGAGAGACAGGATGGTCGGCGACATTTTCTGTTGATAAGGGGCTGATTCCGAGTTTGCGGAAGTCTGATTTACGGGTTGATTCTCGCGTTTCGTTCTCGATTGCTTTCGTTTTCGACTCCCGAGTGAAGAAGAATGTCACGCAGGAGACATCGTCAATGGTCGTGTCTTGATGCAGTGATCTGAAATCGAAGGAGTCGTTTCTAGTAAATCATCATCTGTTTGCTGTTTGCTGATTCTGGGTGTGTGTCTATATTTATATATTTGTCAGGCTCTGGCCGAAGAAACTTATGGTATTGACTTATAATCAAACAAAACCCCCTTTTTTTTTTTTTTGTCGTCCTCCTTTCTCTCTTTTGCCCAAAATCGATCCAAGCTTTTAAGTTCGTGATTTCCATGTATGGAGTTCCTGCCTCCTGTAAGATAAAGATACGATTTTTATATGACAATATTAGTAAAGAGGGTTTTCCATTATAGTGGAATCCCTTTTTTTGTTTTGGTGGTACATCGAAGTTCGCTCTCAAATGAGTATTGAGTACGGATGAGCGAAGATCATGACCCGCTTTGGACCGAACCGGCTAGATTATGATGCAGAACAATCGGGGGAATTATAGAAAAAAATTTATATTTATAGTAGTTTTATCAATTAGTCTAAAATTTAATTTGTCAATTAAGTCTTAATTTTTTTGTAATTGTGTCACTTAATCATTTGGTCGGTCGGTCGGTGTCGAGGTCGCATTGTCAAGTAATTTTTTTTTATAGTTTTTCCAAAATTTTAATTATTTTTTCTAATAATTTTATTTTTTATTTTTTTTTTTTGTTGTTTTTTTTTTGTTTGGGCTAGCAGGCTATCGACTCTCGGATCGTAAAATTTTTAAGACTCAATTAATTAAAAAAAATTATGACTATATTGAAATAAATTTATAATTTTTTGGTAACTTTTTTTCGGAATGATTTGGCGAAAGAATCTTAACAAATATAAGATGGTACGGTGAAATCGAGTCAAAACATCGTTTTAGATGCCCTCGAAGACGTATTTTTTATTTTATAAGATTAAGTTTTAACTATGAAAATATGTAATTAAAAAACATAAATTGAGATAGAAGGAAATGTCATATGAGAATTCGCGTTATCACTTTCAATTGTTATTGAAAAATTTGGAATGTGTGGTTTTAACATTTAATATTTGTAATTATCGTCGAGGAGAAAACGTAATTCTTTTTGTGAGTTGTTACTCATCTCAAGATTATTCGGATATAGATTTATATATATATATAAAAGGGCGTTCTAACTATTATGGAGGGAGTTTCATGCGGAGCTGACGATGCATGGTCGACATTGGATAGTGGAGGACGAGGGGGCCCACTCTTTTGACCGGGAAATCGATAATTGCGAGAGAAATTGACTCACGAGTCGGCTTTGCTTGTCTTGTCTCTCCATTTCCGTCAACCCGGAGACGTTGACGCTGACCACGAAATATCTCTCCCCCACTTCGAAACCAATCTGCCCTCAAATTTTCATATTACCTCGTCGAGGTTTGTTTGGGTGTAGTGGTACATCGTTCTCCGGTCGCTCCTCGTCCTCGAGAAGGGTTCTGTCTAGTCCCTGTTTGTGTTACAGCACAGGATAATCTCGACTCGACTATACTTTTACTAACAACGTGGTGTAGCGGCGGCTGTGAAAAACTTACCTCAAATCGAGCAATGATTATGGCTCGAACGGAATATTTTGCTAGTAAATTTATTAGATCCTTTGTTAGATCAATACATTGGACGATTTTAGATCACTCGATTTACGATGGAACGTAATTTATTACGAGTGTCATCATGTACATTGGCAATTATTCGATTTGGGATCCGTCAAAAGGAGAGAAAGAGGAGGGGTCGCGGAACTATGAACCCGGCGAGATCATGCCACATGCTTCATCACTTGCTAAGTACCCTTGCAAACTTAGTCAAAGTTGTCATAAAGATTCGATAACCAATTCAACGACCAATCTAGTGGAAGAATTTCAACCTCGTCACCACAAAAAATTTTCCATAGACCGTCGGAACTATATTGTTGGTCATTGGATTGTGATGTCCACTCTCCACTACTGTCGTTATTGCTTGTCAATTTGTTGCATTTTGAATCGTCATTTTCACGATTTTTCTGCGACAAAATATTTGTGGATGATCTAATGAATGGAACAAATCATTGTGCAGAAATCATACGTAAATATGGGTGAGACCTAATTAGGAGTCTTACGGATCTTTCGAAACGCGATCGACTTAACTCAGTAGACTCGGTCTATGCAATTGCTCACTCCTGGCTCTTTCGACGTATGGACGCCGCGTGGATCCGAGAGGCAAAACGATGAGGATGACATTGGGGGCTAATGAGCCATGAGTAGTCCTTTTCCATACGTTGACGGCGAAGGGAACACTTCATTGCAGTCCCGGGAGGTCCTGCTCCTAGGCCGAACCCTGCGAGATATTCCTAGCAAGGGTTTGACGGAAGATGCCATTGCTTTCTCTCGCTATCTCATCCCTCAACCAGGAAACAGAAGGAAGAGAGAAGAAACCATCCTTCCTACTCCCGTTGAGCCATGGGTATGACAACATTGTCCGCTAGTCTTGTTTCGTTTAACCTATGTTCTTGTTCCGTAGGAGATATGCTGCAACATATTCCCCTCGCTGCCTCCAAAAATCAAACACTCCCGACATGATCGGTCGGTGCGATACGTTCATACAAATCTCAATCGGAGGTGTGCGCGCGACGTAAAATCGATACCTAGAAGGAGTCCAACTCCATACTCAAAAGCTTAAGTCGAATGAGTTATGGGATACCTATGACATATGTTGACTGCTCCATGCCATATTCTTCTAACACACCTACCATTTGCATCCTAACAATTTCCTCTAACTTGTGAGCTCAATATTAGATTTGCTCCCTCTTAATCCGAATATCCTTCTACAACTTGAATCTTTATGAATGCCTAACTACATCCCTGGTCTCTTTTTCCGAAAGAACCTTCAAATCCGCCATCGGGCTCGCGTTCCTACATCACAACGCCCCCCTCCTCCCGAAAATCGAGTTAGCCATTAGATTTCAACTTTGAGATAATTATCAAATATCGAAAGCAGATTGAAAGCCCATCAATCTAACCATTGGCTATGATATCGGTATTGGGCGATCTTGAGCTTATCTTATTCTCGAAAGTTAGTTCAAAGAGCGATTTTTTGCCTCACATTTATAAACCGACCATGAATATGATATAACTCGAACAATGACTAATCTCCAGCGAAAGTAACTCCGGATCGAACGTAGAGAGAAAGAGAGGATCTAATTCGGAACGAGCAAGATCAGTATGATGGGCTGTATTGGTTTCTTAATATCGTTTTACTCGTTCGTTTTTCCTTATTGGTTCGAAAGGAAGCGGTGGACTGGATTAATCAAAGCTAATCCCATGATTAAGCCTTTTAAGGAGGGGACGGTTAGGTTCTAATCCCCTGCAGAATTGGCTTTTTAGGCAGTCAACGAACCCTCCCGCTCATCGACCGAAAGCAGATTCAAAGGGAGGGAGCAGGCAGGTAAGCTGAACAAGGCCACTATGCTCAGGCGGGGACAGGTGGAGATCACGAGACATAATGAGATCTTGATTTTGACAATGGAGCTGACCCCAAGGAAATAGGAAATGGCGGCTTAGATTAGATTGCTCTCCACCATGACTTTTCTTCTCTCTCTCTCCTCCTTTTCTTTTTCTATTGTTGGCCATATTTGGACCATTTTGAGAGATGGGAGTCGCCTATTTTTCGTTTTCATTTATGTAACGTTAGGTCCCTTGTACCTAGCATCGCCTCACTAGGGAGAAAGATGTTATCTTACATAGCCCCGTGCTTTGTAACATCTGCAAGCCACGGTCAGTCCGGCCCAAGATAGAAGAACCGAGGAGCCGACGTCTGGTCCGAAGGCCACGTCAATCGATGTTATCCGAACCATTAATTATGTAGGTTCCATCCTAAGGTCTACTCGGTCGACGGTCTGGACGAACTTGGGTCTATACGGTCTTTGCGCATCTCGTCGAACGCTAGAAGTGTTGGCACAATGCGGCACCATCCATATAAGAAGATCGTGTAGTTTCACCCCGTGAGGGGAAATATGACGGAGCTCTTATGCTGCTTATTCCGACGGAATCCCATGTAAACCGAAACCGGGGGGGGTTGTAAATCAAATCTTGCTCGACCAATGTTTGAAGTTGCCTTCCTTTTCATGCAGTTAGTTCACATTTGGTACCTTCGTGACTAACAACAGAAAGCAGCCAATTTTAAAAAAAAAATAAACAATTTACGCTTGACGCGATCTCAAAATTAAGTGTCAACAATGTGGATGCGCTCGCGGTTTAAAAATTGTAACGGGTGACGTAATAAATTGCAAGCGACATTCATAACATCGTGGTCTTGGGCCCAGAGGCCCACCCAACATTTGAGCTGGCTTAGACAAAGATTATTGCCCCATCAATGAAAGCTTAGTTGGGCTCGAAAGTATTGATAACTGATTTTGAGGGCTTGGACAAGTCTTGTCTTCTTGAAGGGGTTTAGCTTCACTAGGTCACTTCGGCCCCGTGTTAATATTTCATACGGGGAAAGTTCTCGAGCTAAGCTCGTGGGTCATAGCCGTTATGGGCGCGCATGGCAACACTTTTATTTCGTAAATCAATTTCTTGCTAAAATTTGATTTTTCTACTTCTACTCAAAAGCGAAGTTGGTTTTTCTACTTATACTCCGGAAATTGATTTTTTATTAGAAAAATTCGTTTGGTAATGGTTGAAAATTTCTACTTCGAAATATTATTAATACAAAATCTTCTACGACGAGATTATTATCGGTGGCTGAAAAATTTCTACTTCATTTTTATTTTTTTCAAATTTCTTTAAAAAATAATTTTATTACTACAAATATTATTTACATTTTAAAAATAAAAAAATTATTATTTATTTTTTATTCCGGTGGTTTGGAGATGGCGACTAGGTAGCGACGCCTAATGGCGGCGACCGACGCAGGTCGAAGGCGGCGGTGGTCGATGGCGGCGGTTGGAGGTGGCGGTTGACGATGACGGAGGCATGATTGGGAGAGAGAGGCATAATGAAAAGAGCGTTAGACGAAAAGTACTTCTTGAGTTGAGAAGTAATTTTTCTTTAACTTCTCAAATTAGGAGAAAAATAATTTCGAAATGAAAATTATAGAAATTTCTTTCGAAGTAAAAATTTTTACCAAACGAATTTCTATTGCGAAATTGCATTACCAAATGAATTTCCGATCCAAAAACACTTATGGAGTAGAAATTTACTTCCGAAGTGTTACCATGCGTACCCTATGTGAGGTCACCGTGTCCAATCGCGAGTGTTTGGGATAGAGTTGGTGATTCGTGCGAACTCTATAGCAAAGCTCAACCTTGATCCCCGGATCAAGGTCGTCCCTCAAGCTAGTCACACGGCAATTGTTGACCTTACATGTGAGGTCAACGCCAATTGCACTGGCCTCCGCACGATGAATTCGGTCCGGAGAAAGATGTTGGAACTAGCAATATCACATAGAGGGAGGGTGAATAGGTGATTTTGAACAATATTGAAACTTGATGCGAAATTAAAACAGTTTTGAAAATAATCCGAATAGAAACAATAATAACATGCGCGAAAGAACTTTACGAATAATAAGAGTTCGGGGAAGAGAAGATTGCATGCAATATTTATAGTAGTTCGGCTTGTTAGGCCTACTTCCACTCTTCCACGATGACAGCCAATTGGTTAGATTTCACTAGAATGAATCAACGGAGGTTACAAGAGATAACACTTTCAATCACTCTACAAAACCCCACATAGATAGAAATTTTAACTCTCTGGAATAAGTTTGTGAATTTGAATGAATTCGAGCACTTTTGAATTTTACGTTCTCGACGCTTTTTGCTGGTCACAATGTATATTCTTTTATACTCCTTTGTTTCCAAAGTAATCGTTGGACAACCCTTCAAAGGATCGCTCTTCAATTATTGATTGGACGTCATCAATCATGATTGAACGCAATCGTGATAGACATAGTAACCCTTGGAATAGAGTCTCGAATTCATTAGATTCAGTCACTCATACAACTAAATCTTCGTTTTCAAAAGTAGAGTTGATTCAAATAACTAGTAATCCTTATCCCCGAAAGGTAACATCCAATTGAAGATATTCTCCCGATTTGATTGGAAAATAATCTTATCAATCAAATATTACAAACTTCCATAAAAGAAACCGCCAATAACGAAAACCCGCAAAACGTGGATATTCGGAATCCGCTTGGAAGATATTACAGAATCCGAACAATATTCGAAGGAGTCTAAAGACTCTCTCGAATCTTATCAAATTATGAATAGTGACACTGAACATCAATAAAGTCATTGCTGACATGTCATATAGATCTTCGAAGACCAAGTCTTTAGAGGCGAGTAATAAACTCCATCCGAATGACTTTAGAAGCAAATATATGATAAATACCGTTTACGTCGAATGCCGATTTGGATCAATATGAGTTTTTGTCCACTTGTTCATCTTGCAATAAAAGTAAGTAAACATTATACATATTCTTTCCAAATATGGATAGTTTTGTCACAATTAAAACATTCATAATGAGGGTTTTCTCAACAAAAATATCTTGATGCAAAATGATATTTAAATTAAGGGGGAGCAGACTTAGCACTAACCTCTTTTCTTCCCAAAAATCATCGATATAAAGTTCAGGCCCTTATTCGATTCGCCAAGAGTGTTACGTCCTAATATACCTTGACCAATGGTACAAAGTGCCTTACCACCGAGGTTCGAAGAGGTTAAGCGAGCCACGAGCGATGTGCCCGTCCCGTGACCCCCGTCGCCCCGCCTAGAAGCACACGTCATAAAAGAAATTGCAATACGTATGGAAGTCCAAGATTTTACTATTCGCTCGTGGAATAGACAAAGCCAGCTTTCTCGTGCGACATGCATGTACCGAAGGTTCTAAATAGTTTAGAATTCCAATTGCAATTGCAATCGCATCCTCATTTTCGATTTCGACGAGTAAATTAGTGTTATTTTCACTTCGCCAAAACCAAGGTCAAAAACATCAAACCGCGTCGCAACTCTTCTAGGACAACTTAGGCAGAGTGCTTAATTAATCTAATCTTACTTTGCTTTTACTCAAAATTTCACAAAAACGACCGCTCAAATCTCGAAATCTTCGAAACAAAAAAGAAAGAAAAAAAATCTAGATATCACCGTGACCACCCACCACATCCACATTGATCCACGAGGGAAAAAGGAAAAAAGGAAAAGTAGCTTGAGAATTGTAAAACTCGTGCAATGACTTTTCCTTCGGCGCTAGGAGTAGCTATACATTAATCCATTTTGCATGTTTATACAACATATTCTGATTTTTTTAAATGACCTAAATAACCCTTGAACTTTTGTCTAAGAGGCTGAAGCACCCATTGGATTCCCTTATAATAGACTCGTCAAACGGATAGGCCGAATCGGATTGAAAATAGATCGATCAAAATCGACCTTTTCGCTGACGAAATGACATCGAAGTGCCAAAGTTTGTGTATGACACTCATTTTGGTGCCAATTTCTTTTGAAAAACGATTATTTGAGTGCCAACTCGGATGAACTTTGCCGAAAATCTTACATGGCATCTACTGGCAAGCCAAAAGATCCCAATCAGCAATAAAGAAAAGCTAAAAGTTTGAAAATTTTTAAAAAACTACAAAATAAGCTAAAAATTAAAAAGAAAAATAGAAAATAGCGGGGTTGCAGCGGTGAGGGCTTGCACAGCCCTCGCTGCAGCCGCCAAAAGTGGCCAACGATGGGAGGGGTTGAACGGTAGGCGATCGTCGAGCCCCGGTTAGTGGCGACCCCTCGATCATTGGGGAGGGCCAGCAAGCCCTCGCCCAAATCTGTTCGGATGTCCAAATCTGGTCGTGATTGAGAATGCCAACGGTGACGGCGGCGACTTCAACGGGTTCAATTACGGGTGGAAGATCGGGAACCTGAGTGGCAGCAGCGATTTCATGTTTTCAACGCCTTCAATCTTTTTTTCTTTTTTTCAGCCTATTTTATATTTTAAAAATCCTGCCGTGGATTAATTTTAAATTAAAAATGACGTGGCACTAAAATGTTTTAATTATAAATGCCAAGTATATTTTTTTGGTCGGAATCTTTCTTTGTTGGCACTTAAGTTATCAACTTTTTCTCCGATTTGGCATTTCGGTGAGCCTGCGACAAATTTTGGCACCAGAGTGAGTCACATACGCAAATTTTGGCCCTTGAGGTGTCATCCTGCCCTTTTAAACCCATCTTCATGCAATAGAAAACCATAACCAACTCAACCCATAATTGTCTCGACCCATATTGCTTAAACACTTTTATATTTAACACACTCAAAGAAAATTCACCCAAACCGATGTAAAAGCGTGGAGTGATTGAGTGCGATAGAGAGTCATAGAGATGGGTTGAGTCTAAATAAGTTGTGAACCCATTTTACGCCCGTATATTTTGCGCTTTACCATTCAAAACTCATTTATGAACCATTTACGAAATATAATACCTCAGTCCATCAAATATGGATTAAGAAATGTGCCTATGTTCCGTTTTTGACAGGTCTACCTTATAAACGAATTTATATTTCAATCTCAGTACAATTACTCATTTTTATGGCGGTTAGTTTCCGTCCATTTCTTTAAGGACTTCTGATTATGGAGTTATAAACTCGAGCAACACCCCACTAAAACATATCCGGTTGGAGCCTTGGATAAAGGGCATAGAAGAAATGCAGCCTTCTTACTAAACTGAAGAGTCAAACCAAGGTCAACACGTGCTTCATAGAAAAGTCCCTAAAACATTGTGAGTCCTGTCTGTGTATATATAATCATCTAATCCTCGATAACAATCATCTCTCCTCCCTTTCTCTCTGTCTCTCTCTGTGGGTGCCGTTGAAGTTGCAGGGAGTGAGCGAGCCTCCTAAGTCTAACCATGGGAAGAGCGCCTTGCTGCGACAAAGCCAGCGTCAAGAGAGGGGCATGGTCCCCTGAGGAGGACGAAATCCTTAGGCGCTACATGCACGAGCATGGCTCTGGCAGTAACTGGATCACCCTCCCCACCAAAGCTGGTAAAAAAAGGAACAAACTTTCTTCTTCTTCTTCTTCTTCGAGCGTGGTTCGGCTGGAGTACGATTTTCTGCATACGGAACTAGGATTTTTTTCTGAATGGTGTGGTCTTGTTGGCGGTGCTGTTTACGAAATAGGACTGAAGCGGTGCGGGAAGAGTTGCAGGCTGAGATGGCTCAACTACCTGAGGCCAGGCATCAAGCATGGAGGCTTCACCGAGGAGGAAGACGATGTCATCTTCGGCCTCTACTCCGCCTTTGGAAGCAGGCAAGTTTTCATTTTTACGAAATGAATTCGAGCGTCGGTTTGAGCTGTTTTTAGGAGTGATTCGACAGTCTGATGTCTTCATGTGTCTGTATCCCCTTTCATTGCGACCAGATGGTCGGTAATAGCTTCAAGACTGCCTGGAAGGACGGACAACGATGTGAAGAACCACTGGAACACCAAGCTGAAGAAGAAGCTCCTCTCCGTGGGCCAAACGGCTTGTCTCAAGAGCGATACAAATCAGAACTTGGGGGGTCGCGTGGTTTCCGGGGTTCCTAAGCTCGAGACCCACGACGACCATGTCTTAAATTCAACGTCGTATTGCTTCTACACCAGCAGTTTCAGCGCATTGCCCCAGTTACACACAGGTCCTGGCCATCAAGAACGCAACTTTTTAGCCCCGAACGCAGTGGGAAGTTCGGATTTTGGTACTGGTGGGAACACGAACAACTTCGGGGCTGCTGCCTCTTCGATATCGCCGCAAGAGGTCTCGAGCCTCTCCACCGCTTCGTCTTCCCTTGCGTTTTCGGTGAACAATGGAGTCTATGCAGAGGATGAGCAGATCTTTCCGGACTTCGATTATGATATCCTAAAAGGTTTTTGGCCGTGAACAAAACCGGATTCGTTGGGGCCGACATAGCTTTAACTTGTAAATTTGATTAACTGGAGATGAGGGACAGATTCAGGAGGAGAGGTGTTTTTAAGCTAGAAAGTGCAGGAAAACAGAGCGTGAAGAAGGGTGTGAAGATTGTCACGTTAAAAGTGAACATTGTTCGTAGAGTGTGACTTTTCTCAGCCAGCGCAGTTTCAGTTTTGCCTCTGACCGGTCAAGGTCTCATAAAACTTGCATGATACTCTTCCCTTCTCCTTCTCCTACAATGGATCAAAACGTATCTCTTCTCTCTCATATCTCTGAGACTTACTGTAACACACACCTCTCTCTCTCTCTCTCTGAGTGGCTTGTCCTCCTTCTGTATTCGAGCGAAAAGACGAGGCAAGATCTGAAGCTGCTTGTTGACTCGTGGAAGACGAGTGCCATGACCTCCAAAGTCTCCGAGCTCCTAATTCTATATTGTTTCCATTTGGTACTTAACGCTTTGTGATTTTATATATAAAAAAAAGAAAAAGATTGTGAAATTATGAGAGTTGAAAGTACGAAGTTCTTCAAAACAGGCTCTCGATTTGAAATTTTTCGAAAAGTTGTGATTACCGAAAACTCGATAGATTCCATTAGCAATCGAGCCTGGTCGAGGATGGTTTTTCTTTTCTCTTTTGGTCGACTAATCGAGAACGATTGATGGCAAATTAAAGTGCCGAATTCGACTTCATACCGGAAGTGAATAGATCCTCATATACACATTGAAGTCCCTAGGACTTTGTAAATTTTTGCAGAAGAATGATCGGAATCAACGAAGAATTTGTAAGAAACCTTATCGAGTTAGCACGTCGCGGTTTATATTCTCGTTCGACATCCATGCTCGATGGTCGTGATTGAACATAAATTTCTTCACAGAGATGAATGAAATGCGCCGAGGAAATAAAAGCTTTAATAAACAAAGACTAGTAATTATAAGGGATAATTAGACATATAGCCCTTCAACTTTGATGCAATGCGCAATATCATTCCTGCACTTTTAAATTGTTTAATATGGTCCACAAACTTTACCTTGATATGTAATGTTGTCCTTGAACTTTTAACTTGTTCAATATAGTTCCTGAACTTTTGGTACATGTTCAATTTAGTCTCTAAACTACACGAAAATGTTTAATATTCTCTTTGAACTTGAATTAATGGAATGATAATATTGATTATTTGTATAAAGTTACTTGACGAAAACAAAAATACTCAATATTGTCTCGGACGATTTCAAATCGGTGATCTCGTTTTCCATGCGTAGATCGGCGGCCGATATAGTATCGACCTGACTTGACCAAAACAAAAATTACAGTATCACCATGTCACTAATGTAGTAAGTGTATATAAAAAAAAAGTTACATTATCCCTGAAAGTTCGTCAAATTAAAGCAGGAGCTTGTTAAATTTGTTTGAGAAATACTGTTAATGCCAAATTCAAAAGTCATGTTTGTGAAGTAGTTGACCACTTAACATCACATAATTGACCCATAATTATTGGCTTAAACTTTTAAGGACGTTTGACCGCATATGACAATAGGCTTGGATTTTGGCTCTCCGGTGATAGGTATTTGGACTTGTGATGCATGTCTCAACTAGATCTATATTTGATGGGCTGATACTCTCAATGGGGATAATTACCAACACAGTCCTAAAACTATTATATGAATGTTAATTCAGTCCTAAACTTTTATGTTTTGAAAATATAGTCCTAAACCTTTCTATGAAATTCCAATTTAGTCATCCTGGCCAATTTTAGCCTTGAAATTGCTGACGTAGTATTCGATCGTCGATACTCTAACGTGGACAGCTAAAAAATCTCTTTCTTCTCTTTGGGATCAAACATTACTCGCAAACAACTACATCAATAATTTGCTGCAGCAATTAGCCGGAATGATTACATTAGAATTTCGTGCAAAGGTTTAGGATAATATTGTCAAAATTGAAAAATTTAGAACTGAATTGGCACCAATATAGCATGTTTATGATTGAATGGGTAATTTTTCCCTCCCAACATGTGTCGGCATTTGATGAAAATATTTCAAAGAAGAAATCTTTGATCAACGCATTTGCCGGGTATTGATTGCCTTCATGGTTGCTCAGGCCGAAGAGAGACAATGGGTGAAGGCTGGGATTGTGATGTAGCAACACGGTCCATGGTCGGCGATGAAGGTTATTGCAACGGTGAAGGAAGCTCACGAGTGAGGGGAGATCGCTTGAGGTGCAAGTGTGAGAAGGGGTTAGACGAAACCCCACAACGGAGAATCGTGATAGTGTGAAGCAAATAGCATATCATAGTTAGCCCACAACTCGTCGATTTAAAATCGTGAGTAAATGTCTGTCTAAATGAGCATATTAATGAGCTCTCTCCTGGTGATCTCGACATTAAATGTATCGGGACTCCTACCGCGCGTCTCCGCAAACTTAACATCGGTGGCATCGAAGACTAGTTGGAGGCAATGGTCAAAATCAAGCTTTGGAATAGTCGGATTCAAGATAATTCAACTGGTGCAAAAGAGACCAAGTTTCCTTGCATGACCGAGGAAATTCCTCATTACTATTCAATCTTTTCAAAAGAAAAGTATTTTTTTTTTTCCAATTCGACAGCAGGTCAGTCCTTGCTCACTATTATATTCAGCAGCATTTAAGTGAACTTTGAGGAGTCCAAAATCTTTGCTACGTCTTTCCCAGCATTAAATATAATCGCTAAGTCCATGCATCCCTCCTTAGTCAAAAGTCAAAGACACATCTGGAGTAGTGGGCCGACGGATTAGTCTGTCTCTGCAAGATCCTCGGCTTCCTCGAACTTTCCTTTGTTCAGAGCAGGAGAAGATCATCGCCACCCTCTGGCTTGATGTGAAAGAATCCATTGAAAACTTGTTTTGGAAATATTTGTACTGCCTAGAATTCAACGAACAAGCAAGAAAAGATGGAAAGATGAGGACTTGTGGGTGTGTGCTTCATTGATGTCTGCTTACTTGGACCTTTTATAGGTTAAAATCCAGATTTAGCTCAGGAGGATTGATGGCATATTAACTTTGATATAACCAAAAGCAGTCATACTGAAGAGCTTGAATACCACAGCAACTGTAGTTGTACACGTGGTTAGTTTGGACAATCAGGCAAAAACAAAGTATGTGCACTCAAGAGTATCACATGGTAGTATCCAGGTAATGGATCAGAATCATCTGTTGACGTTGCTTTTGCTTGGTGCTTTGAGACCAGTGACAAGAGATGACAAGAGATGGAGCAGCAATACAATTTACATTTTTTAGGAGTCGTTTGTTTAAAGAAAAACTGTTTTTGAGAAGTTATATTTCCATTTTTCGTTGTTTGGATGACGTAAAATTATTCGATTTATGGAAACCATTTTCGCTTGACTGAAAACAACAAGCTTAGATTGTAGAAAAACGACTCCCCTTTTTGACAAGAAAGAAGTCATTTTTCATTAACTACCAAACAAGTAAAAACTAACTATTTTCCTTGAGAGTTTTTTTCATAGAGAATTTTTTTTTCATTATCGTGAAGTTTTCGGTGAAACAAACCCTTGTTCCTTTCACTTATTTGGTGGTGTAGGGAAAGAGAATTCCTTCTTGCCAAAAGGGAAATCGTTTTTCTCCAATCTAAGTTTGTTATTTTCGATCAATAGAAAAAGTTTTTCAGTAAATTGATTAGGTTTCGTATCCAAACACTAGGAAATTTGAGAATAATTTCTCGGAAACACTTTTCCTTCAAATAAATGGACCCTAAATAGTTTAATTACTTGCCAATTTTTATTGTAACCCAAGTTCAAGGTCTGCTTGTTTGAAAGAAAACCGTTTCCAAAAAGTTGCTTTCCGGTTTTTTGGATGATGGAAAACAAATCGATCTACGGTAAACTTTTTTTCACGGGCTGAAAATAACAAGCATAAATTGGAGGAAATGACTTCCCCTTCGGGTAACAAAGGAAATCTATTTCCCTAAATTATTTTAAATTAGTTCTATGGAATTTTTTATCATAAAGTTTTTAGTGAAATAAAGGCACTCTTAGCTCTAAAAAACCAACTTTTTGGGTGTTTAAAAAAAGAGGGAAATGCACTAATAATTCCTAAATTTTGACTCAATATGCCGTGTTGCCCTTATAATTTACTTTATGTGGTCCTCAAACTACTCCCCAACTTTTCATAAAATATCTAATCAATCATTCAGTATTATTGTCAAGTTTTCGTAACTACACTATTGCCCTTATTTTTTAATATCTTTTCATTTACGAAGTTAACAAAAAAATATTCTATCCTTGTATTAACTTTTTTTATTTTATCTTTTGGTCATTATAATATTGCAGTAATTTCACTTGATCATATTTTAGCTTATGATCTCTATAAAAGTTAGGGGTGTCAATGGGCCGGGTCGGGCTGGGTCTCATAGAGGCCCGACCCGGCCCGAAACTTGACAAGACGAGCTTGGCCCGGTACCCGAATTTTATATGTCCCATATTTTCAGGTCGGGTCGGGTTGGGTTGGGTCGGTAGGTTCCTCTTCTTTTGTTTTTTTTTTTTAACTCCAAAATTTCAAATATTTTAAGAATTCAATATTTTCTGAATTTATATTATATTCACTTTTTCATATTCGTTAAAATCGAGTTCGACAGCGATTTTATTATCTGAACTTTTGATTCAAAATTATGTAGTGTATACATGTTAATCACAATTTTTCACTCAAAATTCGTTTGTGTATAGATGAAATTAATCACATTTTTTCTTGTTCACGTTGGAGCACTAAAAAAGAAGACAAAACCAAAGTGACACCAGAGGCATTATAAAGGTGTGTTATAGTGAATGGTAAACTCAAAAAAAGAACGACAAATGGGTATGCTAAGACGTCATAAAAGGAGACAATCTACTGTGCCGTTTGAGAGGATTTGAGAAGATGGAGGATTTCTCCTTTTTGTTGCAGTGGAAAGAAATATAAAACTCCTCAACAACAGAAGCCTCCCCCTAAAAAATTCTCTCCCAAATAATCCAACTCAAATGTGTAATAATACAATAAAAAGAGCTCAAAATACATGTAATAGAGTCCCATCAAAGATAGTGAAAAAGCATAGTATGAAGACAGGAGTAAATAAGACTAATTCATCAGAGCGGAGATCATATATAGCTCTAGAGTAGCAACCCCATGAGAGCCTAGCAGAAAACCAAGCTACCTACCATGTTCTTCTGCACTGGCAAGATCTTTTCTACCCCACTCTGCATAGAGGAACAAACTCTAGTTATAAGAAGATAAATGACCCAAGAACATGAAGCCAGACTAGAATTCAAACAGGTTATTAAGGTCATACATTTGCATCTGGCTGGACTGGGCTCCAATCAAAGGGTGAAGCAATGTCTTCATCATCCTTGAATGGACAGTCCAAGACAGATACTGTATCATGGGGTTCCATGCACACATAACATGAATTTTCTCTTTTTTCTTTTGTTTTTCTTCCTCCAAACCAATCGCCAAGCCTCAGCAGCGACCAGCCACAAACACAGCCCGCTAAGCCTTGAGCTCGGCTGATTCCTGGCGAAATGGAATTGTTTAGTAGGCCAATCCTCCTTTCACATATGAGCTGAATTTCTGGAATCGTACCGTGTTCCCTAAGAGGAGCTCTTGCCTGTCAGCATTGTCGCAAAATTGATGTTAAATCAGACAACCTGAAATTTTTCTTCACTCAATCTGGAAAATTGCTTGATGTTGACCCATACGTTTGTGCAGTATATACTGACACAACAATTAGTTGTACAACGCTTGAACTAAGCTTCCTCAAGTGAGGGTAGCATTCCATATCTTCTTGGAACAACCAAACTGAATTCAAGTAGTCAGGTTTCATGTTCAAGACCTAGAAGCCTTAAATAATGGCAGTTACATTACCATGGGCGGAACACCCTCATAACTCTTATTGCAGGAACAATTAGTATCTTGAGGTTGGTCCGATCCATGATTGGATTGAGTAGTTGCATTTGAAGGAATTTAAGCCACTGATATGAGCAAAAATATTTGAAGAGTCCATCACTTTCTCCTCCTCCTTCACTGCAACCTGCTACAAAGTATATGTCCATTAAATTTATGATGAAAATGATAACAAAAGCTTCACAGAAATTATATGTACTAACCTCCAACTTCATCAATCATCAAGAGACATCGATGTCAAGTTTGGCTCAACGGTCGTAGTTGGCAACTCTGCATTAAATTTACGATGAAAACGAGAACTAAGATATCCGTTGAAATATAGAAAGGTATAAATATTTGACAACTATATTTTTTTACCCGACTCAAACTTTTCGAGTTCTTCTAATGATGGAATCATTCACATCTTTCAACCCATCTCTCACAATCAAACTCCGTATATGTGCACAACACCTCATGTGAAGTAACTCACCTCTTAAGATCGTAGAGTTCCAAGAGTTAAGTTTGTTTCTTAAATGTTGAATCCCTAAGTCATTTGAGCTCGCATTATCCACGGTGATAGAAAATACATTTGAATCCCCCACTCTATCAAGCATTTCTCAATTGATTTTCCCATAATCAGGCAGAATGATCGGAGATTTGACTGAAGTTTAATATTTTCTTTTGCAACTTCCAATCGGCATCAATGATATGAGCAGTGAGACACATATAACTCAAATTCGACATGACGTCCATGTGTCGGTTGTGAGACAAACTATTGGAGATGTCTCGGAGAAATATTTCCTCAATTTACTTTTTCTTCCAAGTACAACTCGTGATGGTCATGCCTTAATGTGTTACGCTGTCGGGATTGCAAATTTTGGCTGGCGTCTATGCAAAAATATTTGAAATCCCTAGTTTTCTATGAATTGAATGGGCACTCACCAATAATAAACATAGTTGCCGGATCCCTTCAACTAACATCGTGGTCAAATTCCAAGGTCCAAATAAACTAACAACCCCACCAAATTGACTCAAGGCATTTCTTTGCCTTTTATCGACATTTGCATATGGGTATTCCTTACATCTAGACAAATGACGATGCATCAAATTGGTACCCCGATTACTAGCACAACCTATCTCAAGCCCCACAATACAAATATTCAGCCTTTTCTTTATCGGTGAATCTGTTTGAAGTGTTCCCACACTACCGAAGATCTCCTCTTTTTTTTTTTTTTCTCAGTGGTACTTGAAGCACTTGTTTCAGCCATCTAACAAATTGAACATTTAACAAGTAATTACTAAAAGCTCTCAATTCACAAAGAAATTTCAAATGGAATATAGTTAAAGGTGAAAACTGCCAAAAAGATTTCTCCTACAATTCTTGCACTAAATTAAGAAATACCAATTTGATCTTGTGAGCTACAATCCTACAATAAGAGTGATTCATATTTCTATATTCTTTAAACAAGTATATGCTACTCAAGGGCAACTCCAAAAGGTGATTCATACAAAACAAAAATGTAAAATTGGCTCATTTCATTGCAACAAACATCGAGCAGAGGTGGACCAACACCAAGTCGGGGAGTCTACGGTCAAGAGCGAGTACATCAAAATCAGGGAGGAGATTGAACAACAAAGTAGAATCTCGGCCTCTACGTCCTACCGTATTCTTCGATGGTTATGGAAAAGGATTGCGAGGACTAATACAAGGCCCAAAATCAAAATTTTCTTGTGGGTTGTTTGTCAAAATGCACTACCCACTAAGGGAATTTTACTAAAGATAAACATAGTCGAGATGTTACCTGCGATTTGTTGAAAATCACTCGCCTTTGGACCCGGTCAAGTATGGACGGACCCCGCACCGAAGATTGAAATTATACCTCAAGGCTTGACTCAAATGGACGAACGGTTGCTTAATTTCAGTCAAAGCTTCGATTTTCCGGCCGGTATCCTTAGGCAAGTTCGGAAAGCCAGGAATAACTCGTCTTCACAAAACGAAAACCAAAGAGCCAAAGCATCTCATTAGAACAGCCATGGCGTAACATCAATTCATTATCCACAGGACTAAGAAGTTGGAAAAAATCTAGAGTCGAGACTAACTCACCTCGATCTAGAAGCGGAATTGTCGACGAACAAGTCGCGGTCTTCCTGTTTGCACTTGGAATCGCACGGCCGAGAGCTCAAAGGAGGGGCGACCAACGAGCTTGAGCTAGGAGGGATGTTGAGGAGGAGGAGGAGGAGGAGGAGGAGTTGCCGTCGTGAATAAGCTCAAGCAGCCAAGAGGAGGCGCGGCGTCGTGGGTTTGCTCGGGTGGAACCCATGAGGTGAAGGGGATTCACACGAGTGAGTGAGAGAGAAACGTCAAGAGGAGAGCGAGATATGTGGAAGAATAGGTAGGTTTGTAAGTTTCGGGCCTTCCTTTTTCCTTTTGGGCCGAGCCTCATGCGGAACAAATACCGAGACCCGGCCCGAAAATACACCAAATTTTTGCTTCGGGCCGGACCGGGCCGGCTCATGCATTTTTGACACCCCTAATAAAAGTGGAACATTATTTAGAGTTGTATCGGGTTGAATTACTTGCTATATTAGTTTCCTCATTTATAGATTAAACCAACTTTAATTTTAAAAAAAAAAAAGAAACACAAAAGCATGAAAATTTTTCCTATCTAAAAATTTACGAACATTCAGACTAGTGTAAGTACAAATTTTTATGGATGAATTTATATTATTTTTAGATATCTTCATGCAAACACTTATTATTAAAATTAGCAAGAATATCAACCCAATCTAACTCTAAATGATGTTATATTTTTACTGTTACGGAGATCATAATTTAGAATATACCTAAATGGAACTATCGTAATATCTATAACAGTTGAAAAAGTACTAAAAAGATAGCATATTTTTGTTAAATAAGAAAATAGATTGAAATGAAAAGATATTCTAAAATCTGGTCTATGTAGTAATTATGAAAACATGTGAATAGTAATAAGGATGGATTTGACTTTGTTATGGAAAGTTGAAGGAGTAGATTGAACAACATGAAAGTTTCGTGATTAGATTGAAACTTTATAAAGAGTTCAAGTATCATATTGAACAAATTAAAGGTCCGATATTGCACATTGGGTCAAAGTTTACGGACTCTTAATGTCACTTAAATTTTTTTTTTTTTAGGGCCTTTGCCGATTAAGAGGGCAAAAAAGGCATTCACAAACTTTAATATCCCCGGATGACAAATACACATACAAACAAGTAATTACAAGTAATCACAAACTTTAAGAAAAGTTACAATGGTGAAGAACACAGCTATCAATTCCGTGGCCGTTCCACTCAATCCGCTACCTTGGCGAAATAGTGACATAGAATCAAAGTTGGTCGAATGAATTTCCGGCGAACTAGTCGAAACTGTCGTGTTGATCGCTTCGTCCCTTGGCCCGGGAGTCCTTTCCAAGCCCCTGGACAACTCCATTTCCAGGCAGTGCTTAAGCTTCGGCGACACGTAACTCATGGCTGGTCGATGTAGGGATGTGGATGCTGCGCATGCCATTGCTATTTCTACAGCTCTATGTGCCAAGCTCTCATCGAAGTCTCCTGCAACATTTGATCGACGAGGTCTAGGATGTCATTGTTAGAATATATATTTTATATATTCAATGTGGGCTTTATTAATTATTATTGTAGATATTAATTGGTCTAATAAAGAAAGATAAAAGGTTTCCTAATTCTAGTTGGATATGGGATTTGGATAGTAAATGGTTGAGATAAACATTATCTTTAATGAGGGGATATGTTTAATTCTCTATAAATAGAGCTCAAGTCCCTCCTCTAAACCCTAATGTTCACATAACCTCACATCAAGAGTCGTCGGAAGCGATACGTGATGGGGCCGTCTCATTGAAGCCGGTGATCAAGGGGTTCATAGAGGAGAAGCTCTTGAGTATCGGATCGTCGCAATTCCGCATCAAGAACGATGGATCCGAAATAAGGTGAGTAAAATTCCTCTACTCCATTATAGTGAATCGTGTATCTAATCATATGATCTTGGGTCGCTGCATAAGGTTTAAATTCGCAGCATATATGTGGTATCGAGCCGATATGATTTAGGTCGCGAATTCACGTTTTGGGTATTTTTTCAGAATTTTATTCGGTAAAATATATCACCGATGCTTCAAATCAAGGAGTTTTGGGGTATTAATTAACCACCCCTCTTGCGCGAACAATTTGAAAATGATTCAGTGATCGAACTGGTTTCGACGGGTTCCGTTGATGAAGGATTTAGCGCTGTGAATTTTTTTTTTTTGGTAGTCAAAATCTTTTTCTTGATACAGCAATAGAACTAAAAAAAAAAAAACTGGTCCATCAAGAATCTGAACGCAGGCAAAGTTTTGTGCCTGCGCAATTCGCCTAAGTTGGCGTGTTCTTCTCTTGTGGGCTCAAGTCTGCACAAATCAGACTTCCTCTGACTCATCGTTGAATTCCCTTAAAAGAAAATCAGTGATGTTACTGTTTCGCCAAATTAAAAAAAAAAAAGGGCGATATATGTACATGTTCGAATTGCATGGAGCACGCCTGTCATCCCCACGCATGCTCGACACGGGCCCGCACGTGCTTGACACGTGCAGGCCGACGTCACTTGACGTCACTTCAGTCCGGGTAGACCCGCTTCTATTCAATGACCCGACCCGACTCGTGACCCCGACCTAAATTGGTTGACTATTGACTCGTGCTTCTCGGTCGAATCGGTCGTTGACCGGTTAGACCGGGTTAGCATGACCTAGTTCGCCGGTTTGGTCAAGGGATAGCGGTTAGATCGGAAAAATCGATCGGACTGGTTTTCAAGACCGGCCGATACTCGAACACGTGCTACGCACGTGTCGGTAGCGTGGGGATAACGGGCAAAAGCTTTGAGACGCATGAGCGCTCTATTCAAGGTATTTCGGGTATCGTCGTGCTCATATGCTTATGCTCTACCGGGTGGTATATTTATTTTACATGTATAGGGTTTGACATGTATTGTTAATTGTATCGATGAAAGTTAGCAAGGTGTGTATTTTTACGGAGAATTACCCCTTTCTGTAATTACATGCATACGGTAAATGTGAAATATAAAGTTTATATCCCAATTTCAGGTAAATTCAATTGGGTTGTGATCGCCAAAGTGGCACAACTTAGTTGAGTTTAATAAAGATCAATTTATAAAGTATTGAGATGTCTCCTGTTTTAATGCATTATTATACTCCCAAAGAAGGTAATTGTGTATTGTTGCATGGAGGGTTGCATGTACAGACATATGGTTGAGAATTGATTAGTCTAAGTATTTTCATACGCCCAAAGATGGTGATTAACGAAGATTAAAACCACTTTTGGGCGTATGAAAGTACTTAGACTAATCAATTCTCAACCATATGCCGTACATGCAACCCTCCATGCAACAATACACAATTACCTCATTTGGAAGTATAATAACGCATTAAAACAGAGACATCCCAATACTTTATAAATTGATTAGTCTAAGTACTTTCATACGCCCAAAGGTGGTGATTAACGAAGATTAAAATAAATTCTCATGGCCATGTAATGCGAGAGTATACAACCGCATGTGTCATGTTTTTTTTTCGCCCAAAGGTGATTATATGATGATGTATGTAACTCTCAAGGTAAATTTTCACATATGCTAATTATAAACATTAATTATTTTTTCAGTCATTTTTTCCTTGAACGGCAACTCCATAGCTATTAAGATTCTTACCTGGTTCTAACTTTAAGAAGTGGAGAGAGGATTTTCTGTTTGGTATGGAACTAGCGGATGTTCATGTTGCTCTTAATGAGGATAGACCGATAGCTCTCACAGATGCTAGTAAGAAGATGCGATAAAGCACGCTTTGTCGCTGTTTGGGAAAAGAGCAATAGGATTTGCTTACGTTGATGAAGTGATCCATACAGAACATCTTAGAAGTGATTTTGTCACGACATCACCGCTAGGCAAATGATGGAGGCCTTGGTGGCTAGAAATCGTGACTCTCCTAATGCTGAAATTAGAACACATATGTCGGGTTTATTCAGTTTGAAGTATGATGGTTCTATTGGTGTTAGGGATTATGTCCTTAGAATGGTTGATCCGCAATCAAAGCTTAAGGCTCTTAATGTTCTTATCCCCGATGCTTGTATTGTGCATCTTGCACTCAACTCTCTTCCGGCTGAATTTAGTATTATCCAAACACAAGTATAATACCGCCGATCAGCCATGGACAATCAATGACTTGATTGCAAGGGTGGTGTTAGAGGAGACTAAGTTAAAGAAAAATAAAGTACATGTTGCTATGTATGTCGCTTCTAGTTTTGGTTTTAAGAAGGGTAAGGGGCACAAAAATCATGCTCACAAAAGAACTCATTCATCTCGCCGATGTGTCCGACAACTTGGGTTCAAAGAAACCGACCTTTAAAAAGGACGGTAATGCTGGTAAGGATGGTCTCTGTTTCTTCCGTAAGAAGGGAGGATACGTAAAGAAAGATCGCGCTAAGTATAAAAACCGGTTGTCTAAACGTGAGCCTAAAGGTAATGATTCTTTGGCATTGGTTTGTGAATCTAATCTATCGAAGCTCCATCTTATTCGTGGTGGCTGGATAGCGGTGCAACTAATCATGTTGCGTTTACCATACGGGGATTCATAAACCTGGAGGAAGCCAAATAAGGAAGAATCAAAGCTCACCGTAGGAAACAATAATAAAGTTGACGTTGAGTTCGTGGGAGATGTCATTTTAATTCTAGATTCTGGTTTTAATTTGATGTTAAGGAATACATTTTATGTACCTTCTTTTAGACGGAATTTAATTTCCGTATCAAGTTTGGACATGTGTGGTTACTCTTTTGAGATTTCAAATAATGCAATTTCTATTTTTTTTTAATTCAAATAAAATTGGGTATTGCACTATGTCCAATGGATTGCATGCAGATTATGTTTGTCTCCCAACGAAATATATGTTGCTTATATAGTGAAAAGGTTGTTTCTAAAAGACCTCTACCTAAGGACATGTCTTACGCATTATGGCATAAACGTCTTGGTCACATATCTAAAGAAAGAGTGGAAAGATCGATGAAGGCGGACATTCTAGCCACTCTCAAAGGTGATCTAGACGTATGCATGGCTTCTTGTAGAGGTAAGATGACTAAAATAAAGAAGAAAACTGCAATCCGTAGTTCTCATTTGTTAGAGATCATCTATACGGATATAAGTGGACCCTATATAAAGCAACGTTGTGTAGAAATTTCTATTTCATCACATTTATAGATGATTATTCCCGTTATGGTTATCTCGTACTCGATTAAGGAAAAGTTCGAATCTCTTAACATGTTTAAGATTTTCCGGATGAAGTCGAGAAACAACTGGGAAAAGTCATAAAAATTGTCGATCTCGACCGCGGTGGTGAGTATTATGGTCGACATGGCGATCTTTGGAGCCTTAAAGGGCCATTCGCCAAGTACTTAGAGGATTCCGGGATTGTGGCTCAATTTACTATGCCCGGTAGTCCTGAACGGAATGGTGTGGGTGAAAGGCGTAATCGTACCCTTATGGATATGGTGAGGAGTATGATTAGCGTAACTAATTTACCTGATTTTTGTGGGACGAAGTTTTGAAAACGGCGCTTTATATTCTGAATCGTGTTCCTACAAAATTCGCGCTACTTACTCCCTTCGAGTTATGGACCGGACGGAAACCTAGCTTGAATCATCCGAAAGTTTGGGGATGCCCTGAAGTAAAGTTGTATAATCCGACTTTGAGTAAGTTGGACTCCAAAACCACTCGATGTTATTTTGTGTCTTATCCAAATCATTCAAAAGGATATCGATTTTATAATCCCAATGGAGGAACGAGAATTGTGGATTCACGCAGCCAAGTTTCGGAGCTTGATGTAGCCGAACAAGGTGATTGCTCCCGGACTATTGAAGATAATAGTACGGTGAGTACTTCTATGTCGTTTTCTTTACCTATACTGACAATTGTGGAGGTCCCTATACCACAAATCGAACTCCGTTGAGGCTCGAGAACCTATTATCAAGTAGCTCCTCATGAAATTCCTCAAGCCTTTCGGGAACAAAATGATGTAGAAGATACTCCTCTAAGGAGATCTCGTTAGACAGAGACGATCGCCTATACCACCGACTACATAGTCTATCTAGGAGATCGGGATTATGATATCGGTTGTGTTGTTGATCCGGTAACTTATACTGAAGCTATTTCTTGTCCTCGGCTCGATTTATGGTTAGATGCAATGAGAGATGAGATGTTATCTATGAAACATAACAATGTTTGGGAGCTTGTTGAATTACCCGAAGGCTATAAACCCGTTGGTTGTAAATGGGTTTTTAAGACCAAGAAAGACTCCACAAGAAAAATTGAAAATTTTAAAGCTAGACTAGTAGCTAAGGGATTTACTCAAAGAGAAGGAGTAGACTATGAGGCAACCTTTTCTCCGAGTCTCTTCTAAGGACTCTTTTAGAGTAATCATGGCTTTAGCGACTCATTTTGATATGGAGCTTCACCGGATGGATGTTAAAACCGCTTTCGAATGGAGAACTTGATGAACAAGTTTATATGGCACAACCTGAAGGTTTTGGGTAGATGATCTGAGTAAACTGGTTTGTAGATTGAAAAAGTCTATTTATGATTTGAAGCAAACTTCTAGACAGTGGTACTTGAAGTTTCATAGTGTTGTTACTTCCTTTGGGTTCATTGAGAACAAGTTAGATCAAGTGTATATACTGCAAGGTTAGTGAGAGGAAATTTATTTTTCTCGTTCTTTATGTTCATGATATCTTGCTTGTTAGCGGCAAGATATTGAATTACCGCATGAGACAAAGAAAATGTTGTCACGTAACTTTGATATGAAGGATCTTGGTGAAGCATCTTTTGTCCTTGGGATTGAGATCCATAGAGACCGTTCTCGTCGCATATTAAGCTTATCTCAAAGGGCATATATTGATCGTATTTTGAGAGATTCAATATGCAATGTGAGCAAACCAGGAATTGCTCCCGTCCGCAAAGGTGATAAATTGAGTCTCTCACAATGTCCTCATTCAGATATTGAGAAAGCACGAGATGAAAAATGTACCTTATGCTAGTGCACTTGGTAGTATCATGTATGCACAGGTTTGTACTAGGCCGGACATTGCTTTTGCAAATGTGACTTCTAGGCGGATATCGGTTAAATCCAGGACACGATCATTAGGTTGCTGCCAAGAAAGTTTTGAGGTACTTAAAGAGAACTAAAGACTATAGGCTAATTTATAGATATGTTCGAAATTTGCAGCTAGTAGGATATTCGATTCAGATTATGCTTTGGTTGTCAAGATGACAAGAAGTCGACAATGGGATACATCTTTATGCTAGCAGTGGTGCAGATATCATGGAAAAGTGAGAAACGTAAAACGGTATCATCCTCTACCATGCAAGTGGAGTTTATAGCATGCTTTTCAAATTGCTACTCAGGCTATTTGGCTCCGGAATCTCATTAGGGGAGTTGACCGTATTTGATTTTGTTGATAGACCCATACAAGTTGTATTGTGATAATAACTCGCAATGTTGTTCATTAACAACCACAGAGATCTCAAGGGGTCTAAGCATATTGAGGTCAAGTTTTTGACCATAAAGAAATCCGTATGAATGGTGACGTTGCAAAGAGAGCATATTACTACGTATGCTATGATTGTTGATCCACCGACTAAAGGTCTACGCCTTTGTGTATTTGAACGGCATGTTAATAGCATGGGCTTAGAAGCATCATGGGATGCCATTGTTTAGTGGGAGCTTTCTAGTTTTTTGCTCTAATAAAGTTTACATTTGTATTATGTTACGTTTAGTAACGGTTTTGATATGTATTGACTCTTTTACATTCGGTTAAGTGTTTATGAATGTGTTATTGAATGCATATCGTTGAAAACCTCAAGGAACTGTGTAAACTTTGAGTAATGGCTGGGGCATTTATTTTTGGCCATGTGCATATGTCTTGTTACACATAAAGTATAGTTAACTATAAAGGTAAGATATAAGTGGATTCGTTGGAACCATAAGGATGTTCTCTTGTGACACATCGGGTTTCGTGACACATAAAGTAAGAGAATAATAGTGACCGACAAAGAGGATAACATATAATGTGTCTCTATTATTTGAGATGTTATCCGTTTGCCATACTACCATATCAAATTCATATCAGTAGAGTTAAGAGCATTTGTGATCATGGATGGCCCCGTGTCTTTTGATGCGATTCTGCATAATTCGGTGTTTAAGACTTTATGGGATCGGATTGACTATTGGGAATTATCTCTAGACCAATATAAAGATGCACATATACGGTACAATTTTAATTAATTTAGCCCAAGTGGGAGAATGTTAGAATATATATTTTATATATTCAATGTGGGCTTTATTAATTATTATTGTAGATATTAATTGGTCTAATAAAGAAAGATAAAATGTTTCCTAATTCTAGTTGGATATGAGACTGGATAGTATGGGTTGATATAAACATTATCTTTAATGAGTGGATATATTTAATTCTCTATAAATAGAGCTCAAGTCCCTCATCTAAACCCTAATGTCCACATAACCTCACATCAAGAGTCGTCGAAGCGATACGTGAGGGGCCGTCTCATTGAAACCAGTGGTAAAGGGGTTTATAGAGGAGAAGCTCTTGAGTATCGGATCGTCGCAATTCCGCATCAAGAACGATGGATCCGAAACAAGGTGCGTAAAATTCCTCTACTCCATTATAGTGAATCGTGTATCTAATCATATGATCTTGGGTCGCTGCATAAGGTTTAAATTCGCAGCATATAGTCACCTCTTTGAATGAAAGGACTCACCCATTCCAGATGGACAACCATTTCGGCTTTGATGACCGCAGGCTGTCCCGCGATCAGCTCCAACAGAACAATCCCGAAACTGTAAACATCGCTTTTCTCATTCAATTTGCGGGAAATGTAGTACCTGCATAGACGGGACGAGATTCAGAAAACCATCAGAAGTAACCCTAGTTATCATTTGTGCTTTGTATTCCTGAAATCGCGAAAAGCTATCTTCACTAGAAATTTTAATGTCTCTTTAGCCAAAGGCTATATGTTTCGGTGACATTCATGCAGGAGTACGCACTCTGGGTCAAGATATCCAGTTCATGTGGTTATGGCCGTCACTGGGGATAACCTTGGAAAGTCCGAAATCTGCCGTTTTAGCCTCCATGCTTTCGCTCAATAGAATGTTGGCGGTCTGCACGTCTCTGTGAACAATCGGCGGTTTGCATCCATGGTGTAAATACTCAAGTCCTGCAAACCAACATCCCGACATCCCGAAACTCCGATTTTTGTAATGGAAGAAAGATCTGATCATACACCAGATGTCATATAAATGATTTTTACTCCTCGTTTCACTACTGAAAATGTTTGATGTCATTTTTGAGTGCTGTGTTGATTTTGTTCCAGTGAAGTAGCCGTCATCTAATGTCTTGAGTATATCACCGGTAGATATTTGAGATTTTAGTTGCACACAGATTGGAACTCGAATTCGTTTGTTATTTCGATGATGAATCCCGCATTGACCATAACCTTTTCAATATAAATCTAGCTGATTCTTTCCTGCAAATAGAATGTTTTGTCGCGTGATTCGGATTTCCTCTACTCCTGAGATTAAGGTTATGGCACAACCACATTAAAGTTCACCAGACTCGACTTCACTTGCGGGATATATGTTTTCATGCACGATTTGTTCCTTCTCCTTCTAAACCACATTTCAGACCTTTGAAGTCTCGACATTTCTTTCGCGCAATGCACGTGTTTATTTGCTCGTCTGACAGAACACCATGAGTCGGAAAAATATTGCTGGCATTTCATTAGTTGACAGTTTTAGTTCAAGTCCATAAACAAAAAGACCGCGACCAAACCATTTAGGCATGAGGACCTGAGGAGGTTGTGTCTAGAGCTTGATATGATATCGAAAGAGCTAACCTTGTGCAGCATCTATTGCGATGCGAAGCCTCGACTCCCAACTCAATGTGCGCAAATCGCAATCTGCAGGAGCGAGATTGCGTTAGTGCC
Organism: Rhodamnia rubescens; assembly: GCA_021437795.1. Lineage (NCBI taxonomy): Eukaryota > Viridiplantae > Streptophyta > Magnoliopsida > Myrtales > Myrtaceae > Rhodamnia > Rhodamnia rubescens. The sequence goes on from JAILYA010000022.1 coordinate 3,864,579, forward strand.
CTCAACTGTTCGGACGTCCAGAATTTCTTTCTTGTTCTGGTGGAATTACCTGACAGATAATTTTTCAGATTTCCCTTAGCCAGGTATTCATATACCAGCACCATTTTGTTGCTCTCATCACAGTATCGCCTCTGATGATGCGAAACTGACGGTCTCTGAGGTCACGATATCAGCAGCGTTGCTGAACTTCACTGTCAGCCAGAGATTGGCATCGAGATAGAGATCGAACTGAGGCGGATCGCTGAGTGCATCGTAATTCGCATAAAAGAAACTAGCTCTTATTAAATACAAGCTGGCGTTACCTGCAGCAGGTCTTAGGGTGTAGCAGTTCCTGTTTCCTTGAGGACAGTTTTGAAGATCCGAAAGCGGCTGAGGCAGATTGGAGTTGTTCAGGTAAGCATAGTCAGAAGTGATGTTCCGGTTTGTTCCTGTGTCGGTGTAGGCTCCATCGGACTCGTAACTTATTCTGGTGTCAATGTCGAAGTGCTTGAAATTCGCAGGCGCTCCACAGTCTACGCTTATGAAGGCTGCTTCAGACAAAATTAGAGCAGAACATTCTGCAGTCACTTAAAAAGAAAGAACTCCAAATGATCTTTAACCACGACCACAACACCACATCCTTTTCCACTTAGCCTATCCTAATATGTTCTGCCTACGATCATCAATCACAGGACGGTTCACGGTTAAAAATCGTGCGACAACTCACAGGAACAGGTTCCATTCCTCAACCCAAACAGAAATCAGAAGAAAACCAAGCCATTTGCTGACCTGTTTGAAGCTGCCCACTTGCTGGAATCGCAGTGAGAATGCAGAGAAATAGTAGTCGAACGGAACCGATCGACATCTCCTCATCGTCACTTGGCTCGGCGTAACCGAAACTGCAACACGATGATGTTATACCGGAGTTCTTGTTCTTGTTCCATTGATTTGTCTCATCTGACTCGAATTTGCTCCTTATGCCCATTAAATATCGATAATAGTTGCTTGCTCTTCACAGCTCGGCCAAGCACATCTACAATTTAAGAAACCCACTGGTCCTGGTCATACCAGTTGACGGTTGATGAGATTCGAACTGACCCACTATTGGTGCATTGAAAACGATTTCGTTTTATTAAACAAACAGCGAATCGGTCGGCAAGCGGTGGGTACACCAAAAGCGAACATAAAGCTAGACATAAAATTGAAGAAAAAGTCAACTTGGAGGATTGTAAATGCTGCATGAATCATGAAGCTCGGGGCTACAACCACAAGCGATGAAGCTAAGAGTCCATAAAACACAAACGCCATACAAAACGTCCTTTAGCTCGGGAGAAATGTGTGCAAGCGGAAGGAGGTGATAGCTATCCACTTAGTGCAGCTGACTTTTGAACTCAATGATGGCTGAGTCACTGAAAAGTACCCAATATGTTGCATCGGTATCAACTCAATTCTCAACATTTTAGTTAAATCAATTTAGTTTTAAACTTTTTCATATTTATGCCAATTGAATCTGTTCGCCAATTTATGCCTAAAATTGCTAACATGGATGTCGGCCGTCTTATATGGCGTGGTCGGCACTAACGTGGACTCTTTTAATATTTTTAATAGTTGTTTAGAATAAAGTATCTAGGCATATCTATTTCTTCATGTTTTGACTTGTCTAGTTTAAATATTCATCAATTGGCATACCTAGAACCACGTTGACTAGTTACTTAATAGCTCTACTACTAAGGCTACGCATGGTAATCATTTTGTTCCGAAAAAACCGATTATGATTAAAATGACTTTTTCTAATTTTGTTCCTAGATGAGTTTTAGAGAATCGTAACACGTTTGATAAACTATCCAAAATTTCTATTCTTGAAATAGAAATGCGTTTGGTAACTACACAAAAATTTTGTTTCAAAAAACTGTTTCTCTTCCTAATTATTTCATTTAAGTCAAATAATTATGTACTTACTTTGTAAAATTTCATCCTAAATTGAAGACTAATTTCCTATGCACTCTAAAATAATTTAAAATACATTACTTTTTTTAGTATGTCATAAATTAAACACAAATTTTAATACATGACATTTGAAGTTCGATTAAAGCATGGGACAGTTCTCATATTAAGAACTCATTTTTTTCTTTAAATATTGCATTTTCTAAAATACATACAAACATAACAATTTGAATAACTAAATTATCCACTGACAAAAAAATAACAAATTATTCTCCTTGATACGAAGTACAAGTCCTTCACTATCATTTTGCAGTTTCTATCCTAAATCCAAGTGGGTGTTTGGCTCCGGCTCCATGTGTAGATGGTCACATTTTGTGGTGCATGGTTATGAGTATATCTATTATCATTTGCATGTTTGATGATCTCATCTTCTACGATATTTTTTGCGGAAGAGTGAAATCTATGAAATCTATAAAATTTAGGCCCAAAATTTATGAAAATAAGGTCAAACTAGCCTAATCTAAGCTTCTTCTATTTTTAGGGATTTTCTAAATTTTTGTGTTTTTTTTAAAAAATTCTAATTTTTTTTAAATGTTTTTATTTTTATTTTAATTTATTTTTATTAGGTTGAGGGAAAAGTGACAAGAGAACTAAAAGGAAAAAAGTGAGAAATATGAGATTGAGACTTCATTCTGTTTTGTGATTCTCAAAAGTGATTTTTTTTTGAACTAACTTTTTTTTTATTCTATATTTTGCTTTAAAATTGATTCGATTCTCTAAAATTGATTTTGGAAATAGAATCAAAATTAAAATTATTTACATTGCCAAACAGAGCTTTTCATCTTTTTTTGTTCTAGGGAAAGTAATCAAAGAACCAATTAACCAAAAAATAAAATCAAAGAACGAATGATTCTCATGTAGACCCAAAACTACTAAGGATATGAGTGATTCAAAGCACATTCGAATTCACTTCAAATAAATTAAATACTCGCATTAAGATATAAAGGCTTCTTTTCGACAATGACTTTGAGCAGCACTTAAAAGCCAAGTACTCTATCATTGAGTTAGCAACTCGAAAAAATAAAAAAAGGCTATGTCATCGAATACTACTTGAAAAAGGTTCTTTTGCCAACCCATTTCATGAAAAAAAAAATGTATTAATCAACCAACAAAACTATTTGTAGAAAGAAATTCAAATACTTACAAGATCTTTTAGATCTCTTTCCTTTTTTTTTTTTATAATTCCCATATTGCTATTTTTTTATTTTTTTATTGTTTATTATTATTTTTGCTTTCTTTTATGTTTTCCTTTCACTTTGGCCGGCAAAGGTTGTAGAGACCCTTGCCTAGAGCCGGCGAGGCCTTGATGGCACTAGGTGAGGCCACATCAAAGTCAACTGCTTCATGTAGGATCGCAGGCGTTTACTTCAACAATTCCCAACTTAAATTGGTTAGATTGACTTAATTGGTACAAATATGAAAATGTTTAGGATTAAATTGATCTAACTGAAAAGTTTACTACCGAATTAATGTCGATGTAATAGGTCTAAGACATTTTTTATACTTGTCCCTTCAATGAAGCAAGGTCATGTTTCATGCGAGAGCGACTTGATATAAAACTCGCATGTATTAGGTTCACATATATGGAATATGTGGACGAACACTTAATCAGATGAATAAGGATTACAAACCTTTCGATCAAGTTATATGACTCGGTAACATATGATATCTCTTTCCATCACAGAAACCTATTGTTGCATAAGTATCGAGAAGAGCAAAAAACTAGGAGAGACATGTAGTCCAAGCGAATTGATCGCCGGACTCTTAATCCAAAATTTCTTGTTTCATTTCGGCGATTAGACAGTCTTTAATTGATTAAACCTCCACAAAATGTCTCTTAGCTATAGCTATATATATATATATATATACATATATATATATATATATGTTGGGGAGCAAAACGTAATAAGGCGAAAACTCGGAGAGCAATCTGTAATTTGCCAACCTCTGTCGAACGAGTGAGCTCAAAGTTCAAACTCAAATCTCGCTCCCGGGGCTTCAACTCAACCAAATTCCCGCCAAAGAAGAACGAGAGAGAAAAATCGCGAACCTGCGCAGCTCGAGCTCGTCTTCTCTTTCGCCTTTTTCACCGATCGCGCAACAAAAATGGTACATGTCTCTCGTTCCCAAATCTCTCGATGTAGTTGTGCTTTCGTCTGTGCTTTTGGGGCTCATCTGAGGTTAGATTAAGTCTGGAAGCAAGTATTTGTTTGGCAATTTCAGCTGGGCTTTCGAATTTCAACGTCTAGCGTAACGCTGAATCGCCTGTCGAGTCAAACTAGTCGTTCTTTGATGCTTGATGCATTCGCTCGATGGCATCAACAGTCAGTTTTGGATTTACCGCTATTTCTGTTCCTCTGGAGTCTTGAGTGCGTGATTTTTGCTACATCGTCTCGATTTTCGGATGTTGTTTGGCTGATTTTTGTTAGGTTTCGCCCGATTGCTGTTCTCTTGCTTGGTGACTATGGATTTTTGGCCCGATTGTTCCGTAGATTTCATTTTTTGGGTTGTGTGCACTGTGCAGTCGAAGAAACGTGGACTTTCGTTGGAAGAAAAACGAGAGAAGATGCTCCAGATATTCTACGAGTCGCAGGACTTCTTCCTTGTGAGATTCCAATGCTTCTGACCGTATTTGTTGAATATCTTACAGTTCTCAACATGTTTCCATTTTGACCGAAGTTTTAATGTTTTTGAAGATGTTCTAGTTTAGAAAGAAGTGGAATCATTTCATTTTTTGCATTCCTTGTCGTAGGAAGAGGGTAATTCAACTGTTGGGAAGCTATATGAAGGTTGTTCATTTATGAAAGCTAGAGAGAGAGAGAGATTAGTCCCCATGGTTCTTGATTCATCACTCATGTTAATTAAGTTTGTCCATGAGAATGCAGGTCGATAGCTCTTATCGGATGTACTTTTTCTTGTAGAGAGAGAGAGAGAGAGAGATTAGTCCCAGGGTTCTAGATTCATTAACTGAAAAGGCCTCACTGATGTTAATTAAGTTCATCCATTAGAATACAAGTCGATAGCACTTATTGGAAGTACTTTTCCTGGTTATGTTGCAGCTAAAAGAGCTTGAGAAATTGGGACCCAGAAAAGGTGTTATCACCCAGTCTGTCAAAGATGTTGTTCAAAGCTTGGTTGATGATGACCTAGTCTCAAAGGACAAGATTGGAACCTCGGTATGTCATAGCTTCTGGACTTGAGTTTTGCCCCCTCAAATCTATGTCAACAGGATATTCGCCGACGTGATTGTTCATATATTCATGCTTCGGAACTCTTTTGTTCCCTATGTCAATTTAGTACCTTTGACTGACTAAAGCATTGAAATGCCTAATTGTGGGAGTCGGCTTGAAATTTCAGGTATATTTCTGGAGTCTTCCTAGCTGCGCCGGAAACCAGGTTAAGATCAATACTTCGCTGTTGACCTGAACTCTATAAAAGCTGCCTTTGTTTCCATTCGTTGTGCTTCTTAACAATAACAAAAGACTAACTAAATCACAGCTGCGAAATGTGTACCGGAAACTTGAATCTGATGTCCAAAGCAGTAAGAGGCGGCTCGCAGAGCTAGATGATCAGTGCAGTGCATTAAAGAAGGGAAGGGAGGAATCTGTGAGTAGCTCTCTTTTCAACAATAGGCCATATGCTCCTAAGAGTGAAGGATAAAAGTTTTGTGCTTCTGCTGTGGTTTGACCAGGATGAACGAGAGGAGGCTTTAAGCAACCTGAAAAAAGTAGAAAAGAAATACAATGAGTTGAAGGTTGTTGAACTATTCCCCAATTCTTACTGATTATCCAAAACTACAAGTGGAGTATTAATGATATAGTCCATCTTCTGATATCTTAGGATGAGATGGGGGAATACGCAGACAATGATCCAGCTGCCTTTGAAGCAATGAGTTAAGAAAGCCAGTCTTACGATACTCAAGTTTTCTAGTTTTCCTTCTGACCCGATCCTGGATTTCACGTTTCTTTGTTTATGTATTCTGTTTGATGATCTGACTAGCTGACTCTTCCTCTCTACCGCGGACAGAGAATGCTATATTAGTTGCCCATGCAGCAGCCAATAGATGGACAGGTATTGCCTCTGACAGATTCTGCTTTGTTAACTGTTTATTTTAGACTTCAAGTAAGCGCTTGAGCAATTTCGTGACCTTGTATATTTTCTCTATTCTGGCCCTTTAAATTCTTTGTGGTGTTCTGATTCTGCAGACAATATCTTCACACTCAGACAGTGGTGCTCAAACAATTTTCCAGAAGCCAAAGAACAGCTAGAACATATGTACCAGGAGGTAATTCCCATAAGCTCAGATATAGCCTCGTCCAAAAGCATCAGAGTCGGTTGACCAACACCCAAATCCTGATATCTGCTGTTTATTTGGCGGACAACACTATAACTAGCAGCATCTAAAACATTCGCGAATGTGATGTCTTGTTCCAAGCAACATATCTGCTCACCTGATTAATTAGTCCAGCAAAAAGTATAGTTACAAAGGCATTGAGTAAGTTTATAGCAAGATGAGAGCTGCTCCTTTGAAGTAGCTGTTTTAGCTTATATGATCTTCCCAGTTTCTTTGAAAAGTTCTAATGCCGAAATGTAACTGCAGGTGGGAATTACTGATGATTTGGACTACTTGGAGATGTCAACACTGGGAAATTAGATACTGCAGAGTCAAATGGCATATACACTAAGGCGTCGTGTCTAATTTCTCTCGGTTTCCGGTGGAAATCCGTTAAAGTGACACAGCGCATTGGGCAAGTATGTTGTTGCCTTGTCCTGATGCCTGATCCTAGCTTCCTAGACTTGTAATAAAGCTTAGCTGACCCTCTCTGAATGTGCAGGCTGAATCGGTTTTTATGCTTTATGAGATCAGGGGTGATGTGTGATTTGATTATACAACTCAATGGAAACATACTTTGACAGTAGTCTCTCCACAAGTGTCTTGTGGTTCCCGTCGGTGTGCTATGACAGCTAATTTCTTGACAGACTGTTAGGTTATCTAAATTGCATATATAGAGAAATGTGAGGAGCTAGAAAGGTCGGGAAAAGACATTGCTACATTAGAATATCTGAGCAGCTGCGGAAGCCTGCTAACAAAATGAAATCAGGACTTTGTTTGCTCTTTTGGGATACGACTTAGGTTATAGATATACACACACACATTGGAGTGGTAGTCCTTCCAGAGGAAGCTCAATTACTGTCTAGATCGAAATTTAGAAGCCCAATCGAGATTGAAGCACAAATGATGAACAGTACAGTTGAGCTTTTTAAGTCGGTGAACAGTTAAATAGCTACTGTTGACTCCGATTAAATGAAATTCTGCTATGTAGCAATAAAAGGTCAGCTGATCGCAGCAGGTACACGGTGAGGACAAACCGAAGATAAAGCAAAGCCTCGATAAAAAGAATCCCCAGTCCTATACAAACCCTTTTCGTGGTACCGAGCCCCCTGGACGGTATAAAATGACAGCCCGCCTATCAGTGATGAAGAACATAAAAATCTAGGCTCCCGACTGCCATCTTGAACATGAATCCCCCCACAAGCTGGTGGAGAAAACTCTGCACAATCCGTGGATCATACTACAAGTATCAAAATGCACATGATTATTGTAAAGCGGATTGGCGACATGATAAGAGACATGCTCAATCCGATTCTCCTCCCTCTATGACTCAATTCCGATACCAAGAGTAAATCAACTCATCGAACCAACATATCTTCCAACAGAGGTATAATCAATCATACGGCTTATGATAAGTAACCACCCCACCCCTCGGAGATTTGACCGCATTAATTTCAACAGTGGCACACAAAGGGAAAATAAAATTCTAACCCGAGATATCCAGAGATGTCTTCCAAACAATAAGGATAAGCTTGATGTTCGACATGAAGATGAAATTAACAAAGAGACCACGCTAGAAGCACCAGAAAGCAGAATACAGGTCTCAAAGGGGAGCAACTTTCGAATCATGCCACCTTTATATACACGTCTTTTCAGTATGGAACCACAGAAAAATATTGATGCATACGCATAGCAGCACAGCAGCAGGAATGTCCATATTACAGGTTCGGCCAGGTCTTTACACAGCCTCATTAACTATGAGCAGCAAGACCTGTGGAATGCAACTGACATATCAGATCAAAATGACACTATAACAAAAAAACCCAAGGAAAAAGTCTTCTTCTATGGCACTTATCATACAAAATGAAGAAATCATAAGCTGCCAAGGAAACAATGGAATATAGACCAATTGAAGAGTAATTTTCACTTAATAATAGACCAACAACAAATAAATGCTTAGTACTAGCTTTTAAAAATATGAGAAGATTGACCTGCTCAAAGTGCCATCTCAGCCTGCAAAGCAGCAAGTTCATCCTCCTCGGCTGTCCGCTGAGGAACAGGGGCGGGCTGGACGCGGACCAGCTGGGACATGCACTGGAGCAGCAGGAGCTGTTGTGGCGGGCTGAAGGAGCTGTTCTTCCAACTCAGCGCCTTCCAGTTCTTCGAGCTCTGCCTCAAGCTCATCCTGGAATCACAAAATGATTAGAGATAAGCATAGACTTTCCAGACGATAGCTGCACATCCACCCAATCGATGATCAAAAGCATAACTAAAATCAAACAAAGTGCGACAATGGTAACCTCATCAAAGTCAGCGGCTGCACCAATAGGAGCTGACAATGCCTCTTGAATTTGTTTCATGTTCTCCGTTTGTTCGTTAATCTCATCCATGGTCTTGTCCACATCATCAATATTCCTGTGAAAAAATGGATATCAGTAAACATTACGAGCAAAAGAAAGCACGATAATGGAGCACCCGGCTAATTCAAGCTCAAGAAAATGCAATAAGAAGTGATGCCACATCGCATAGAAAAAAAAATTGAAAATCAATAAAATCAGTACTCGGCGATGCGGAAAGGAAAACAAAAGTAGGACATACGTTGCCAGCTGCATTGATCTCATTGCTTTTGCTCCAGTTCTCAGAGCATCCACAGTCTCAGTCGTTGCTTTTGCTCCTTCCAACATTATCATCTGGACCATTCACATATCAGCCATCCAATCCTAGAAGCAGATATCAAGGAAATTCTGAAATATTGAATCTTGATGGCTCACCTGATCATGAATCCGAAGTTGGAAATTTCCAAGCTGCTCAATCTGCTGTTCATACAGCCTCTTCCTCTTTAAGCATTGAATTGCCGCTGCATTCCAAAAGGCACAACTTTATGTCAATAAGATAACAACTTGCCGACTTCCATAATGGATAAATGCCATCATATAGTTTCAAGTATCATACGAAAGAAAAAAAAATTTCTTGCATAGTTGCAAGTCAGAGTTACAAGGAAAAAGAAAGCAAGAAATATACGTGAAACGATAGAAAATCAAAGACAACAAAACGTAATGGTTAATTAATTGAGCTAAAATTGCTGTCCACTAATAAGGTCACAATGATACAAAGGACAGTCCAAATCAGAATGCAATGACAGATTAAAGTGCTTTGAATGTCATAGATAAACTGCCGTAACGATGATATAATAAGCGTAACAACAAGTTTATGTGGATTTTAACTGCATTATGTGTACACAACTCCATTCCTAATAACCAGTGGACTGGTTGAGAAAATGAAGCAACTCCAAGAAATAACATAACAAAAGCAAAAACGAAAAAGTTATCTATCCAGGAAAAAGTCAAGATGAATGACCATACCCCTTTTATTTTTTGCTCTAGTGAACTCCTTCGCTTTCTCAACCTCTTGAGAAGCCTTCTTTATGAGAACCTTCTCCTTTTTCTCCAGCATTTCAAGTGTCTGTACAGAAAGGAGGACAGTGGGGCCAACTGAACCAGTTAAATATACAAATGATAACCTACCGTAAGCATTTGTATAGACTAAAGTTCAATCATTTTGAAAGCCTACAATCTAATTAAATAAATCCACTTCTTAATATAGAGAACTGCAGAAGCATGTGTTGTACTATTATACGTATTTGAAGCATGTATTTCTTGATTACTGACAACATTAGGGGAAATCGACATGAAAAAGACTTCACATAAAAGAATGGATTCCTCAGACAATTTTTACAAATATAGATAAGTCTTCACCCCGTTACATAATCAGATGAAATGTGATTGTGTGCCTAGGTGCCTCAGTTAAACTAGCACGCATAGCCGCAGATAACTTCCCCGATTATAAAACAAGAGCTTACAAACAGCTTTCACTTTCAGGAGTTACATTAAGTCAGAAAGCTCATGAGATACTATAGTATGCAGCCAATTATTGGTATGCGGTTTATACACAATCACATAGAAGTGTAGGTAGCTAATACTGAAGACAGACTCAATTATTGAAAGTGAAACTATCGTCAGAAGGCTAAGAGCCCCAATCAAAGTTCCACAGCGAGCTCAAGGACGTATATCTACCCGCCACTTTTCCCACAAAATCAAATCAAGAACCACTTCTTCAACCCTCGGAGAAAAGGAGATCCCCGAATGCTTGATTATTAAGTAGCATTCATCTCCATCCAGAGCACCCACAAAAAAGCCGAAAACTTGAAATCAAGCGCAAAAGGCACGGATCGAATCCCCGTTACTAAACACCGACGCGATCAACGGACGCCGACGAACTGCAAATCAAAGACAGAGAGAACGAAAGGAGCAAAGACAAAGCCGGCGATCGGCACCTCGTTCAACTTGTCCAACGTGGTGAGAGCGCTGGTCTCCTGCTTAGGTTTCCCGAAAAGCCGGTTAAACATGATTGATCACCGCCCTAAGAAACCCTCGGTGTCCTGAGCATCAACACCAAAACAAACGAGAATCGATTAATCAACCAATCAATCAAGATCGAATCCGTTCAAGCCCAATCGATCCGCAGAAACAAACAGGATGGAGTCAACAGGGGAAATAAACGCACACGAACCTCGGAAACTTGACGGCGGAGATCGATGCCGGTCGAGCGATCTGAAAGAAAGAGAGAGATCGAGGCGGAGTCGGCGATGGCTACGCGGTGGTTCGGTTGAGGAATTGGAGGGCGGTGAAGAAAGGGTTGAAATTGGGGATGGAGGTTTGCTTAGGCGTGTTGATAGAGAGAGAGAGAGAGAGAGAAGAAGGCGATGAAGCAAGTAAGCTGCTCTCTCTCTCCCGTTATACGGCGTCGTTTTTGGGCATTGTACGTCGAGAGTCGTCGGCAAACCCACGTGGACGCCACTTCACTTCAGTTTCGTCTTGGTTTCGCCCGGAGGCTCGGGGTTGAGGTTCCCACTCGTTTCGTTTCATTTGGCCGCTCTCCGTATTTGTAAATATTCCAATATTTATTATATTTATCTTTTGCTGCGATCAACATATCATCAACGTAAAATATCAAATAAATATGAGAGCCGTTTGGAAGTTTGCACAGATATACACAACTGTCATATTTGTTTCTACAATAACCAAGTTGCACCATAAACGAATCAAACCTTTTATATCACTGCCTAAGTGATTGCTTCAAATCATAGATGGACTTTTACAATAAACAGACATGATCTTCCTTACCTTCAAACTGAAAATCCTCTCGTTGACCCATATAAATTTTCTCTTCAAGTTTACCATGCAAAAAAGCTATTTTCACATCAAGTTGTTCCAACTCTAAATCATGCATAGCAACTAACGCAAGAACAACCCAATCAAGTCGTGCTTAACGGTGGGTGAAAGCACATCATTAAAATCAACTCCCTCAATTCGACTATAGCCTTTAGCAACTAGACGTGCGTTAAATCTAATGTCTTCAACTGCATGAATACATTCCTTTCTTTAGAAAACCCACTTGCGACCCACGATTTTCTTTTCTTTTCTTTTGGTGGTTTGACAAGCTCCCAAGTTTGATTCTTTTCAAGAGACTCCATCTTTTCATTCGTAGCGACTAACGACTTTCTTGAATCTTTTGAAGAAACAGCTTCCTTGTACGTTTTATGCTCACTATACTCTATAGACTCGTAGTTGAAAGAGCATAAGCAACAAAATATGAGTACCCATATTTCGTGGAGGTTTCACTGTTCTTCTTGGTCTATCTTTGGCTATAGAAGAATTTTCTTCTTTAGGTTCTTCAATTTCAATATTATCGGTAGCTAAATGAATTGGTTGTAAAGAAGTTACTTCAAACTCCACCTTTTCCTCTCGCACTTTTCGGATTTTCCTAGCAAGTAATAGATGATTCCTTGATAGGATGAAGCATAAGCGATTCATGAAAAGTAACATCTCTGTTAATCATAATCTTAGATTAATCGAACACCAAAGTCTATAACCTTTTACAACAGAATCATAACCAAGAAAGATGCATTTTTTTTGCTATAGGCTCTAGTTTTCCTTCACTAACATGTGCATATGTTGGACATCCAAATACTCGAAGAGAAGAATAATCAACAAGGTTGCAATGAACATGCAAGGAGGACGATTTATCAACCAACAAGCTATATTGACTACTTGACCCGAGGTTCCCCGCCCAAACCAGGCGTTAAACAACATGCACCTAGTTCTTTCTAATAAGGTTCTGTTCATGCGTTCTGCAATATCATTCGACCGTGGTGTATTCATTGTAGTATGATGCCTCACAATTCCTTCGTTCTTGAAGAACTCATTAAACTCGCCTCACAAAATTCTAGCCCATTAACTGTTCTCGGCCACTTGATTTTCTTGACGGTTTGCTTTTCAATCAATGTTTTCCATTGTTTAAATGTAACAAAAATATCACTTTTTTCTTTAGAAAAAATACCCAAACTTTTCCTTAAACATCATCAATAAAAGTGAGTATATACCTGGAACCAAGGCCTTTTGAAGGAATTTTAGCACGCCCCAAAGACCAAAATGAATGTAATCCAGAGTGCCCTTTGTTGTGTGAATTCTTGCTTTGAAACCGACTCTTTTCTGTTTTCCAAAAACACAATGCTCACGAAATCCATTTTTTCAATTTTCGACCACACGAGAGACCTCTCTTCTTGAGCTCCCCCATCCCTCTAATACTCCTATGGCCTAATCTTATATGCCATAATTTAGTATTATCTCGAACCTGTAATTGTAGTGCCTTGCGGTGATACAAAGTGCCATTTTTTAGCCCTTTCATCAACAAAAGTGAACCTCTCATAATTTTCGTAACTCCACCTTTAGCAATAAATTTACAACCGTTAGCATCAAGTGTACCCAAAGAGGTTAGATTTTTCTTCAAATCAAGAACATATCCGACATTATCTAAGGTTCGATCATGCCATCATGCATCTTAATCTTAACAAGTGCCGATCCCAACCGCTTTGCATTTAGCATTATTGCCCATTAGAATAACTCCACCATTATATTCTTTGTACGTAAAGAACCAATCACGGTTAGGACACATGTGGTACGAACGACTGAATCAAGAATCCAACTATCACGGAATTTATCTTTATAAATCGCAACCAATAGCCAATCTTCGTCTCCTTCTTTAGCAACATCGCCTTGAGCAGGATTTTCATTTCCCCGACTCTGTTTGTTTTGGTAGTTGCGATTGTTGTGACGATTGATACTCCCTTGACTTTTTTGCTTCAAATTAATTTCTCTTTCTTGCTTTGCCTTCAATTTCAAACAATTTATCTTAATATGCCCTGGAGACTTACAATAGTTGCAAATCATATCTCTGTTGCTTTGAATTTGACCTCGCTCCTGCCATTATTGGTTCTCTCAACGGACCTTCCCCGAGCAACTAAACCAGCCCCATGGTTATTATTGCCTTCAAAAGTTAATTCAGTATCGAGTTTCAATTTATTTAGCGGACTAGTCTTGACATCTTCAAAATCAATATTTTCTCTACTAACAATCGTGGTCTCTATAAAATTCTTATAAGAGGGAGGTAGTGAAACTAACAATAAAAGAGCTTGATCCTCATCTTCAATTTTAACAACAATGCTTCTTAATTCAGCGATAAGAGCATTGAACTCAAAAAATATGAGATTTAATAGAAGTACCTTCAGCCATACGAAAAGTGAAGAATTGTTGCTTGAGCCTTAATTGATTAGTGGGATACTTTGTCGGAAAAATACTCTCCAAGTTCATCCATAAACCTGCAGCTATTTTTTTATTATTATCTAATACCTTATGCAAAACTTCATTTGTGAGGCACAACTGAATAGTGGACAAAGCCTTTTCATCCAATTCTTCCCATGTTTCATCCGACGTGGTGTCCGGTTTCTTCCCTTTACTAAACATAGTTTTCTTCAAACCCGATTGTGTAAGAACGGCTAACATATGAACCTGCCATAGGTTGAAACTACCGCTCCCATCAAACTTCTCAATATCAAATTTCGTCGTTGAACTTGAAGCCATAACCGGAAGATCGAAAACCCTAAGGCTATGATACCGGATTGTTATGACAATGCGAAAACTAAAACGAAATTAAAATTGAGAAGAAGAAAAGAACATAAAGATTTACGTGGAAACCCTTGCGGTAAAAACCACGGGGAGAGGATAAGTGAAATCCACTATAGAATCAAAGATTACAAAAGGCGGCTCAAATATGCTTCTCTATCTAACAGTTTGAGAAAGAGCAACATTTAAACCATTACCCCTCAAACCCCGACGTTGGCCCAAATCCATAACTATTTCAAGACATGTCAACGGTTATTTTATAAGCGCATTCAATTATGTTTATCTAATCATCGATTTTATAAAATAAGAGAAACCTAGAGTTTTTAGCCCATATAGATGGTGATATATTGTAACATTTTTGGATCCCAAATTGTTATTGGTTTAGTGAAGTTTGACTTTTCAGAAAATAACAAAGGAATGTAAGTCACGAGAGGGGATTCACGGCAAACCCATCTAGTGAAAGTAAAGGTTTGCGAGACTACCAAAGCCAAAGAAAGAGAAACATGGGAGGGAGGCCTTTCGTCGAGTTTTCAAGCCCGAATCTTACACATCGGTGACAAAATTGAAGGTTGTGATGTGAAATCTATGATCAAACATATTGAAGAATATCTTCTTTGAGGTAATAATCAACAAATGTCATCCTCTTGCCAACTCTATTTTTTGAAAATTCCATGGAGTCCTTGTAAATTTTGTGATAAAATTTAGTTTTATTTCATTTGATGATTGTAAGCGGGATTTAAGATGTAAGGGGATGGTTGTAAATTGGGATTTAAGATATAAGAGGGGAAGCTTGGATGGGGCAAGGTCATTTGAAACCTAATTTCACCAAGCTTGGTTTCAAAGGATTTTTTTATAAGGATGCTACACTATTGAATTTGCTGTTGAGTGGGTAGACCTTTGTTCGAATATTTGAAAGGATGGTTTTGGTTTAGGTTGTCTAGCTTTAAGGCTAAGCTTTTATGCTTCATTTTCACCGAGGACTTGAAATAAATTAGTTAGTCATCTCCCTAAGTGGTCCGATGTTATAACTGTTGCTGAATTATTTTTGTAAGCTTGATGTGCTAAAAATGAAGGAAAATTAGGAACATAAAAGAAAAGAAAAATTGGGCAGCACCTGGACCAACTTGGTCGTGAACTTTAAAAGCGAGAAATAGACTTCCGAAGCTTTATTTGGATGGGAATTGCACTTAACTTTTACCCCTAGAAGTTGTTGAAGTAATTTGGTGATTAGGGTTCAAGGTAATGAGTTTTGAGTCAAGAAGTTTGAAGAATTAAAATGATATGCAATCTCTCCGAGGTTGGTGTGAGGTGTTTACATGTGGTTTTTGAATTTAATCCATGAAATAAAAAAGACTAAATTTAAGTATGTAAATGAAGTTAAGAAAGAAAGAAGTTATTAGTTGAAAATAGATGATTAAAATGGTGATTTTAGGTGATTTGGATTAAAGGAATATTTGTTGGGTTGTCTTGCAATCGGGTTCTTGGATCTTTGTAAGTTAAGGGGGTGAATGATAACCAATTTGTTTGAAATAAATTTCTTGCTAGAAATAGTTTTTTCTATTTCGTTTTGGATGAGTTTCGAGCAAAAAAAATGCGTTTGATAACGGCATAAAATTTCTACTTTAACAATTCTCTTTTACTTTCATGTAGAAGTGTAGAAGTGTGTTCCATTGTGCGCTTCCTTTCCTAAAGAACTTCCACAGTTGGAGAACTTGTCTCTTGATTTGCGGGATTCCACTGGTTCTTTCTTCTCTCCACGCTTCTATCCGCTGGTGTTATTGATTGGAAATTCTTTGCACAAGTCCAGGCCGTGATTCTTCTCTTTATTTGTTGACCTTTCTGATGGAAATCCCACGTGAATGACTGGCCTTTTCTTTTTCACTTTTTCATCTTTTGGGGAAGATTCTTGCTTATTAAAAAGGCATGACACCGATTCTTCATGAAATTGAGATTCATTGATCATAAACTTTCAAAATTCAGAAGAATCTTTATACGAAGCAAGTGCAATATTCGGCCATGGTTTTATTCCAATTAGTTCCATTTCATGAGCCTAAACAAATTAATTGAGTCCAAGACCTCCCCTGCACTAGTCGAAATATTTCAATTAAGCTCAGAATGTTCCGCCGCTCATCCAATGAAATGCGACAAAAGAAAAATTAAATGTTTTTGCTAGGGACTGAAGTCGATCCCCAATTTTCTATGCAATAAATGACTAGGTTGCCAAAATTTAGGTGTCAACACCGAAAGTAAATAGTCAATTACAAAGTGAAAATATACAAATCAGATTGCGATGCTCAAGGCCTGCCAATTACGGTTTAGATAGCATGAAGGCAAACTCCTCAGGAACTCATGCGAAGAAATCGCCACAAGACCAATGAAATTGGGAAAGAAAGACCCAGCAACATATTATCGCGACTGGTTTTGTCTTTCTTCTGGGACAAAGTACCCGTTTATGCATCTTGCAGTCCAAGCCACAACGGCAACTAAAATCATGTGATACAAATCAAACCTAATAAGCTAAATAGATCTATATGTTCATAGATGAAACGTAATGCCGACCATGCCACGTAGGACGCCGGAGTTCGCATTTGCCTTTTTCGGTTAAAATTTACCGGATGGACTCAATTAGCAAAATATGAAAATGTTTAGAACTCAAGTAACAATTAAAATTTAAAAGTTTAAGACTAAATTGAAAAAAATTGCGACATGTTTAAGATTTTTTGGATAATTTTCCTAAAATCGACAATAGTCAAGAAACCATAAGTTATTTTTCCAACAATCAAAGAAAACATTAAAAAATGAATACGTGCAATAGAAGTAGTCGCGGGAAGTGTATGCGAGTCCTAAAGCTTTCAAAAAGTGCAAGCAAACCCTAAAACTTGCCAAATTGGTACAATTAAATCCTTTCATTAACACTATCAATTTGTATAATCGAAAATTCTGAGATGGCATTTTCTAAATTATTTTTCTCTCCTAGGTGGCTCTTTTCAAAAAAAAAAAAAAATTTCGTAAGTGGAGTCCTTTATTATTTCCTTCTTTATATTTCATGCAAATTAGATTAAAAGATGTGGTCAATCGTTGTAGCTTTGTAGGTTCTGCCTCGTCCAAGCACAAGGAGATTCAGGAAAAGTACCTTCTCTGTAGCTTAATGCTAACGGTAGCGTCCGACGATACCGAAAGCTTATGGTGAATCGTGCGGTGAATCGTGCTCCACCACTTCAGATGAGTAAAACCATGTCAAATTCAGTCCGCCGGTGTGAAAGACAAGTCACGTTTATGAACATCTTCTGTCTCACCGCAAAATCGCCAAGTTGGTTTCCCAAGATCAACATCGGATTTCGATACGAGGGAAAGAGCAAATCAGAGACACAGGCAAGAGAGACTACATTTATACAGCGATGTACCCGTTCACAGGAGGGTCCCTAGTGTTTCGGCATTATAATCCGTCTTCTGTTAGGAATGAAGGAGCATTTCGAACAACCGGTACTGCATCCCATGGAGCATCAAACACAGAGGTGATGATAATGGCTCATTTCATCCAAAAACAATGACAAAACGCAATGATGGGGTCAACCTAAGCGTCTAATTGAAAGACTCGAGTGGGGAATCGAAACCGACCTCTTTAGACGAAGTGTTATCAAGCCTGGCTTCCCTAAAGAACAGGCATAACATTGAGGCGGAACAGACATTTTGCGGGGTTTATGTTTGTCTTTGGCAAGGAACAAGCACTACATCCATTCCATGGAGTAGCAAATTGCCAAATACAAAGGATAGTTGATAATAATAATGGCCAGTTTTATCGGAATAAAACTGGGACTTATTTTCCTGGTTGATGATTTTACAGTTTAGCTGAACCGGCAGATAAAGCATGACTGATGAGCTCCCTCCTCAAGATCTTTCCCACGGGATTCTTGGGGATGCTACTTATCTTCTTGTATGGAGCGACCTGCAAATCCAGTTTCATGTAATTAGATAAAAGAGTCGAGTTGTCTATGGGTTTGGACAGGGCTGAACATACTGCAAACTTCATATGTATTCGAATGCAACAAGTCAACTGCTTGAGTTATGTTATAAGTAAGTATCAGCAAGTGGAACAAAGGTGTAGTATGAAAGACCACGCCAATCTTGTTGGATATATGTAGAAGCATTTGGGGTTCAAGGGGAGGAGGGGGAAGAAACATTAGCAGCAAGGAATAGAACTAGAGTTGGAGAAGAGGCTTTCTTAGCTGATAATAGAACAAAGGTGTAGTTGCCATCTTGTTAGGGTACTGGACCGATCGCCCAGCATGCTGTTAAGAACACCAGGTGCTCGGCAAGTCAGTGATAGGGACTAGAGAAAAATAGTCCTACTTGTTCTCACTCCCAACTTGCCAATGAATGGATGCCCCAGCGTTTGCATCTAACATCTTCAGCCATCAACTCCTCTCCTTCCCCGGGAAAATCTAAACCTGAAGAAGCGTCTTGAAAGACAGATGAATCCAGGAGGAACACACCTGTTCAGCAATGAAATCCATGACTTCAGATTCCGTAACATATGCACCAGGCTTCCTCACTACAAAAGCCATTGGAACCTGCCCTGCCTCTTCATCAGGATACCCGATTCCAAGCAATACACTTGGATTAGTCTCGTTGGTTGTTTACGCAGCCACTTAGCCGAAAAGAAAGCACATTTATGGATCTCACCACACACCAGAGCTTGACAAGTACATTTCAAGCAGATAAAAATTTGCCTCAAAAGTTAATGAGGATCACAATAGGACATCTTGTGGCAATCATCATTTTGCACAATGGTAGGATTACTCTTTGACCTTTTAAAGATTGACTCACCAATGCTTTGAATGTCCTCCAAGTAATCTAAAGATCACTGAATGCTGAACAAAAATAAGATAAACTCTGGCTCATGCAAACTCAATGCATCTGTGGTGGTCTTAACACAATCACTGCTACTTCACCCTTCCGCAATTTGAGGATGCGATTGACGTAAATGCTCCAATTCAGCAGGTGGGACCTGTAGGATAGGATGAGAATGAGATGACAAAATCTGATTACGTAAATATAGAAGCATCAGATTTCATCAGCATAAGATTACTTATGACAGCAGCTACCTGATACGCCTTGTATTTTATCAATTCCTTTAGCCTATCCACAATGTAGAGGAACCCCTCCGAGTCAAAGCAACAAAGTTCACCAGTTTTTAGCCAACCGTCAGGATCCAATGTCTCAGCCGTTGCCTTGTCATCCCCAACATAACCAACATGGAATCAGGAAAGATTCAGAACAACGTCCGAGTTTTGTGAGTGACATGTGAAGCTCAAAGAGAAGTTTTCAAGTAGTGACGAATCCTTATGCAGAAAGCAGCGTAGTAATTGTCGATGTCCGAAGCGACCAGGATATCTTATTTTGCATGGCAATTTTTTTTTTTTAAGCAAGTCAGTATTTCAATAGAAACGCAGGCATGTGCTCGAACAAGTTGTGCAACAGACCAGACGGATTTTCTTCCTAGATTCCAGGACGAGAGATTGTGGTATTACTATTGACCTTTCATGATGGCTGGGCCACGCAGCCACAATTCGCCCGTGCAGCCGGGGGGTAGAGCTTCTCCAGTAACAGGATCCGACTATTTTGGCTTCCATATTGACGGAGAGGCAACCAACCGAGCCGTATTGCTTGGTCTCATCAGGCCTCATCATCCCACTTCCTGATAGGCTCTCTGTCAATGCGTAACCCTGAAAAATTCGTTCGCACTAGTCATAGTTTACAAAGCCATTAGTCATTTATATCTATTCATCTTTCGCATGCATCAGCTCAAAAACTACGTGCAGTATCTACTTCCTAACATTCTCCAACTCTTTTAGCGTCGTCTTCCAAAATTGCAGTACAGCACTGTCATTGTAGGCGCACAGTATCTATCGGGGTAGATGAATAAAGAATCATGCCCGAGCATTTTGGCAATTAAGTAATTGGTCCAGTTATTCGTCGCACATTTCACGAGTCTTGGCATGGTAAGTTTAGCTTTCGACTGGATTGAAACGGATTTAGACATATGCAAAACCGACCGCTGTCACCTTGACGTAGCATGAAACAAAAGAAAACCAAAGGATGGTCCGTATGGATTAACAATGATATCCAAAGCTAGCAGTCATTTCAGGTCGGTTTTGCAGTTTTATGGGAGAATCGGCCATTTCTTTTCAGGATTATAATTAGGAGGTTAATTATGTTTATGGCCAAATAAAATTAGAAAATATGAAAGTTATGTCGTCTAATTAGCACTACTAGCACTACTTCCTTACGTGGAGTTGAAATTGAAAGTCATCAAGTCATAAATAAAATTCGAAAACTAGGATTAGGGGAAAATGCCTCAAATGGGCTGTATCTGAGAAATTGCCCTCTAACATCGATGATGAAGCTCGAGGGAGTAATGTTCGAATTTAATATTCGTGGGGCATTCAACTCTCCCACGTTAGAAACATTTCATTTTTTGTGTACCTTTTAACACATTGCTTCTTTCTTTAACTAATGGTCTAAAAATTGGATCCACGTGAAGCACGACATCAAGGTTAAGGCAATTTTTTTTAGCCAAAAACAAGAGGGACGAGGAAGGTACTGCCTAAACCATAGACGTTTATCCAGACAATCCAAAGAGGACAGACAGGTTTGCAGGAAATGGAGTACAAACTTTACCCTTCTCCAAACACTCTCATCCACGTAGAGCACAACATCCTATGGTTTGTTCAAGAGCTCCTCTAATAGTATTCCAATATGCATAGGGACGATGTCTAATGTCTTACAGGGAGTTCAAGAAAAGATCGTGATCAATAACTTTAAAATAATAACGCAAATCGAATAGAATGTTATCTTCAGTTTGGCAAATTGGTCGATCGATTCACCTTTCTTTTTGATTTAACTTACCCCAGCCGAAATTTGCTTCACGTCAATGCACTTTCATAATACTCGCTTAGATTATGTATCATACTCTCTTGTGAATGGAAGATGTCAATGTAGCTAAGCTTATGGGGATTGATGGATGAACACAAGAATGTTCTTTAACTTCAGATTGGAATCTGACCTTAACCCAATCGAACATATTTGCTCTTAATATGAAGTTTTATCATCCCGATTCATTTAATCAGTTCCAAATCATCTACAGAAAAGAAAGCACGAATACTCTCCGAGAGCTTCCATGTCGAACAAGTGTAAGATACCGTCACGCATTTGATACTTTCCGACACGCAACCGACACGTGATCAACGCTCCGGACACATCAACGACACGTGAGTCCAACATCTCGACACTCCATTTCCCCATGCACATGATCAAATTTAACCACTTTCAATAAATTAAGGGTCAAAACGTAAATCTATCAAAAATATATATACTTAAGTCATATATAGAGCCGTTCCAAATTTAATATACCTAGTCACCCCCAAAAAAAAAAAAAAACCTCAATCGTAAATTCCTAACAGAAAAAAAAGAAATTTATCGTTGATATTTTTGTATATACAAATGATCAGATGAAAATATACAGTTCATATATGTGTCCCAACGTATCGGAATCTTCTAAGCCTACACAAGCCAAATTCAAACGCATTACAAGCCTAAATTTATAAAAATACAATCACTGCGCAACGATCCACACAATTTACTTGAATCCTGATGCAAAAGCACCAGCCACATCCATGCAACAATGAAACAGTGCTTGAACTAAACGTAGAAAACAAGATGACTAGACTGATGTTCAATGTGGAACCCAAGAATCGATTCATTTGATTTCATGTTCATAGATATTAATTAAATAATTTGATTCACCTTTCGCGAAACATAAGCATGCATTATTTAATCATCTCCATTCTCCAAGCCCATAAATTATGGCAGGTACGCAGATAACCCAGCCAACCAACCAAACTAAATTTGCTAGAGGAAAGTTTTACCATGAAACCACATCAACTACTTCCTATCACATCTCGTCATAAGCAATTAATCTTTGCTAATCGATTATCATGCACAACACTTTCAGATATCCAATACCTGATCTCCATTTAAACCACAGCACACAGCATAGTCCTACGTGATGATAACTATAATCATACCTCCTCCTGAACCATGCCAACAAAAACCATGCTCCGTGCGCAACCATATTGCAATTTTTCAGGGCAATGCAACGGTTCAAGGTGTATATTATTGTGCATCCAAGTCCAATAGGAGGCTAAGTTTCCATGCAAGCAAGTCAATGACAAAGCGAAAACATACTAATCAAGTTGCGATCACTCAAGACCTGCCAATTGCGGTTTAGATAGCATAAAAGCAAACTTCTCAGGAACTCCTGTGAAGAAATCACCACAAGAACAATGAAATGCGGAAAGAAAGACCCAGCAACATATTATTGCGACGAGGCTTCGTCTTTCTTCTCGGATAAGTACCTATAACAAAGAAAAGAGCAAGTCACACAATGTTTACCTATTTAAGCATCTCCCAGTCAAAGCCGCGACCGCAACTAAAATAAAATGATACAAATTATAACTGATAAGCTAAACAGATCTATATGTGCATACTTGAGGTGACGTGTAGAGAGTGTATTAAACCAGTTTGCGATTGGAACTTACCCCTGAGCCCCTGCCCAACGGGATAGTTGATAGAGCTGGACAGATTCATTTGAGGCATGGCATGCAAGAAGTAGGTAGTTCCGCGGCTGCACCATCCATGCAAATCTCATAAACAGTGCAGAATATATACACATAGCTGCAATCAAGACACAAACGTGAACACATAATCTGGCTGGACATGATAAGAAGATAATAAAATTGATTGCTTTTGTAGGAACAGAAATTGCTAACCTGCTGTCATGTTGCCTGATATCATCTCTGGTGGTTTTTGCATGTCAACCAATCCCTATTGGAAGCAACAAATAAGGTAAACATTAGTGAAAAAGCTGAAAGTCCAGGCTTTAAGATGTTTATTGTGATGGCGTGTGGAAATAGACATTATGGAGCAGAAGCATACAGCAACCACAAATCCCCAGTTTGCAACTGGTCCCCAGAAATGAGTAGTTTTGGGGCCAACAGGACTGTTCAAGAAAGCTCGGAAAGAAGCCATTTATAGCAAGTAATCCCTGCAGAAAACTCACACCGGATATATCATAAGCATGCCTCCCAATGATATGTAGAAGTAAATCTCAAGCAAACTTGGAGAATGGTCAATCACAAAGGATATGTTGGAACCATTTTGCAGAAAAATAGCTTAAATTTCTGATTGATAGGAGAGAGCCATAGATATAGAAGTAGTTTGCTCTGAGCAAATCACCATTCATTGCTCACCGGGTGCTTATAATAGGGCTTTCTTTGTTACTAGAACTAGGCCATCCTGAGTGCCCACCAATTTCGACGAAGTTCAAAAAAAAAGCTACCAAAATGGCCATACCAGACAGGCAGCAATAGAAACAACAATTTCTCATGAACAATCTAACCTCTTACAAAGGCAATAACTAGCGAGGACTAAGGCCAAGCACAGATACTGGCCAACAACAACAACAACAAAAAGGGGTTTTGGGGGGGGAGGGAGGGTTGGTTTAGGTAATTGCTAAAAAAATGTCAGTTCACTAGCCTTTCCTACGCACTGTTGAGTTGAGCTGTAACACTCGAAACCCCAGGATAACGCTAATTCTAAATGCCAAGGGCTACTATAAACCCGCGGAGAGAATACATGGAAGAGTAATTTCATTAAAAAGGAGACAGAGTTCCCACTACATAGAGGGCATATCAATCAACATGTAAAGAAAAATCCTATTTTTTCTCATAGCATGCATATATAAAGGGTATACAGCAGGCCATGTCAAAAACATACTCAAGGCTCGGCTCACAGTTGGCCTGTTTATAAGTGTTAAATAGAAAAGTCTGGGAGACACACAATCGGCTGATCAACAATACAACTTTGACACATTTACAGGACATGAACATTGGAGGATCACTATAGGCCATGATGGAAACAGTGATATTTGTACAATAAAACAGGGAATATTAGCCCACCTAGACCACAAATCAATTCTATACATATAGGCAAGGGGACACCATAAGTATTTGTTGCTCACTCTAACTCAAACTAAATTCACTTTGATTGACTTCTAGTGCCTGAGAATTTCTCAATTAACTCTCCAGAAGGGATGAAGACACCCTCTCAGCTAACTCTGAAAATGCTAAATAAGGGATGAGCAGCACCTCCTCAATCAGTGAAATTCCAAGGTCTGAAAGAGATCACTTGATATAACCTATGTTACACGGACACGCTTTGTCGTGCGCGTGTCCGAGCTCCCGACTCGTGGTCAACTAAATGGACACGTGAGGACGCGCGAGTCCGGAGAGTCAGGGGCAAAAACCTAATTTTGAAATCGTAAATCGCTAACCTCTCTTGCTCTCGCGTGACCCACGAAACTGCAGCCTCGCCTCGCCTTGCCGCGAGGGAAAAATCACGTCAGCAGAGAGAGAGAGAAACGCGCCAACCGGGACAGGCAGGAAAATCACGCCCGAGGAAGTTGATGGAACGGGAAACCACCAAAACAAACGAGAATCGATCAATCAATCGAGATCGAATCCGTTCAAGCCCAATCGATCCGCAGAAACAAACAGGACGGAGTCAACAGGGGAAATAAGCGCACGCTAACCTCGGGCACTTGACGGCGGAGATCGATGCCGGTCGAGGGATCGTAAAGAGGAGAGAGAGAGAGATCGAGGCGGAGTAGGCGATGGCGACGCGGTGGCTCGGCTGCGGAATTGGAGGGCGGTGAAGAGAGGGTTGAAATTGGGGATGATGGAGGTTTGCTTAGGCGGGTTGATGAGAGAGAGAGAGAGAGAGAGAGAAGAAGGCGATGAAGCAAGGAAGCTGCACTCTCTCTCCTCTTTATACGGCGTCGTTTTTGGGCATTGTAGTTCCAGAGTCGTCAGCAAACCCACGTGGACGCCACTTCACTTCAGTTTTGTCTTGGTTTCGCCCGGAGGGCTCGGGGTTGAGGTCCCCACTCGTTTCGTTCCATTTGGCCTCTCTCCTTATTTGTAAATATCCCAATATTTATTAATTTAATTTATATGTATAATATCTGATTTTATGAGGTAATCCGAAATTTTTTCATATCTTTGCAAGTAAAATGGCGTTTTATATTTCCACAGGAAAGTCAAAATAAATTAAATTCAGCCTCATAAGATCTGTTACTAATAACAAAATCAAGTAATTTCGGGATATGAATAACTCTTGTGTGCAATGTCTATCAGTGATTATTCAAATTATTAGCGAAAATATCTCAACCCAATGAAATCTTGTTGATCCGTATAACCACATTTGTTATATAACTTCACATTCTATTTGGTGTAAAAAATTTGCATTTGTATAAGTAATTCAATCGTGGTCGTATCCTAAATATACCAATTTTTCCTTGGGAAATTAACATTAAGTCATTGTTTACCCTTATCATTAGGAGATCTTTTCCTTCTGCTCACAACCATTTGATTAGATCCTCCAGTCTCAATAAGAACTCAAAAGGAATCAAGGTATAAGAAACTGACCAAGATAAGGATCCTTATATTGCCACATCCCCCTCGACATGGATAGCGTACCTCGATGGATCGTATTTTCCTCATGACGGAAAATCTTTGGGAAAATACAAAAAAAAAATCTCAAATCTATTTTATTTGTATTAATTTGATCCTAAACTTTTTAATTTGATCAATTTACTCATAAATTAATGGCATTAACACACATTGAGTCCATTCGATCAATTTTTAACCGAAAATCGCTAAAGTAGACATCAATCATCCTACGTGGCATTGACCGCGCTTGACGTGAATATTTTTGAAGATATTTATTTTTTCTTTTTCTTTTATGTTCTTTACTTTTTTATGGCGGTCAATAGTCACAAGTGAGGGCCAATGACGCCCTCATCGGCCCTCACCTGTGACCAGCAACCCTTACCGACACTCATCAATAGACAAATAAATAAACAGCAAAAATGGAAAAAAAAAAACAAGAGATTTATTGAAAGATAAAAATATTACTAAAAAAATGTCCATATCAACGATTTCCTTCCAAAATCCCCCGGATCGACTCAATTAATTCAAAAAGTTTACGACTAAATTTGTCCTATTAAAATATTTGAGACCCGATTAATACCAATGAAAAAAGATTTAAGACTAAATTAATCCAATTAAGATATTTAAGACTGAATTAAAACAAATACAATAAATTTAAGACTTTTTTTTTGCACTCTTCCATAAATTTCTCGAAGGAAAACATCACCCAATCTGAAAAGGCCAGATTTTTGTCTCGGTTCCACGAAATTGACAAAATGCGTCACAAGTGAATTTGGAATTAATCCACGACGGGAAGATGTACATTAATAATTGGCAACAGATTCAATTCGAAAGCAACCCCTTCGTCACTGATTAAGGCTATTGATACTGCTAAGAAAGATGCACACTGATCAATGACTTAATCAGTAATCACCATTCCATCAACTCCCAAAGGATGGATGGCTCCGACGAAGAACAAATTTTGCGCTCATCGCCAAGCCACCCATCATTTCGAGTCGACCAAATTGAAATATAAACACATCTTTTAGTGAGTTCAATGGAATTGCCGGAAAGCAGTACCAAAAGAAACGCTTATTCAGCGATTCCTTCGTTCAAAGAAGAGCTCATGTGGCATGAAGGATGTTCCCGAATATCAATCCGCCAGCAATAACAGATATTGGCCGACAGTTTCAAATTTATTTGATTCAGAAACATTTTGTCATTTGATTCAGGCCGCAGACAAACATCGACGTGACTGGTGTTACTGAACATGTTGCCCGCGGATGACCAGACCAAGTGTCAGCTAGAACCAGCGAAAAACACAAACACAAAAACAAGGCATCAGACCTGATGGTGAATGCCGACGCGACTTATAACTATGCTAAAATGGTGATAACCGTTCCGGCCATTGGCCATTTCTGATATAGGGTTCTCGGATCACTTTAGAAAGACCCGAGGAACAGATCATACTTGCAGATAAAACTTTCAGGAGACGGTGTTTCACTATAAGAACCCGGAGAATAAGTAAGGAGTATAGCGAGCCAATTGCCATACAAGGCGAGTAACTCTGATGCTCTCGGGTGCATGTTTGGCATGCAATGGCCTCTCGTCCATCCGCACTCATCGGGAACCAAAGATACAACTCAATGGCTTACAACAGACAATATTCAAGATAACCTTAGGACATTATAGATGGCCACAAAGAACAGAACAAATTCCGAACATCAAAGCACCAAAAAACAGAATTCTACGAGCAGTCACAAGAGACTAGTATAGGCATAAGACACCGACAAAGATCAGCATACCCACCAGCACAAGTCCAAAGACCGATACTCGTGAAATGATGGTTGGATGAAGAAAGCATACCGTATGAGAATTGGATGAGGAAGCATGCCAACCGAGTGAGGATCATATCCAGCTCAACCGCTTCATTTCCTCATACAAAATGCAGGTTTGAAATGCTGCCCGATGCCTAAAGGGAGTCTACAAAATTCTAGCACAGGTACTAATCTCTTCGATGGTTTCTCCCGCGTAGATTTCATGCGCCACGCACTAATGCATCCACCGTTCCTCAATCAAGCACACATTCAAGTAACCCCAACCACATCGAGCCTAAAATCTTCCTTCACTTCCAATTCAGAGGACGGACGCGTTTCACCGGTTTATAAACTCCCAATGCGAACCGATCCTCAATAAACTAAGAAAGGGCAAACAGGAATAGCAGTATAGAAACAGGAACCACAACATAAGAGAGAACTAAATCACATTATCTCTACTAATCATCAGTGAACTCAAGCGTTCAAGCACAGAAATCAAGTCGCATACACAATGAACTGAAAAGCTTCAGAAGAGCAAAAAAAATCATTGAAACTGAAACATCGTCGTCTTCACCTAATCATCTTCCTCGGCGTTCAATGATGAGATCACTTCTCGGACGAGTTAGGCCCTCTCTTCTTGCCGAAGCCAACAACTACAAAATTCCCCCAACAAGAAGCAACCAACATCGCAATCAATACCCAGCTCTTCGCAACGGTCGAACCACAAGAAGTAGCTAAATTGAAACTAACGGACAGAAATCACGACGAGAAGTTAGAGAACGTAGGATTACCGGCGGTGACGAACCGGCGGTTGTACTGCATGCGCTTGTGGGCGCGGCCGCGTGGCTTCTTCTTCTTATCCTGCTTCGCGACCTTCGGTGTCTGCCCTCTCACCTTACCGGCACGAGCCAGAGATCCGTGAACCTTACCTGCAAAAGAATTGCGCGATTCAGCGCACAAAGCAAAATGAACTGATCGAGGCGACGAGAAGCAAACCGTAGATTACCCATGGTTGATTGAGGTCAGAGAGCTTGAGCTGGTGTTGCGCGAGATCTCGGAGAGCGATTCAGACGGTTGAGCTCCGCAAGCAGGGGGGATGAAGAGCGGATGGTCTAGGGTTAGGGTTTTATGGTGGCGATGGTGGGAGATGATCGGGGCAGGACCGGTCCGTCTGTCCTCTGGGCCGGGCTCGGTCTTCGGGCTTCCGATTTCTGCAATGAAACCCCGGTTATGAAGAAGTTCATTAGCAGCTTAAACGCGTGACATGTCAAAACATGTTTAACCTCCGATATAAACATAGTATGCATTAATGTGTCCAAATGAATCTAAACATGTCGCATTGGCACAAGCGGCATATTTTCCTATCTATATAGGAGAAATTGTCCAAAAAACCATGAACCTCTTCTGCACTTCACAAATTCAATCCTAAACATTTTCACTTGTTATCAATTAAGCTTTACATATGACGAAGAGTATTCCTTTCTACATCCCATACACCTTATCATTTGCATAGCCAATTTGAGTAGTGGATTCATTTCTCATAACTCAATTGATGATCATCCCACGGTAAAGCAATGGAATCATCACAAATCTCAAGACAAACAAGAGAATCAAGGTGCATTGGAGCTTCAAGTTCAAAAAAAAAAAAAAAGGGGAAAAAAGAACAAATTTCGAAAAGGAGGAGTTTTCAAGAACCACAGTTTTTGCAAGAATGTTCCTCAAGAATGAAGTCATTTGGAGATCTCGCAAAAGGAAAATCAATGGAAAATTGCCAATTTGCAAAGAACTCCTGAATCAAATTTGGAGTCACGAGAGCAAAAATCAGTGATAGAAGCAAGAAACATGGATGATCAACAATTTCCCTAGAGGATGTACCCCTTTTGGTGTAAATGGGCCATTTATTTCCAAATCTAAAACCGAACCCACGTTATGTCCCTTACAAAGTCTTTTTCAAATTAAGGCGTCCGAATTAACATAGGATGTGAAATGTTCATAAGTATTGCTCGAAGAAGTGCGAGCAAGATCATTCTATCTCATTTTGCATGGCTCTTGACTTGTAGACCCAACGCGGTGATGATATCGTTTCTTTCAAAGCCTTGACTCAACAAGAACTCCCATTTGCTTAGGCCGCTAACCAGGCTTACATTATAGTCCTCATAAGGACCTATCGGATTGGTTAAATCATATTAATTGCGAGAATATCCGGACCATTGTCAAGCATGACGAAGGTAGCTTCGAGTGATTTTCATACTCGCATCAAAGGTCGGGTCCAATGGCCTTTCAAATAGAGTGAGCGGAAGTCCTTTCTAACTGAAGATTCCTCATTCGATATGATCAATTTGTGAGAAGCATGAAACAAAATTCTTGTTGATAAATTTCCCGTGAAGCGATGATATCGTTTCTTTCAAAGTTGAAAAACCTTAAAAAAAAAAAAAAAAAAAAAAAAAGCGATGATATCGTTTCTTTCAAAGCCTTGACTCAACAAGAACTCCCCTTTGCTTAGGCCGCCGACCAGGCTTACATTATAGTCCTCATAAGGACCTATTGGATTGGTTAAATCATATTAATTGCGAGAATATCCGGACCATTGTCAAGCATGATGAAGGTAGCTTCGAGTGATTTTCATACTCGCATCAAAGGTCGGGTCCAATGGCCTTTCAAACAGAGTGAGCGGAAGTCCTTTCTAGCTGAAGATTCCTCATTCGATATGATCAATTTGTGAGAAGCATGAAACAAAATTCTTGTTGATAAATTTCCCCAGTGAAGCTTGGTAATACAAGCAATTTCATGAATTTGAAAATATGTTGCAATTTGGTTATGCACATATCTTGTTTTAAAATCCTGTCTCGGGTGAAAAGACAGGTACAATGCGATTAGCCTAGCCGTTCTTAATAGCAAGAGAGGTAATTCAAGTAAATTTCCTAACTACCCTTCAAAGTCTTGTTTTATATTAACACTTGATTAGCTCAAGTTGTCATTCAAATTTTAATGTTCATCCGCCGATAGAAGTTGTCATGTTCTCTTTTGTGTTCACTCGTTAGTAAAAGGTGGTGTGTTCTTTTTTATGTTCACCCATTGATCGGGGTGGCACATCCTTTTCGTGTTTGCACCGATTTGGCTTAGGCAACACGTCCCCTTAGAGTTGACACTTGATTGGTCCAAGTTGTCTTTTAGAACTTTTCAAGTGTCTCGTGTTGTTTGTGTAAGGACCCGTCCTTAATTGATGCTCTAATACCACAATTGTAAGGCCGGTGACGTCTCGGGCGTCACTCTACTATCAAGCTATATTTTAATATGATATTATAGATAATAGATACATAGGGTACATGCGAAAGCTTAGCAATCTAAAATAATGAGCAGCCATACATCAAATACAAGTGCATGACAAGCAATCAATAGGCACGAGGACTAAATAATATGGCCTTAATAGGGTTTCCTAACATATATAGCATGCAACCCCAAATCCATACATAGTAAAAACATCCGTTTTTTATATATATATAATAGATAACTGTTTAGTTACATTTTTCTTTACTCAATTAAAAATAAGAATAGAGTAGGAGTATTAAAAGGGTAACATCTAATCCAGAATACTATTCTAATCTCATTGGCATGTTGTCATCCAAAATCACGGGAACTTGGGTATTCGAAAAGATATTCAACAACGATTGGTGGGGTGAAGCTCAGCAAGTAAAACATTTAATCCAACAACTAGGCAATCCAATCATCATCTATTCAAGCAGAAATCGACAAGAAAAACATCAGCAAATACTAATAAAAATCACAACAAAAGCGTGCACGAAGATCACAAGGCTTTATTAAATTTTCCCTTCAATCTTATTGCCGAATACCTATACAATTCTCGTTTCCATTCCATGTCACTTTGACGATGAACCAAACGGTCGCCTTAAAGTTTCTACTCACCCATGATCACGTGTCATAACTCAAGCCATAGAAACCACACACAAGAAACGAACTCTACGGGTCCTTCCTCAAATCATGTGGCCGAACCACGTCATACTTTCCTATTTCAATTCTTCACAAACCAACCCCAAATCGGGACCATCAACCGAGCCCCAAGATGTCAACTCAAGTAACCGATCGCACATATAACCTTACCTCGCCCAACCGGATGATTCAAGACCCACTTCAATTCTTTATAAATCAATGGTAACCCAGGCCATGCACTCCATATTTAGCTCACCTATGATCAAGGATACCAAATCAAATAATGGATTAGGCAATTAATCCCTCATCCAAGTTCAAGGTTGAAAACCCATCCCTCATCCAATTTACTTCAAATCAACGATGAACAAGACGATCAACTTTCATATTTACACTACCCATAGTCCAAAGAAGCTAATTCATGTAACGGATCGTTCGTACAAGGGCGTTTTCTCCTCCATGCACACAAAACTCTCCCTGCTTCATACCCATTTTCAAGACATGTATCTCCACACGATCATTGCATAAGCTAGGAGTAAGGATAGAGGTAATACCGACCTTAATATCACATACGAAGAAAATGGATCTTGAATTTCCCACGAAACGAGTTTGAACCATTCGCTCTTATTGGCGCACAAATGAGAGGGACAAGAAAAAGATGAGTCCATCTATCTCCAATCCTTTGTCGTTAGCTCTAGCTCGTCCATTCTCCATCACATAGCAAGAACGAGAAAGGAGTTGAGAGTAACCGGTGGCGTTGGGGAAGAGAAAACGCAAGAGAGACAAGAGGAAGAGGGTGAGGTTTTCCACGGTAAGAAAGAGAAGAAAAAATGGGGGAGAAGAGAGATTAAGTGCCCTTTTATGAGGGGTCGATGGAAGCTAACGGGTTCGTGTTAAAATCGCGAATCAATTTCACACCTAATGGTTTTCTCAAGTTAAACCTTGTGACATCCAAATTTTATTCGTAGTTTATAATATTTAAGATATTAAGTTGGAGAGAGTTATTAAGGAATAAAATTAGTAGAGTAAATGTCAATGGAGATCGATACACTCCCGATACGTATCGAGTAATTTTCAATAGTTAAAATTTTATTGAGTTTCTATACCTTTTATTAATAACTCTGGTTTCAAAATAATTTTTTTTATTTATCAGCATTTCAAACAAATTCCAATTTCCCTATTTATTTCTTGTAATATAAAGCATCTACTCAAAACAATCTTATATCTCAATCTTTTATCCTAAATCATGACATTTGTTGCCTCCCTAGTTTAATAAATGGCTTAGTTTCCACCTGGTTAATCGCTCTTTTGATGATATCATACATGACATAAATGTTTTAACCCCAGTTACTTTATATCTATTATTAACCCTAATTAAATATCATAATTATTTTTAACTCAAGATATCAATGTGACTTGAATTCACTCTTATATATGGAATAAATGTAAAAGATAAGAAGTAAATATACCCTTTCTCTTCCTCATTTCCTGCGTGAACTATTTCCATCTATAAGTTTAAAAATTCAAACTTTAAAGTACTTTCAAGGCAAACAAAGTTGCAAACCCCCACTTTCAATCTAGTGTCTCATAAGGTATATTCATTAACTTTTATTTTTTTCAAGTTATCTTGTTGCTTTCTAGAGAATAAGAGTTGTTAATTTTAGTATTTATTAGATTTCAAGGTGATTAAGGACTTGTTTTGGTGAAAATTAACTCAAAGGTAAGTGAAAATCCTAAGAATTAGGTTAGAATGATCTACTTGGTACACTTTAGCTTGGTTGATTAGTTATTTGTTCATATGGCTTTTATTCTATGTGTAATTAAGTTTCAATAGATGTATGTTGAGTTCTTGTGATTGTTAAACTTCAATTGAGAACTTTCTACTTGTTTTGGATATATTTGTGAGATTACTTAATAGTTTTATTACTTATTGAATGCGAAAGGTATGAAAATGGTGAAACTATGCAAAATAAGAATATTTTGGTCAATTTTGAAAAATTTCAGGGGCAATTTCGAGATTTAAAAAAGTGAAAGGGGGCTATTAATAAGTTTATTTAATGAGTTTTAGTGTTAATTACCGGGCCATTAAGTAATATCAACTAGAGGAAATAAAATCGGTAAAAAAATGAGTTTAGAAGCTCTAGGGGCAAATTCGTAATATCACCAAGATGGAGGACGAATCTGCAAATACTGAAAGTTCTAGAGACGGTTCATGGCTTAAGGAAACTTATTTAGGTGGTTAAGTTAATTTTTAGAGATAATTGCTTAATTTAAGCTATGTGTCCAACTATGCAAAATCGTAATAAATTGAAGCAACTAATTTAGAATGGGCTGTCTAGGTAATTTCGTAAAATCTGCGGTGCATCTAGAGTGAAAAAATATATATATGTTAGTAGGTCTTAAATAACAAAAGAGTAGCCTTTGGTAATTATTTTTTTATATGGTTTGATTTCATGAAAAGCGAAATCTATAAGCAATAATACAAAATGAGAGCTTTATTAGGAAAATTAACTAATTCTAAAAGTTCAAAATGGTAGATGATGATTCTTCGTATTTGTGGTAAAAGTGAGCTTAATAAAAATAAAGTAAAATAAAAAATAACATACATGAACTATTTAAATTATAGAGTAGTAGTATCTAACGATAAATAGGTATCCATAATTAAGAACTTCGTAAAAATTTGCTACCGATTATATTAGCTTGGATTAAAAAAAATTGAAAGATTATATGAATTGTACGTAACTAATCGATTGCCATATTATATACGAAAAATACCAAGAGATTAACGTCATATTATTTGTAATTATAGTTACTAAAATATGTGAGACATTTATAGTGTTCTTGTTAATCGTTGTTATGTTGTCATATGATGCAAACCTTTGCCACGGCTTGTTCGCCACCGAGCAAATTCTCTTGTATGAGTGTGTGTATGAGACTTTGGAGCTAGCTAGATGGTCTACTATGTGTTACGGTTCTCTACAAGGTTGAGATGACATTAAATTTTTATGATGACATGGCTCATGTAATCATGATATGACATAGTTCATAAAGTCATGGTATGATGTTAAGAAATGGCCATCATCACATGGATGTACAATGGTATACTCATCCTTGCTAATATATAGAGAACACCCATGATGAATAGGCAAAAAGGCACAGCAAATGGATCTATATGATTTCGTTCCCCATGAGTTGGTGGAAACGATGCCTCAATAGTCGAAATATCTCATGAATCGAGATAGTCCTGGCTAGTGAGGTATATGAATTTATTTGTGTGAATCAACGTGATATTGTGTGATAGGTTTAATATATAAGATGTTATCTATTTGCACTTGAATGATTGATCTTATGTAATATTGTTGGTCTTTCAATGATGTCATGATATGAAATATTGCTTATGCACTTATCATAAGTTTTTATTTCGTATTGTCCTGAGCTAATGTTATTGTTCTTGCGGATTGAGCGGTAAGATGATTTTCTATTTTAGAATTAGGAATTTCATTTATTGAGCCCCGACTTGTTCCTTCATTTGTAAGACGTGTAGGATGGATGTCTCTTGACCACCACATCCGGAGTTCTTGGACATGTTGAGTATATTTATGATGACGTGATTGTTCTTGAGTCATCTATAGTGTATACGAGGTGTAACTCCATACTATGGGTCGATCTTGAATTTGCCGAATGGATTCCTCATTTATATGTTGCATGGTATCAAAACATTGAGTGTGGGTTAGTTGGACCAATTAGAGACTTTGATGGTCCTCCTGGTTTTGATGGAAATGATGCGTCGATGAGTGAAGTTATTGACCTTTAGTGATAGTTCGACATTTGGTCGTTTAGGCTTTTGGTGAAAAATTATAGTACCGAGGATAGATAACCCCAACCCTTCTTTGGACTATAGTGTTTTATACTTTGAATGTATGATGTATTAAAGTTGCAATACTTGCTATTCAGTGTA
The DNA here is from genome assembly GCA_021437795.1 of Rhodamnia rubescens. NCBI lineage: Eukaryota > Viridiplantae > Streptophyta > Magnoliopsida > Myrtales > Myrtaceae > Rhodamnia > Rhodamnia rubescens. The sequence continues at coordinate 3,900,185 of JAILYA010000022.1, forward strand.
AAGGACGAAGCATATGTATGTTATTGAACTTGTGATCGTATGTAATTTGTACTTCCGCATGCTCATAATAATCAATTAGTACAAAGAAAAAGAAAAAGAAAATCACGTGTCGCACGTGACATTCGACATGTCACAACTATCGTCCAAACACAAATAGTTCATTTAGTCTTGTCGCATCCGACTATATCATTAAACCACTCTAATCCATTGCACAACAATTCATTAACCGCCAAGTCACTATTACAAATACTCGAGCTCGATAAAGTCTACTCCGGTAGTTAATCTAATTGGGTAGAAATTTAAGCCGTCATAGTTTGCATCTAAGGAAAACCTCAAGTAACATACGGGCGCTCCGTACCTTGAGAAGCTTACTTTAATTGGTAAAAAATGTTTGGGGATCGGGAGGAATTGTCCGCATCACAAAATGTCTAGGAGTAAAAAACTAGATGTTTTTTATGCGATCCTTGTGCAAGATTCTTTTACCACTCCGCCTGAAGTAAGAAATATTAACATGGATTATTTATTGTTCGCATGTCATGCATCATGTCATTGCATTAATAAATTGGGATTAAAATCCCACATAAAAATCATTTATCATTTGTATGATCAAAATTTAGGGCTCAATTATTTTCTTTGAGTGAAATCTTTGCGAACCTCCATTTAAAGAAGGGTAGCTATTAACACCTAAAATTTAATTTTGGCCTAAAATTAGAACTTACTTTTGTTCTTTTCAAGAATAATCAAATCATTTCTAATATTTATATATTGCATTCATGCATTGCATTTGCATTAGTTTGAGCTAAAGGCAGGAAAATTGAACTTAAATTGACAATAGTTGGACCAAGGCTCTTTATAGGAAATTCAGCTGTATTGAGAAAGGGGTGTTGAAATTAGCACAGGCTTTTGAGCCTATTCGGAGCTTAATTAAGCTCATTCATGTTTAATTAATTAAAAAATACTTTAATAGAATATTTATTATTTGTGAAAAGCATAATTAAGCCTAAAAAGTACACAATAAACCCACAATGGCCTTGGAATTTCGGCAAGGCCGTCTATAAAGCTTGGCAAAAAATCCCATGGCTTTTAAGACCAAATTTTATGCAATTAAGACCTTTATAACTTAATTAAAATTATGATTTTATTTAAGGGTCTATCATACAAAATTTAAGAAACTTTGGCCTTGATCTTGCAACATTTAGGTCTATAAATATAAGCTTATGTTTAGGGTTTAGGTGTATGCAATATTGCTAAGAAATTTTAGATAAAACTTAGAGATTATTCAAAAAGTTTTAGAGTTTTTCCTCTCGAGGATCGAAACTTTCCTCCTTGGTTTGAGCTCTCATCCCCTTGAGCCACCATTGCCCTCATTGCCCTCATCCAACTCCCGTGCCCCGTAGGCCATTCAAACGGCCGCCCCGTCCTCGCACATGATACCCTAGGATCGCCGTAATCGAAAACTAGAAACACAACAGCCAAGAAAAGTGTTCGGCGCACCGATTTCGAATCCATGGTGCCTCAAATGGAGTTCCGACGATATGTGGCTCGAGCTCTTCCCTTCTATGACCCTCGAGATGCCTAGCGTCGATGGGGCAAAGACTTCCGTATGGCGTATGAAGTTATGAGGGTTAGAAAGGGGTGCCTAGCCCTATTTATAAAGTTTCATCCATGCCCCTAATCACGGGCCCGGCCAAACTCGGCCCACACTAGCCAAGCCCATATTTGGTCAATTAAGAATCATTATATACAACCTTTATTAGACCAACACCGTAAATGGTAAATTAATCTCGTAATATAGTAATCACAATCTCAATTAATGTAGCTCACATTAGGAAAACTCTTACATGCGCCACCTTGGCTTCGACGCGGCCTTGTTGTGAGCAATTGTCCAGCTCCAATCAACCGGTCAGCCCGTGTGTCCCCATCGCCCAATGCCAATCCGCCGTTGTTCTTGCCATTCCCATCGCACCACTCTCAGCCGCTGAAGCTATCATCTCCAGCATTTTAGTGCCCATCTTTACTATTGTTCGGAACACTTTTTGCTCCCATTTGGTGGGATAATTTGCTGCTATTGCGAAGGTGATTTTACTATTGTTTCATCGACAATTCATTGCTATTCAGTCCAAAAATTGCAGTTATTCAGCCCCGTTTCACTCAATTTTCAGTGCAAATCTTTGTTACAGGTTTAAGCCAATTACTTCACCATTTGGGCATTTTTCCTTGCTGATTGGATAAAAAAATAGCACCATTTTTTGACTTTTTGCTAACTATTTTGGGCAGATTTTGATCGCAGCTAAAAGGTGAATTCGTAGTTGCTATGGGCACGATTTACTTGGTATATCATTTTTGCAAGCATTTTTGTACTAAAAAATTTTCGCTATCTATCAAGGCTGGAACGACTTCAAGTTTGCATCTTGTCGTGCTATAGCTCACTTGACCTTGTATGCTGCCGTCGCTTTTAGCTGTGCCCCAACTAGAGTCCGAGTGAGCCGTGGTATGGCTATGCATAGCCCTAGGTCGTTCGGTTCTTGATGAATAGCTTGATTCACAAGTTTAGTGGAATTACCAAATCAAGAAATTTTGATCTAAAATTTGATCTTTGATCGAGCATTATCTTTCCTATTTTGACCGATTTGGAATACTTGAATTGCCTTGTTTGAATTTTCACATATCTTTTACACATCCGATATTATCTTCTTGTAGATAGTTTTTGCCTATTTTGAATAAGATGTGAATCTTTGTGGATAGGATAATAAAGCATTAGATAATGCAATATTATCCTATGTTTAAATTAGGCACGTTATTTGTAAGTAAAATTGAATTTTATTTTTGCGCATTGTCTTGTTTTGCATCTCATTGTTTATCTTATCTTGGTTGTTAAATAAATTTACACTTAAAAAAATAATCTCGCCTATAATACATGTTCCCAATTGTGCCTTGTCCATCGCAAAATATGTACAATAGGTAATATTTAACTTCAATCTCAAAGTATGATCATTCCTATTCGCACATAAAATTGTACATCACATCCTCAATCTCAATGCAAAGGGTTGATAATTTCATAGAGAATTTCGTGTTCGCCCTACTTAGTATGGGACGATGTTATTCTATACCAAATTCATTTATTAACCCGAATCTAAGGTATGCTTAATTAATCGAAAATTTTGGATTTAAAGGTGTATTATGGGCGAATTAATTATTTTTGTTCAAAGTTCTTGTTTTTATAGAATAATTAAATACCCCAAAAATCTCAAAAAAGATGTCATTTTTTAAAGATAAATCATGTTTTTCTATACTTTTTCATGTCAAAAATAACATCTAATATAAATTGGGACTTTAAAAATTTATTTTCTTAGGTTACATTGAATGTTATTCACTTTTGGGCAGCTTTGTACTTCTATTTTTCATATATACGAAAACGCATAAAAATACCAAAAATGTCATTCATATTGCATAGCACATAGTTTAGATGACATACTTGCCACATCATTTTTGCCATGTCATATTTGCCCTGTCATTCATGCATATGTTATATCATGTCATCCTCTTGCCATGTCATATAGGTGAGTTGCATTAACATTGCACTAAATAAAAAAAAACCTAAAAATTAATCCAAGTCACCTATCAAAGATTTTTCATGAGAATTTGTACCAAAAGGGCGTTAAGTCCCTGGACTCATTATCTCTAGTTCGTAAAAAATAAGGTACTTTTCTCGATATCTTATTTAGGTTTCTAATCAACATATAAAAAAATTATTAGTGCGGACTCTAAATTAAAAATATCTTTTGAATAATAATCTTTTTGAACCTTAAATTGCGATTTGATAGGACTTGAGGAGGGTCCAAATTAGGTTAGTTGAATAATTAACATAATAATCCATTAACCAAGAAATTTATTTTTCATGTCGTGACATCAACTTCCTAAAGGCTTATCGACATGCTCACCAAAAGATTACTGTGGCCCGCATCGCAAAAGCTTGTTACTAAGATCAGGCCAAGCTCCTGAAGTCGGCTAGTTTAATGGCCAACAATCACGAGAAGGCTTTCGAGTTTGCCGATGAACAGCTCTTGCTGCTGGTTCCAAAGAGGGAGTAACTTGTGTAATGATTAGCCCTGACCAAGACCTTTTCCCGTAACTCGAACAACATTGTGATGAAGTTTCAATGTGACTAAGGAAAGACTAGAGGACTTGACTGTGGACATAGCCCTTAGGAGAACCCCCGATCGAGAACCTAGAGTTCGCCGTAAGCACCAGGAGACCAGCGCCACCAAACTCAAGGAGGAGTGTGATCGCCTCTATCTCAAGTCCGCAAATCTCGATTCTCGGAGTGCTAGGTGTAAGCAAAACGTATCATTAGCCTAAAGAGTCAATTGAACTCCTTTGTAGTGACAACTAGCACGCAATTTGGCCATACTTTTACTCCACAATAGGGCGTGTTGTTAGACCGATCATAAGGAATAAATGAAAGATAAAGACTTTTGCATGTTTGGGTTTATTATTCTCGTTCTTCCATCTCCCACATAGTAGGGTAGAACGGTTTAAGGTATTTCCCAATGATAGACCAAGGAAATTCTTCCCCCTCTATGTCCATCAATCAATGCGCGTTCCCACTAAAGACTTTGGCTACTTGGTAAGGTCCTTCCCAAGTTGGGGACCACTACTGAATATCTCGTACTTGTTGCTTATCAGTAATATAGTTTTCCTATCATATCTCCCTTGAAACTCTTTACCTTAACATGGGTGTTATATGCTTTAGCAACTCTTTTCGTCAGCGCAACGACATGATCTAAAGTCGTTGCTCATATATCATCAAACTCGTCTAGATTCATTTACATGAACTCGTTATATCCCTCGGGTAAAATGTCACTTTCCAATTGCATCCGAAGAGATTGAACGATTGTCTCTAGAGACATCACAGCCTCTTGACCATAAATCAACAGCGAGAGAGCTTATAGTTGTTCTTGTTCTTTTAGACGTATGATATGCCCATAATACTGTTGACAATGTGATATCCCGCTATCGGGGATTCCAAATTGAGCCATTAACACCGATACGACGCTACATAGTTGACTTGAAAACCAATAAATGAAATAAGATAGTCAAAACATATCAAAACCCATCTCTTTATCCCTGCCCAGAGTACAGTAAAAGATATACTTCCACCCAAACTACACGAAATTCTCAAGAGCAAGAGTGAGAAGAGTGCATCAATGACCAGCAATCAAAAGCTACATCAAAACCGATTCATGGTCCCAAAATGCAACTTAAGCCACAAGGGTGCTAGCAGTTGTAGATTCACTGCAACACAGACATAAAATAAGGGAAAAGTTAAATCATAAAATTCAGTGTAACATTTACGGAAGCCGGGCTAATGGAGAATGCACATTGCTAAACCAAAGATGAAGTTTGCAGGAAATTTTCAACCCATCTTTCCTGAAAGGAGAGAACCAGAACTGGAAAACAACAAGACCAGCAGGAAAGCATATCTATACTTAATAGAGTAACCAAGGATGAGAACATAGTTCGTAATGACTCAGTTCAGACATCAAAAACTTAAAAGCTCAACATCAAGATAAACTAACCACAGTTAAGTTGCAGACTATTTTGGTTTATGTATTCTAATTAAAACCATGAGTCCTGGAAAACTCGGACCTCTCTGAAAGACTATAGGCGAGCTAGCACTCCAAGTCGTATTAGGGAATAAAGAGTCAATTGGTATAGCAAGGGAGTTGCCTTTTTGACTCCTCTACCTATGTGCAGGTAAAAGTACCGAAGACTAATTCCCATGGTTTCAGTCAGAGGAGCTAGATGGTGACAATTTAGAGAACACAACTTGATACTGTGCTGACCACCATGCAACATGAAGATTTCAAAACGAGCCAAAGATCAGCAAGTGAGCTTACTATTTCCAGACAGGAGGAAGCTTCTTGGTCTTCTTGAAGTACCGTGCAAGCCTGTGGATCCTGCTCTCAACAAGGATTAACCTAAACTTGGAATCTTTGTCCTTCCTGTTCCTCTCCAAATGCTTCCTGATGGACACTGCCTTCTTGATGAGGTGGTACAGATCCTCAGGAATTTCAGGCGCAAGACCTGACCACAAAGCAAGACCAAATCAACTTTTAAGCAAAACAAAAACATGCACCGGATGCCAAAAATCATTTTTTTACTCCTATCAAGCAGTTTTCAGAATAATTTGGGGACCCATAATTGCGTAGAAATTTCCAAAAACTAACTAATGTCCTCCTAAAGATGGGGGCTTAACTGGCTTCAGCCGCCAAAGCCATCAAGCTTACAACTTAAGTACTACATAGCATAGACTTACTTCTGTACATCTCAAACCCATTGCATTAATAGAAATCCAATTCACAAGTACGATGAACATAGAAAGTAATCATAATCAGTAGCGGCGAAAAGCATACCATGAGCCTTGAGGATACGCAAGATCTTGCTCCCAGTGACGCTCTTCACCTGGGCAATCCCGTGAGAGTCACGAAGAATAACACCAATCTGCGACGGCGCCAACCCTTTCTTCGCGACCTTGCAGATGTTCTCCTCAACCTATAACAATCGATTCAATCACACCCAGATACGGCCGTCTCACACAAAACCGAAAACCGAAGCTTCAACTCACACAAAATTAACAGAGATTCCACTCACGTCCTGTGACGAGATCTTGAGCCAGCTCGGTGGAGTCCTCTTGTATGGAAGCGCCGAGGCTGAGATACCCTTACTGCAAAAGACACGACCAAATCAGGCACTTGTTCATCCCAACCAAAGTCAACAGAATGTCGTAGAAAAGATAGAATGCAGCAACGTACCCGCGACTGTGCATGCGACCCATGGTGACGGTTGTGGAGGGCGGTTTCGGCTGCGACTAACCTGCTCAGGTGGTTCTTCTTCTTCAGCTTCGCAGCGAGAGGGGAGGGGATGAAGGCAAAGACCTAGGGCTTTGTCGATCCGGGACAGAGGACTCAACATGAACCCTCTAATGGGCTTGGGCCTAATAAGAAAATGCAAAATGGGCCAGGACGAACAAACATTCCTTTTGGGCCTCCCTCTTAGTAAGTTTTATAATTTTGTTTTTTGTTTTTTTTGGTGGGAGAAAATGCTTAACAAGTACTGTGCAAAGTACTGGCATCCGCACGAGCTGAAATTTCGATCCCCGATGTGGAGAAGGCTACTATACTTACCTATCCTGGAGGTCGCCAACTGAAGTTTACATGGAATCTACATTCCCCATCGTCACCTTCAAATTGAAAGAAAATATTTTTCTTCTCTCCATCTAAGAAAATACCTTCGAATTTTACATCTTAGACTTTCAGACAAAATAGTTTAAAGACTTGCTACGGTCCAATTTTGATGACTTGCTACCAAGTGGTTGAAAATGGAGGAAAAATCCATTCTCGTGATAGCTTACATAGACTAGGACAATCGAATGCAAGGCCGCCTTTTAATACTTCAAATCAATATCAAAATTCTCAAGTAAAGAGATTGCAAAATCCATGCACATGAAAGCTTCTGAAGAAGTTGTCATAACCTGGGATTGCGTTTTGTTTCTTTGGCAGGATCCTAGCGTCGTCTCGATGAAGCAGAAATCAATAGTCCAGAACCACCACCAGAAGACTGGATCGAGGAATACCTCAACTCAAGGCCTCTCATCTATAGAGGGATAGTTCCTATTGAGGCAAAAGTTCCAAATGGGAAGAACCTGAATTAAGCCTGTATCCAGAAATTGTGTATGGACGAGGATATTGTCGGGATGGATTGGTACCATCTCCTAGAGTTCTTACGGCAAAACCGTGCCTCATCAAGTGACAAACATAAATTCCCAATGCCAAATGCACAATATCTTTAGTCAAATTGTGCATGGCAACTTCCGCCACGTGTATCATTCCACCAACAGATCAAGCAAGCAGGTACCTTAACCCCCTGGAGTACCTTGGGATGAGAAGGCTATTCACCCCAAAATTTTCTTGCCCTCTACTGTCAAAAGTAAGTTCTCCCAGTTCCCCGACTCAAATGCTCCTACAGAGTAGGTCCATGATAATTGGCAGCATCTTGTTAAGACTGTGAGTCGCCAGCAATTGATGATTATGTTGCTGGTTCAATTAAGTCCCCGAGGTTGACTTCAACCAATGAAGGCAACGCTGAGGTCATTCTTCCATCATTACTAAACCAATGCATCCTCAACAGAAGAACAAATATCCTCCCCCATTTTGCTTTAAATCAAGAAAAAGTATATTGAAACTCCTAAAACTTATCACGAAAGTGTAACTAAGTCACAAAATTTTCAAAAAGTACAATTAAATTCTAAAACTTGTCATGAAGGTACATTTGAATCCTAAAATTTTTTAAAAAGTACAGTTAAATCCTAAAATTTATCATATTGATTTAATCAAGTCCTTCAATTGATTGTATTTTTCAAAATTTTAAGACTCAATTGCACTTTCATAATAAGTTTTAGTATTTTATTGCACTTTTAAAGGTTTTACAACTCGAATGCACTTTCGTGACAAGGTTCGGGACTCAATTGAACTTTTTGAAAGCTTTAGAATTTATTTGCATTTTCATGACAAGTTTTAGGACTTTCAGCAGCACTTACCTCTTAAATGAATTATGAGTGTTCAGAATTGTAGAGCAATAAGAGATAAGTTCATATTTGAGACATTATCACAATAGTACATGGTTAACCCAAAAATTCACAATTGTAAATTGTAGTCGAAATATAATCAACTCATCTATCTATCCCATCTCTGACACAATAAAAAAAATATTCTCTGATCTTGACTAATGAAAAATCTCAAGGAGAGATCCATATCCAGCTTAAGCCACGAGGGTGAACCGTGGTAGACCCGCTGCAACGAAGATATCAGAAAATATTACACCAGCTAAAGAAACGCGGCATCATTAATAGATGGCTGGATAACATGTGTATGTTACTAATACAAGGCAGACTTGGCAGAAAATTCCAACCAATTTGCCCAAAGAAAGAAACAATAACAACTGAAGGGTACGAGCGACCAGCCATGAAGCACTGTAACTATAATGGGCCCATTCCAATACACTAAGGCATAGTTACTCAATTCAACAATATGAACTGTGTCATGTCACGAGGGACGCTTCAACATTAAGAAAATTTTATCTCTTAAGTTGCAGACCATCCAAGTAAACATTAAAATATAAACCATGAGTCTCGGAACTCAAACTTCTGCAATTCCTAGGTTTTGTAACATTGAGAATCTGCCAGTGGCCTAAAAGAGTCTTGTAGCGCAAGCTAGCAGGCCAACTTACAAAAGCATTGACCTTTTAGGTTCATATAATGGAAAGGAAAGTGAGAGGGTCTAATATTAAAGGCTTGGCGACAAGTTTTGCAACATTAGATAATCACAAGTATCCAAGGGAGTTGTCTATTTGATTTGCCTAACACCTTGGTGCCTCAGTGCAAGTTCAACATTACCAGAAGACTAATTCTAATCATTTTCAGTCAATTATCAGAGAAGATAAAGTAACAATTTTGACAACCTGAAAATACACTAAACACACTTGATAAATGCTATATAAGGAAATAAGCTGTCATATCAGCCATGACACTCTGCAAGCAAGCTTATCAACCACATCCAAAAGAGCAGAATTATTCAATCCAATGATGCAAACCACATCTTGAGGGATCCAAAGAAATAAATCTTCCTACAAAGTTCAAATTTAAGACAAATTAACGACTGTTAAGTTGCAGACCTAGTTTATGCATTCTAATTAAAACCATCACCCTTGGAACACTCGCACTACTGTAATAAATTCATAGGGCAAGCTGGCGCTCCAAGTGAAAAAGGTGTTGAGGTCCTATATTCATATTAAGAAAAGAAGAGTCAGTCTAGCAAGGGAGTTGTCTTTTGACTCCCCTGCCTATGTGCCGATCAAAGCTACTGAAGACTAACTCCCATAGTTTCAGTCAGAGTTGCTAGACAGTGACAATCTACCGAACCATAAAATACACGGAACACAACTTCATATTATGCTTGCTACCAAGCAACATAAAGAAAAGAGCCAAACATCTTCAAGCGAGCTTACTATTTCCAGACAGGACCAAGCTTCTCGGTCTCTTGTAGTAGCGCGCAAGCCTGTGAATCCTGCTCTCAACGAGAATAAGCCTAAACTTGGAATCTTTGTCCTTCCGCTTCTCCCAAGTGCTTCCTGATGTGCAAGACCTGTCCAAAAAAGAAATTACCAATCATCGAAAAATGAGACTCTCCGATGTCCAAATAATAGAAAAGAACCGTGAGCCAACAACTTGTGTAGTTTGATTAGTAGTAGCCGCAGATGGCTTCTCCAACTGCTACATATAATGATGCACATCAACTTTTAAGCAAAACGAAAACAAGCACCGGATTCCAAAAATCTTTTTTTTTTTTAATCCTGTCAAGCAGTTCTCACAATAACGTGGAGACTATAATAACATAACAAGCTCCAAAAATTAACTTATCTCCCCTTAAAGCTGCGCTTACCAGGCTTCCGCCGCCCAAATAAAGCTTACAACTTAAGTACTACATAGCATATAGAGTTACTTGCTTACATCTGAAATTAATACAACAGTAGCGAACAAAGGCCATGAATATAGAAAGCAATTATAATCAGTCGCGGCGAAAAACATACCATGAGCCTTGAGGATACGTAAAATATTGCTCCCAGTAGCGCTCCTCACTTGGGCAATCCCGTAAGAGTCACGAGGAATAACGCCAATCTGCGACAGCGTCAACCCTTTCTTCGCGAACTTGCAGGTGTTCTCCTAACCTATAATAATCCAATCAACCACACCAAGGCACGTCCGTTTCCACACAAAACCCGAAAAGCAGAGCTTCGATTCACACAAATGAACAGAGATTCCACTCACGTCCTGCGATGAGATCTTGAGCCAGCTCGGAGGTGTCCTCTTGTGAAGAAGTGCCGAGGCAGACATACCCTTACTGAAGAATCCCCACAAAATCACATGCACAAGCAATGACAAATCAGGCACTTGTTCATCCAAAATCGAACCGAGCAGACAACAATGGGAGAAATTATAGAACGCAGCAAACGTACCCGCAACTGTGCATGCGACCCATGGTGAGGCTTTTGGAGGCGGCTTCGGTTGCGAATTGCCCTGCTCAAGCGCTTCTTCTTCTTCCTCCACTTCGCTACGGGACAAAAACACAAGGCATCCGAGTGTATCAACAAAGCCGGAGGGGGTTCGTTCATCTGCCCCTGGACACGAGATGGGCCGGAAACACCTGGGTTATGTTGTAGTGGGCTTAGGCCCAATAAGAAATCGCAATATTTGCTCGTGACAGTCCGGAATTGGCATTATTCAACAATTAATTAATTTATTTATTATTTAAAATTATTATATAATAAATTTCATGACTCATTAGAATGTGTGACTGTTCACGGATATAAAACATTCTTACATCTTTCGGAAGATTTATGTCTATTCGGACATAACTACCGAACTCGACACTCTTATAACTTTTGGAATATTTGTGTCTGCTTTAAAATAACTATTGATTCGGATACTATAATGCATGATTGAATGTACAGTTTCGGACATAAAGAGATATGTTTGAACTATATGTCATTAGACACGAAGAGTTGCATTGAATTAACTACTTTTCGGACGCAAAAATGTGTGTGTTTTTTTTCTCAATAAATATTCAATTGTTGTGTTCATTTTCAAATTTTCGTTTCCTTCAAACGAGGGAAGTACACCCTTTATTTCCGATTATTTCCTATAGAGTTCTTCGAGAAATATTAGAATTACTATATAATATTCTTGTTTGAGACTCTGTTGTATCCCCGAGGATTTTCGCCATTAACTATTGGTGACGATGTGGAGCGGATAATTCCTTAGAGAGAGTGTTTTCACGCCTCATAGTCCGATTTCGTTGTTCATCCTATTCGACGTTAAATTTCTCGACAACCAGTCCTATCCAAACTTGCACGAGTGGTTCCAGGGTCATCCCTCTTGCATCTCCGGGGGAAAAGATACTTCATTTGCAGTTCACCTGGACATTGCGCTGCCGAAATGAAGATCCAAATTGACACGCTGACGGCTTCATCGACTGCATCTCCATCTCCCACCACTTTGCCTCCTCTAGGACCTATGTCTCGACTCCGTCACCTGCCGCTTTGCCTCCTCCAAAGCCGGTCTCGACTCCCATCACGCTCAACACTAGTCCGTCCAGTTTCGCCTCCGTCTCCGAAAGCATCTTTGCCGCTGACGACGCCTTCATCAAAATCAACTTCTATATTGTCGACCACGGTTTTGATCACTCCCCCAAGCCATGTATCGGTGGAACCGATGGCTTCGCCGGCTAAGAAGGGCAGCTTTCCGGCCACTCTAGCTACGGGATTGAGCTTTTCCAGCGTCTTACTTATTGACCAGAAAGGCATCTCAGAGCTACATGTCGACCATGGAGGCTTGTGTGGTGCGCTCTTATGTGATTTGCATCTTTCTGTTGCTTCAATGCACCGTCGGCACGCAAATTCTTTGAGATTAATGAGTCAAATGCTGTTAAATTGTTGAATCAGAAATCAGACGAGCTCTCCGAACATTTTATTCGAGAAGAAGATCATACAGGTTGAGAGAACTGCAAGCAGCCTACCTGATGCTTCACTGAGATTTCATACTTGTCTTTTTTGATAAGATACGGACGGGTCATTCACGTGAAGAGACAAGGCCAAATATGACCTCACGATGAATAATGATGATACCAATACCAAAAAAGAAGGCAACCCTAATTGAGAGCGTGATTAATTTCAAGATTGGCTTGCTAGATTATGCCTCACTTGTTGAAGTCCACATGAACACGATAATCGCGTCGCATCGACCTTCAACTTAGACTTGATATTCAGAAAATCGAATAGAATCAAGCGCAAAACCCATAATAAAATGAAAAAGGAAAAAGATAAAACAAAATCATCTCAACTACGCATTATTGCGAGTATAACGCTATGCTGAGCAAAACAAATAATTGGTGACGCAAAGTGGGGGAATTCGAAAATAGGAATCACAATAAGAGGTTTGATGGCAATGTCAAGTCAACCGTAATTTACACCAAAAAAGACAAAATAAAATTCATAGATGAAATAATCCACATGATGTACCTTAGTCGATACATCAATAAGATTAACGATGGGTGAATTGATGATTTGCAATTATTCTTTCATTTTTTGCACATTCACGTCACTTCATCACCTCCATCGGAAAAAAAGGGTGGGGATAGATTTTGAAAGATTAAGAGTTGAAGAGCGAGAAACAGTCGAGTTTATGTATCGAGAAATCGTGATTCGATGTGAAAGTCTTTTTTTTTTTTTTTGATGTATGAAAAATTTTAGGGTGCATCGAATCTATGTATGACCTTTTTTTTTTATAATTTTGATAAATCATATACGAAACTCGCGTTATGTAACATTGCGAAATATGAATGTGGCAAAACGGGTCGACGGCGCTTTTTTTTTTTTTTCTGACTCAAGCGGAAGCCCGCCATGAAAAAGTGAAAGCTCCAATGAACCGATGCAAGCGAATATTTGGGTTTGACCCGACTCCGACCCGGGAACTAACTCAAGCGAATACAACTCATTCGACGGCACAATAGTGAATCTTTAGCATACCCGCCGCTTAACCCTCTTTGATGCATGCAAAAAGCAAAGAGAAAATCCAAAATAAAAGATAAAACAATTTCGACAACGATGGAGATGCGGGGTATCGATCCCCGTACCTCTCGCATGCTAAGCGAGCGCTCTACCATCTGAGCTACATCCCCCGGCTGCAATTTTGCTTGTTAAAATAAAATAAATAAATATTCCCTTGATTTCCTTCCGAGTTCGTTTCACTGAAGTAGCCTAAAGATGGAAGCTTTGACAATTGGCTAACTCAGCATAACTCTCGCTTTGCCTGGCCTGGAGAATTAATGCGTCTTCTCATCTGTTGGCTTATATAATCCCTCCACCGAACACTTTACTTAGCCCACAGCCAAATCTTTCCCTCGTTGATTGACATTGCTCCGTCCCCTGCTTGCGTCGCCGTGGGTCGTAAGAAGTTGATTGTGCGGAGGATCAAGGATCACGCCAGGCACGTAGTGACCTATAGGAAGCGCAGGGATGCGATTGTCAAGAAGGCCGCCAAGCTATCGGGCGATGTGTGGCACGGATGTCAGCCTGATAATGTTTTCTCCGAACAGTCGATTCATTAGCTCAGCCAGCAGCAGGTCAATTGTAATAATGTTCTTTCATTTGGCGAATTCTTCCCTTATATGATCATCCTCGATTTCCTTCTTCCTCATTAACTTATCGAAACAAGATCTTTCTCATAGTGTCGAGGATGTCTTTTTGCGATATCTCAACCTGCCCGATGCATCGCGAGGAGGATGTGTGTGTATGTTTGTGTGTCTATATATATATAATCTCTTCTCTATCTTTTCCTGATCAATCTAAACTTGATTTCTCCTCACAATGTTTATCTCGAATCGTAGGGTGGTCGAAAACCAAGACGTGAGTAAAAAGATCTCTTTTCGGAATCGTATTTTGGCTTCATTGTTTGGATTCGTTAGTATGAGTTTGGATTAAACACTCCCCATGGAGTTCGATTTCTTCGATATCGGGTCACGACTCGTGCTTACAGGTTTTGCGTCAAGGCCTTAAACATGTTAAATGTGAAGCGCAAATGCTCGATTTTGAGTTTAACGATTTTTCGCGGGCTCTCGAGGAAGAACTCGCGGTGGTTAAACAGCAACAAGCTGAAGCACAGGATAAGATCAGGTTTGCAAACTGTGCTCATGTCCTCAAAGTTGTATAGTCAGCTGTGGGTTTTGGTCTGAACTGATCGAACGCACCTGATCCACTTTGCTGGGATGCACGGTGAAATAGGACTTACGCTCCAGAGCCGGAAGAGGTCGGATCGGTTCGAGAAGCTGAAGTGCCCATAAGGTTCCTTAATGATGCTATCAGGCGCATAGAACGTCTGAAAGTGAGTTTATTCATTGGGGCGCATTCGTTCTTATATATGTGTTGGGACTTGGAAATAACAGGGATTGTTTGTTTGCCAGCAAGCAAAATGGTCATGGGCACAAAAATTCATCTTGTATCATTTCTTGATTGAGTGGGTTACGACCTGTTATTAGAAGGTGTTCTGATTAATGACTATAACCTCACTCGTATCTTGCCGAATTAATGTCTAAAAAGTTCATAATAAAGGAACGCCAGCTCGTTCCAGTGATAGCTCTACTGTGACGAAAATCACCGGAAGAACTTGATAGTACCAATACCACCAATCCGTTATCTTTCTTACTGAATTCCGCCTCCTCCTCTAAAAGCCATTGGGTGTTCTTTGTTTCCAGGTACCAGCTGCCTTTTCCCCTTACCACGTTCTTCATCAGCTATACCATTTTCAAAATGATCACTTCAGACAGATTAGTGGCTCCTCTCCAAGATAGATGACCGCAAATCCATGCATGATATCAGATGGCTTATTGGGAAGATGCAGGATCTCACTCACGTTTTATGCAGGGACCGCTCTGTACACAAGCGTCATGGTAAAGAACCACAACCAAGCATTGGCTTCTCGAAGCCGCAAGCCGAGGGGAACAATTAAAAGAGAGCCTCAACACAAGGACTGAACCTTCAGCTTGCTCTCAAGGTTATTGAGGAAAAGGTTTCAAATGTCAAAGACGGTCGATTAAGTCTATCGGCCTCACAGTACGTGCTCAATATAAACATTTTCCTGGTCAAGGATTTGATGATGGACGTGCTAGATTTGCTTCTTCTATAGCTCAAGTGACACAATTTTAATTTACAACAGCAAGAAGACCATTTCAGATCTGTCTCAATTTTGATTCTCTCAAGCATATATTCAACCATGAATCACAAACTACTGCTTCAATATGAAGTTCTCCAGCATGAGATCGTCATTGCATTACCACTAAACAAAGACACCCTCATCATTTTTCCAAATGAACCGTGAGGAGAGCTCTAAAATGTGGAGCAATTACAAGTAAGCTGTATCCAAATTGAGCCATTATCACCGATACGACGCTACATAGGTCATTGAAAACCAATAAATGAAAAGGACAGTCAAAACATATCGAAACCCATCACTCTATCCTCACCCAGGGTACAATAAAAAATATACTTCCATCCAAACTACATGAAATTCTCAAGAGCAAGAGTGAGAGAGAGTGCATCAATGACCAGCAATCAAAAGCTACATCAAAACTTGTTCATGGTCCCAAAATGCAGCTTAAGCCACAAGGGTGCTAGCAGTTGTAGACTCGCTGCAACACAGACATAAGATAAGGGAAAAGTTAAATCATAAAATTCAGTATACATTTATAGAAAATGGGATAATGGAGAATGCACATTACTAAACCAAAGATGAAGTTTGAAGGAAATTTTCAACCCATCCTTCCTAACGGGAGAGAACTAGAACTGAAAACACCAAGACCAGCAGGAAAGCATATCTATTCTTAAAAGAGCAACCAGGGATGAGACCATAGTTCGCAAGGACCCCATTCAGACATCAAAAACTTAAAAGCTCAACATCAAGATAAACTAACCACAGTTAAGTTGCAGACCATTTCGGTTTATGTATTCTAATTAAAACCATGAGTCCTGGAAAACTTGGACATCTCTAAAAGACTCATGGGCGAGCTAGCAATCCAAGTCGTATTAGGGAAAAAAGAGTCAATTGGTATCGCAAGGGAGTTGTCTTTTTGACTCCTCCACCTATGCGCAGGTCAAAACTCCTGAAGACTAATTCCCGTAGATTCAATAAGGTGCTAGATGGTGACAATTTAGAGAATCATAAAATACACAGAACACAACTCGATACTGTGCTGATCACCATGCAACATGAAGATTTCAAAAAGAGCCAAACACCAGCAAGTGAGCTTACTATTTCCAGACAGGAGGAAGCTTCTTGGTCTTCTTGTAGTACCGTGCAAGCCTGTGGATCCTGCTCTCAACAAGAATTAGCCTAAACTTGGAATCTTTGTCCTTCCTGTTCCTCTCCAAATGCTTCCTGATGGACACTGCCTTCTTGATGAGGTGGTACAGATCCTCAGGAATTTCGGGCGCAAGACCTGACCAAAAAGCAAAACCAAATCGTCGAAAAAATGAGCCTTTCTGTTATCCAAATAATAGAAAGGAACCGTGCGCCAACAACTTGTGGAGTTTGGTTAGAAGTAGTAGCAGCAGAGGCATCTCCAACTACAATATATAATGATCCATATCAACTTTTAAGCAAAACAAAAACATGCACCGGATGCCAAAAATCATTTTTTAATCCTATCGAGCAGTTTTCAGAATAATTTGGGGACCCATAATAACGCAGAAATTTCCAAAAACTAGCTAATCTCCTCTTAAAGATGGGCCTAACCGGCTTCAACCGCCAAAGTCATCAGGCTTACAACTTAAGTACTACATAGCATAGACTTACTTCTGCACATCTCAAACCCATTGCATTAATAGCAAATCCACCTCACAAATACCACGAACATAGAAAGTAATCATAATCAGTAGCGGCGAAAAGCATACCATGAGCCTTGAGGATACGCAAAATCTTGCTCCCAGTGACGGTCTTCACCTGGGCAATCCCGTGAGAGTCACGAAGAATAACACCAATCTGCGACGGCGTCAACCCTTTCTTCGCGAACTTGCAGATGTTCTCCTCAACCTATAACAATCGAATCAATCACACCACGATACGTCCGTCTCGCACAAAACCGAAAACCAAAGCTTCAACTCACACAAATGAACAGAGATTCCACTCACGTCCTGTGACGAGATCTTGAGCCAGCTCGGAGGAGTCCTCTTGTATGGAAGCGCCGAGGCTGAGATACCCTTACTGCAAAAGCCCGCCCAGAAGATCACGTGCAGAAGACACGACCAAATCAGGCACTCGTTCGTCCGAACCAAAGTGGACAGATAATCGTAGAAAAGATAGAATGCAGCAACGTACCCGCGACTGTGCATGCGACCCATGGTGACGGTTGTGGACGGCGGCTTCGGCTGCGGCTACCCTTGCTCAGGTGGTTCTTCTTCTTCAGCTTCGCAACGAGAGGAGAAGGGATGAAGGCAAAGATCTAGGGTTTCGTTGATCCGGGACAGGGGACTAGAACACTCAACATGAACCCTCTAATGGGCCTAGGCCCAATAAGAAAATGAAAAATGGGCCAGGACGAACGAGCACTCCTTTTGGGCTCTCTCTCTTAGTAACTTCTGTAATTTTGATTTCCTTTTTTTTTGGGTCAATCTCATTCATTATGCTTTGGAATGCATTTATTGGATGTACTAATGCCCTCTCACATCCATCTAGAAGGAGTCTTTATGTCGCATTACCAAGGGCCTCGTTTCAAAAAATAAATAAATTTGGAATTCATTTATTCCAAGTGTGCTGGATAATTTTTATAGATTACGTTATTTCATCTATTCGGACTAAACGATCGAATGAACCCTTAGAGTCCCATATTTAGTAATTCCCAAACCTTTCATGCATTAAGTTAAATACCAAGGAAAATCAATTGTGGCTTCAAAAGAACCCTCAATTCAAATAATTCTTAAATAGCTGCAAAAAAAATTCGACTCCCCCTCTTTCCTTTCCTTGTTCCGATCCGATCCCTTGTTGCAAATAAAATTGGACTCGGTAATTAAACGCTACATTAGTAGTGGAGGGGAATCAATATTCTAGCAAGGCGATTAACAATCATTGTGTGCGAAGTACAGGCTAGCAACGCAAGAGTGAAACTCCGATGACTCACCTCGAGCTCCGGACTTGACTTTTGAATTTTTTTTGTATTTTTCTAAAATTTAAAGGACCAAAAGTCAGGTATGTGCTAAACATCCCATCGTAGATATAGAGAGATTATAATCACTTAGATAAATTATTATGTGGCTTAAAATCTCTTTGATGATGAGATAGAAATAACATGTTATAAAATAACTTAGGCAGGTCCAATTAGATGCCACGATCCTCTTCGTTAGTGCCAAATTTTTTTAGCAGATTGTCGATGCCAATTTGAATATGACTTATTGGCATTCTCATTCGAGTGAATTCAAAGGCGGGTCCTGATATCAAACTTTTATCTTAGGTCCAATCATTAAAAAAAAACTAATATATATAATTTATAAGACACGAAATTTACATAAAACATTCCAATAAATGCTCATCCTGGCTTGGAAATAAATTCTTTGTAAAATCTATTAAAATAAATAAATGCTTCTTGAATTTTCTCTTTCAAACAGGGAAGCATTTTTGTGCTATAAAAGAATTTTTGTTTCCCGAGACTTTCTCGGAGCGGGGTGGTGGTCATTAGTACGAGGTTTCCATCTACGAGCCCCAGCCGCCTTTTTTGCCCTTTCGGACCAAGCCCTAGCCGCCTTTTACTCGGTGAAAAAAGGGCGATTCGGAAAATGGAAGATTCCAACGCACGAGATGCTCGGCGTTGGATTCCAGCCTCGGAGTTGGGGCATCTTTGGTCGGCCCGCCACGTCGTCCACCATCCAATGACGAATCGGATTGGGGCACACGCATGCTTGTTTCCCGCGAATCACGTGAGGAGCACGTTTCCATCACTTTTGTTTTGCGCTTACCGTACGCCCTGCACCACCGTATTCCACTCTCCTTAGGAGAGAAAAATTCCCCCGAAATTTATAATTTTAATTTCCATATTTTCGTCAACACATGAGATATATTCATGAAGATTTTATAGTTTCCATATATTTTTGCGGTAACATACTTGTTGACGGAAAAAAAAAAAAGATCTATGCTATGATTTCGTGCCTTTGGCTAATAAAATTAGGAAAAATTATAAATAAAAACCTGAAGTGCTTCTAATTTTTTAAAAAAATTGCATAAAATTGACCTTATTTCAAAGAATGTGTGAAATTTATAACACGCTCGTAGACTTATTACGACAAATACGTTAACTACGTCGAGAGATGCATTTGTAACGACAAGGATAAGAGAAGGTGGAGGATAATTGTTCAAAAAACTCTAAATTTATTGTGCGATGGCCATTTCGGTCATAAACCTTATGATTGTCTCATCGAGTCTTAAATCTTTTGAAGATTTATCAATTCAATCATAAAAATTTTAATTGTATTAATTTAGTTCTAAAATTTTTGACAATATAGCAATATAGCCTTTTCGGACGAATTGACACAGGCGAGGGCAACCCTCGCTTGGTGTAGGCAATCCTTAGGCGAGATTAGTGCCTGAAAATGGGAAAGAAAAAGGAAAAAAAAGGAAAGAAAGGAAAGAAAGGAAGGAAAGGAGGAACAAGGAGGAAAAGGGAAAAAAAAAATAAAACGGCAAAAGATGAATATGTCCTTCAATGAGGTCTTTTTTATAAATAATATTCATTCCAGGCTTTTTTTTTGAAAAAATCGAGATCTTGCCTTTATTTAAAATTATTTTTTCATAAAATTATGCGCATAGTAAAATATGCTACCAACAGATTAATTATTTTAAACAAAGCGAATGATTTTTAAAAAAATATATATTTTAAATAATTTATTTTTTGCGAAACAAATGAAGTTCATTTGATCAAGTGGTTAAGATCAAAGCATCCAACACTTTCAAGTGAAAATTAAACAAGCTTCGTTATGTTAACTAACAATTGGAACCAACGATGTGATCGAAGTTTATAACTTAGTAATCATTATTATTCTGATGAAAATGTTTCTCTAATATTGCCCATAATTCTTTATAAAACACATTAAAATATATAAATGCTTCTTGGATTTTCTCTTTCAAGTAGGGAGACATTCTTGCGCTATAAAAGCTCAGTGGAGACCTCATCGTTGATCAGTGTTCACCATAACCAGACGTTAGGGTTTTAACAAAATCCTGTTTCTCTCTCTCTCTCTCTCTGAGCTTCAACCACACAGAGAGAGCGACACGCACAAAGGCGCGCACAATGTCGGGCCAGCCACAGCCGCCGGTGGACCAGCTCGCGGCTGCCACCCTCTCGGACGCCGTCCCCAAGCACGAGTTCTCCGACCGGGTCCCGATCCGCTCGATTCTCACCCGCCCCGACGGAGGCTTCGGCCTCGCCGGCCAGCGGGCCCGCATTGGCGGCTGGGTCAAGACGGGCCGGAAGCAGGGGAGCGGCTCCTTCGCCTTCCTCGAGGTGAACGACGGCTCGTGCCCGATGAACCTCCAGGTTATCGTCGACTCGGCCGTGGCCGATCTCGGCCTGCTCGTGCCGACCGGCACGTGCGTGGCCCTCGAGGGCGTGCTCAAGGTCCCTCCCGAGGGAACGAAGCAACGGATAGAGCTCCGGGTCGAGGAGGTTGTCCACGTCGGCCCCGTCGACCCGGCCAAGTACCCGATCCCAAAGACCAAGCTCACGCTCGAGTTCTTGAGGGACGTCGTGCATCTGAGACCGAAGACCAACACGGTACTTGTGTGTTCTTCAATTTGCTTTTTAAATTCATGTGCTCTGTGCTGCTGCTCGGGAAGTGATGTGAAAATTCTGGTTAAGAGTTCATGATTGCTGCTTGATGGGTGTGCAGTATTGAAAAGCAGGAGTGAGATGAGATCTTACATTTAATTTGGTCTTTGTTCCAATGTGGTGAGAATGTGTTTTTGATGCCCATTTAGGCAAATTTCTATCAACCGGTTTGTTTCATATGTTCTTTACCCATGTGGAAGGAATGGAGAGAGAGAACCTTTTAATTATCCAAATCTTGTAGTAATCTGATAACCAGAGTAGTTTCCTTGATAGAAGGCAGGTTTGCAGAATTTGAGTGATTTAATAGGCCAAATGCATCTTGGCATCCACTTAAAAGATGTAAATAAATTGAGCCTATGGTTGTTGTCTGCTCATGCAGATGCATTGTATTAACTCATTGACAATCCACAAGAACTTATACAAGTATGGCAAATCGAAATTTCGACTATGATGTTTTCGTTGTGTCATTGCCGATTGTTTCTAAATAATAGATACTTTCAGATTTCTGCCGTGGCTCGGATCCGTAATGCATTGGCTTATGCGACTCACACATTCTTCCAAGAGCATGGCTTTCTCTATATACACACTCCAATTATCACCACCAGTGACTGCGAGGGTGCAGGTGAAATGTTTCAAGTGACAACCCTGATAAGTGATTCTGAGAAGGTGGAGAAGGAGCTGATCAAGAATCCTCCTCCATCTGAAGCGGATATTGAAGCTGCCAAGCTTCTTGTAAAAGAGAAGGGAGAGGTAGTTGCACAGCTGAAATCTGCTAAAGCTAGTAAGGCAGATATCACAGGATCTGTGGCTGAGCTAACAAAGGCTAAAGAGAACCTCTCAAAGCTGGAAGAGAGACTCAAACTAAAACCTGGTATCCCACAGAAGGATGGGAAGATAGATTATGACCGAGATTTCTTCACCCGTCAAGCATTCTTGACTGTTTCTGGACAATTGCAAGTGGAGACTTATGCATGTGCTGTTAGTAGCGTTTACACATTTGGTCCGACTTTCCGTGCTGAGCACTCACACACATCGAGACATTTGGCAGAATTTTGGATGGTGGAGCCTGAAATAGCTTTTGCAGATCTGAAGGTAAAGACATCTCAATCCTGCAGCCTGACTGATCGAAAAATGTTGAGATATAACAAATTTCAGCATCTGCATGAGAATTTATTTATATATTCCTCCTGAAGTTCCTTGTTATTGTTTTTCTATTATTGGTTGATCTTTTCTTGTAATGGGTGAATTTAAGAGGATAATACACAAAATCTCCAAGGTATAGACTTGTTAAATGAATTTCTGCTGCTGACAACATGAGGATTTTGTCCTCTACGTACATAAATTTAAGTGGTTAATTGGGCTTGGTAATGTCTGCTGACTGCAAAACTTAAGCCATTTGTGGAAATGCTTTGTTATGGATTTGATGAATAGTCTACTATCCAGGCATTACTATCTTTTGGATGTAGTATTGCCTTTTCAGGTTTTACTTAATTTGAAATAATGTATAGGAGTGAATAATCTGGTCCGTTTCCTTTGACTATGATCTACCCATTTTACCATTTTTGGGCAAAATTCTTAATTACATTAAAGGGTTCATATTCTGTTCCTGTGTAGGATGACATGAACTGTGCAGAGGCATATGTGAAATTTCTGTGTAAGTGGTTACTGGACCACTGCCTTGATGATATGAACTTCATGGCCAAGAATTTTGACAAAACTTGTATTGATCGCCTAAGAATGGTTGCTTCAACCCCCTTTGAGCGTATTTCATACACTGAAGCTGTGGAGGTTTTAGTGGAGGCCGTGAAAGGTGGTAAACAATTTGAGAATAAGGTGGAATGGGGCGTTGATTTAGCGTCTGAGCATGAAAGGTATGTACCTGCATGACTACGTGGGTGTTTAGTATGGCTTTTCTGCAGCTGCAGCTGCAACAGTTGGGAAATGAGGTGCTTTGGCCTTTCAAGGTCTTTGGTAAAAATCTCGCAGCAGCAACACCCTTGCGGCTGAAATACTTTTGACATTTTTCACAAAATTGCCTCTAGTAGCTCTGAGGTGCCGCAACTTTTAAGTTTCTTAAAAGATTGTTTTATCAGAGGACAAAAATACCCAAACGAAAAGAAAAAAGATTAATATGCTAATTCTATAATGATAAACACGTAAATGTTAATTATCACTGTTATAATAATGATGATACTAGTAACATTGGACAATTCTACTATATTATCTAATTTAAAACTTCTTTAATATTTTTCCCTGGAAGGAAAGTTTGCAGACTTTTCTAAAATCTCAATTAATAACATGATATATTGATTTTGCAATAACAATAATAATAAAAAATTAAGCATACAGAATAATAGTAATAACAGTTGTTATTGTATGGTGAAAATGCTATATTGCAAACATTTTAACAATACATATATAATAGTCGGAACAACTCCACAGAATGTTATAAATCTATTTTCGTCATTTTGATAACCACAGTAATCTTGCAGTAGTGAAACACAAATAGTCATTCAAAGCCACAGGACAACAATTTTTTAAGACGTATTGGCTATTGCATGTGCTTAGAAACGGCACACCATAGCCACAGCTGTATCAAAAAGAGACTACGTGTTCTATCTGATAACTGATGGTTGTTAAACTTTGTTTTGGCCAATTTCTACAGATTCTTGACAGAGGTGAAATTCCAGAAGCCCGTCATTGTGTACAATTACCCAAAAGGAATTAAAGCATTCTACATGCGGGTCAACGATGACTCAAAGACAGTCGCAGCTATGGATGTTCTTGTACCAAAGGTTGGACAATTACTTGCTAGTCACAAATGAAACTCACAGACCAAGATGGAAGAAATAATTAGCTGCTAGGGATTAAAAGCAACTATTAAGGAACTGGTTGGCAGGCTTTATAGTTGTGTGTACTGTTTTTCCAAGTCTAATATTTGCACTCTACGTTTTCAGGTAGGAGAATTAATTGGTGGAAGCCAAAGGGAAGAGCGCTTTGAGGTTATTCGTGATAGGTATATTTCCTTGCTATTTTACCATATATGTTATAGTTTCTTCAACCCTAGGTGCAAAGTGGTAATACAATCAGTCGACTAATGGCTCAAATTGCATTTTTATCAGGATACTCGAGATGGGCTTGCCCCTCGATCCATACGAATGGTATCTTGATCTGCGGCGATATGGGACTGTCAAACATTGCGGATTTGGTTTGGGCTTTGAGCGGATGCTTCTATTTGCTACTGGTATTGACAACATTAGGGATGTCATCCCATTCCCAAGGTACCCAGGAAGAGCGGACCTGTGAGAACACACGCAGGGTAGTAGACCCATGAGCCGATACACTCAGATTCCTGAAACATATTATTTGCTTTTCTTAATTGAGAAAAGTAATGCAACCTTAGCTTACGGTTTTCTACTTTTCCAATAGTGGCAGAGTTCCTTTCTAGATGGAAATGCACATTGCAATCACTGTGGAGTTGTTCTTAGTTATGCAAACATTTCCTCTTGGGTATGTTTTGATGCTGGTGTTTTCACAGAAGTATATACATATTGCTGAAACAGTCGTCTTGTTAGAGGGTATGAGGGCTTATGTTCGTACTGCATAAAGTGTGACGGTAGATATGGTCCAAGATTGAGTTGTTCATGTTGGCATGCTCTATACCCTATTAAAATCTGATCATTATTCATGCCAAATGGAATTGATCCTAGAGCGGTCAGCTTTCTTTGAGTGTTTAATACCTCGACACTCAAGACAATTTCACGCGAAAAAAGCATTTTCTATGGGCTTGTTCGGCGATTGAATTTGATCAGAAAAGTTATGCAATCGGAGTACTATGCTGCAAACATTAGGGTTTAGATTGAAAACTTCACTTAGGCACGAATGTTATGATCTATTATTACCTCTGTCATCAAATCATTAAGCTGGTTTTTGGGACCTGACCTGAGGTCAAGAGCTAGAGCCTCCTGAGGGCCGAGGCTGAGGGGAATTATGCTAATCAGATAAGCTTGAAAAAGATTAGGTAACCTCACTTTTTGCTAGGACCAATGGAGAAGTTTATGGTGGATTCGCGATGGAAAAGACCAAATTTAAAAAATTTTTTTCTATCTTTATGAAAGATGGATCGCTATTTGTGACCCACCCAGAAATTAATCCACTTTAGAATATAACTTTATCTAAAGTAAGCATGTTAATCGGGTCACCTACGTGAGTCTAAATTCCTCTAAAAGAAGGATGTGATTCTGACTAGAGTGTTTTTTTTTTTTTTTTGTTATGACTAGAGTTGAGTGGTTATTATTTATTAATACATCCCTCACTGGAGTAGTAACGTTTGGATTCATTTATTTTTGTTCTTACTCGTACAGTATAAAATCAGTTAACTAATATTTATTTCAATTAACCTTTATTAATGAAGATGATGTCGGGTTACATCATGTAATTAAGTGTTTAGTTTTAACCTTATTTTCACTGACCAACGTTCGCCGTGTCTAAATGTTACTTATAATATGTGTTCATTTCATTGCTTTTATCTTTAGGTTTTCTCGTCAGCAAATCCATTCCTTGATAACATTAGGAAAGCTTGACTATATCTTGATCGAAGAAATTACAGTTTTTTTCTTGGGAGACGCATCAAATTCTATATATTAATGATATGCTGACGTGGCTGTCCCTGAATTGCAATTTAGTCCTTCACGGGAAAAAATATAGACGGGCTAATAATTCTTATTAATTTTTGTGGCGAAGAAGGAAATGTAGGTTCTAAAATGAAAAGCTGTTTTGGCGCTAAAGTTTCTTTTTCATTAATCTACAATTAGAGATATCGCTTTTTCTAATCGTGGGAAGCAAAATCTTTCTACTTCCAAAATTGAACTCTATTGATTTTGATTTTTGGACAAACCTGTTTATTGTAATTGTTCGAGATGGTGTTTTCATGTGAAAAGTTGTTTTTTTTTCCCACTTTTGAGAACCAAAGGGGAAAATAAATAAATAAATGGGATCCTATTTTTATGAAAATGTTTTTGAATATTTTAGAAAATTTCAGAATAGGACATGCTACGCGGGAAAATAGTTAAAAATGCCTTAAATCTTTTGTATTTTTACCAATTCACTTCTAAACCTTTTAAGTTTGCCGATTTAGTCATAAACTTTTTCACATTTTCCCAATTCAGCTCTATTGACCGAAAATCATTGATATTGATCTTTGATCGACCTATGTAATACCATTGGCGCCAATGTGAACAATTTTAAATTTAGTGACTCGATCCGGCCCTAGCGAGGCGGGCAAGGGTCGTTGATCTCTAAATCCACAAAGAAAAAAGATTAAAAATATAAAAAATATATAAAAAAATTGTTCGTGTTAGTGTTGGCTATGCCTAAGTGGCGTTCACGTAAGTGATTTCGGCTAATAGGATTGAGTTAACAAATTTAGAAGGTTCAATATTAAATTGGCAAAAGTGCGAAAGATTTAGAATTTTTTTGACAAATTTTCCCATGTTACTCAACTGGTTCAATAGCCCATTTTCTGTCTTTCTTTCTTTTATTTGCCTGAAAATGAAATTAGAAAGCTAAAAATTTATATACTATCATTTTCGACTTAACATAATTGAAAAATTACTTTAGATGGCATCGAAATTCGGAAGTCATTTGAAAGGCTTCGTTGTTTCAAAAGTAAAAAATTTGTTCGAGTGACTTTATTTTAATTTTTTGCTTTTTTGCAAATATTCGCAATGCACATACAATTTAATTTTTTTACGTATTTCAAGTACATGAAATTTTCACAACATGTTAATATTAACACGTAAATTCATATGTATTTTTTTTCTAATCTTAAAATTTGAATAATAATTTAGATTTCGCAGAAACTGTAATTTTGACTTTTTGTAAGTCCATTTAAAAAGCCTTTCAATATCTGAGTAAGTATTCAATCATTCCTCTTTTGGCCGGTAAAAGGTGTAGCCATTTCCGAATTGAAATATGCAACGACAGCGTTTTGACGAACTGAAACCGAGTTGCTGCCGTAGTAGTCAAGTTCGTTCTGTGGAAACGAAGATCACCGTTTGAATCAGGCAGAGGTTAAGAGCTCAAGCTATGATGGCGATGAAGCGGCTACCGAAGAAATGGAGAAAGCCTCGCGACGACGGCTTCTCTCTCCCCACTCGGGACGATCCCTCTCTCGACGATTCTCGTCCCATGGACACCCAAGGTATATGCCTTTCCAAATTTATTTTCTGAGTTTTCTCGTTTAGGGACCTCAGATGACCCCAAGAGGGGAGGAAGATCACAGAAGCCTGACATCGATTCGTGTTTCGTCGCTTAATCCCTTCAGACAACTAAAGTTTCACTTTTTTGGCGTCTTAGAATGAAACCCATCTAGGCAAAGTTATTTTACTCCAATTTGGGTTGTCTGTGAGTAGTATTATTCCGGTTCTTTTTTGTTTGCTGGGTCTGAGAATTTGAGTCATGATCAGTAATTGTGTAAAGCATTTGTTGTATTTGGCTCTAGGATGGTTTGCTTTGCCTGAATGCAGCAGTGAAGCCAACTGAGAATTGTTCTTTAGGACCGATTTTGCTCTGCATTGTGTTACACTCATATGGTTCTTTTTTCCTCCTTGTGCAGAGCAAGAGGAGTTGGTTCGATCATTGGAAAAGAGTCAAGCGCTACAGAGTCTCTGTTGGAGGGTAAATTGATGACGAAACGAGCTATATGTCTTCAATCTGATCGGATCATATTAACCTATATTAGTATATTTGTTGTTACTTCTTTTAAGCTAATGCATTTTAAAGTCAAATTAACATCTCAATCGTTTCTAACTTCTTATTGCAGAGCGTATTTGCGGCATTTCTCTTTTGCTTTGCTGCCTTCCTCGTCTATTCCATATACCAGCAGGCTACATCTCCATGGGAATTGGTATGTTAGTGATGATCGTCCATTGAAATCAGATTTTTGTTCTTCTC
The DNA here is from genome assembly GCA_021437795.1 of Rhodamnia rubescens. Taxonomy (NCBI): domain Eukaryota; kingdom Viridiplantae; phylum Streptophyta; class Magnoliopsida; order Myrtales; family Myrtaceae; genus Rhodamnia; species Rhodamnia rubescens. The sequence goes on from JAILYA010000022.1 coordinate 3,928,618, forward strand.
TTTGACTGGGTTTTAGTGGTAGCTGAAATACCTAGAGTAAATTTTTTAAGTGTCCTGCCTGAAGTATCATACAACTAAATTAAGTGGGACTATGTGGTTGAGATTTCCTACGTTTGCACATCTTATCTTTCTGGTGTGGATGGATCAATATATCATGGTATTCCATCTGAATTGAGACAATTTTGGGCATGCATTGTAAAGGCTGGGAGTATGATACTGCTTTTAATTGTTGCATGGCTGGTGAAGTTAGCGAAATTGTAATCTGAATTACCCACTTGTCTAAAGTTTAGAACTCAATTTTCTTCTAAATACTGTATGTTAGATCATCTTAACACGGTTTCCCCTTATAACCAGCGATATCATGCTTACTTCATGGAGGAGGCTCCTTCGTGGATGATTATATTTGCAGGTGGGTTCTCTCAATCACTTCCTGAACCATGGTTATTACCAGCTGTTCATGTCTTGCCCCATTCTTCATTGTGGTTTTAATTAAATCAATAGCTTAGCGGATGTGTCTGCTTAATACAGGACTGTACATTGTATAGAAATAGTTCTTTCCCATTCAATTCTTATGAGATGTCAGCTGAAGTGTCTCAAATACCAACTTCACTTTGGCTGTTCTCCCAATTAACATTCCTTATACCTGCCCTTGCCAACATAAGTCTTTTTCTTTGCCGCACAGGATTTTCTTTGGCTTTAGTGAGAATACCTGTCTCGGATGGTTTATCTGTTCAAGTTCAATTTGAGCATCCACAGCTTTGATTTAGGAATGTGCCATCTCTTTCTTTTCATTTTTTCCCGTGGTTTGAGTATCTATGTTGACGTGGAACATGGGGCATGAACAATGCTAATTAAAACTACCCGCAGACTGGATTGCTGTTTTAGCTTGCTCCTTGGCCATTGTTGGGCTTATTCAAAACACAAGACAACATAGACAGTGGCTTTGGTATTCGTGCTTCACCAGCATTATACCGGCAATGTTTTGGCTGTATTTCTTGTCAAGGTACAAAATTTCTTCTCTGTGGTTCATACCTTGAAGTTTTGAGCTCCTCTTTCACAAAACAGCGCGGTTTAAATTTTGTTAATTTATTTCTTCTACCCATCCCGTCCCACCCCACCTTTAGTTTCAATACATTGCTTCATCCTTATTGCCTGATATCTTTCATAGTCAGAGATGCTTCTTCACTCGTATAGTTCATCACTTGGAGAATGAATCTCTTCCTTTTTCTGCCTGTGGATTTTTTGAACTGGCAGAGCACTATCTACGTCATTAAAATACTATTAGAATTATCTGATGCGATTATTAATCTGACTATTATGCACAAGAATTCCAAGATTTCGCTGGGATGTTTTATGGCTCCCGTTGGCACCTCTTGGGTAAGTTACAAAAATTAACTCATGTTCTGGCTCATATTATGGTTTGCTGAGAAATTAACTTTCTTGAACAAAAATGGCAGCGGAGCTGGCATCTGTCTATATGTGGATCACGTGCTGCATGAATCATCATCAGAAGTAAGAAAACTTCGGGGCTATATGTATGCTTATAAAGCTAGCTGAAGAGTTGAAGTTCTTAATTCTGCTCGCGTCTTTGTCACTCATCACTGAAGATCGTTTGGACCAAGTCATTGAGTAGATGGATAAATGTAGTGAGGTGTGGTTCATATTCCCCATCGATCGGAAAGCATAGGATATTGCTCGTCGTTGGGATAAGTAGGGTTAACCATGATAAATTTTTGTGTTTCAATTTCTCTTTCTTGCCTTAACTCTTTACTCTGTTGGAGAATCTGAACAGAATACCTGAGGCTGTTTCGATCTTTCTTGAATTTGAACAGTGTTGATGGAAGAAATTTAGTCCACTCCTATTGTAACGTCCCATTGCAAAGAGGGCTGCCTTCAAAACATTGACTTAGTTCATGAGTATTGTAGGGTAAGTAGACGTACAAAACATTAACATTGGTTTGAAGCTTGCTGCTAAAGTAGGAGGCCGATGACATGCTAAACATTATCAGCGACGCTCACGGGACAAGCAGGCGATAAAGGAGTAAGGCCGTAGCTAACACAGTGCTCCCTATTTGAAACCAGTATTAATTCCTGATCATGCTCGTCACGTAAGCTGATATAGTAATTCGTCCAACTACATAATCCGAAAAAAGGCGAGGACAATGGATCCTTGGGTTCTGAACAGTATTGAGGAAGATGTGGACGAAGTGACTAAGGTTTCACACTCAGGAGAGAAGTAACAAACCAACAATAATATGGTAAAAGGTTTTCAGCACCTGGGATCATGATTCACGAACCAATCTAACAACGCCCAAAAATGTTGAACAAAACTCTCATTAAGTCTTTTAATCCAGACCAAGCCAAGACTTTACTAAGCTAGGAAACAAAGATAACTCAATCATCATCTTCAATGATCTTGGTGCCCAATCCCTTCACCCCTTCCGGCGGGATCTCTGCGACGGTGACTAGAGAGTAAAGCTCCTCCTTGGCATCCTCATCCTCGTTCCTCTTGCGAGCAATTCGAACCCTGATCCTCCTCGGCACGCTTCGAATCCCCCTGCTCCATATTTGCTTGTTGAGCTTCACATCAACTCTCACATCATTGGTTCCCATGGCTTTCTGGGCAAACTTCCGGATCTCTTTTATGGCCTTTGGAGCCTTCTTCTTGAATGTGCTATATAGTTTAAGAAACACAATGCAAACAAAATAAATTTGAAGTGCTAAAGGATCCATGTTCCCCTAATGTCATTGCTGAATTCCAAACACTTCCACAAATATAAGAACATAACAGCAGAGAAACCTAGAAAGAGAACCACTTCCATTATAAAGCTTCATGGCAACAAGAAGAATTCAATGCCAGTCCTTCACAAAGCATTGACAAAATAATCTATAACCAGTGACCATGATCTTATTGGTGGAGCCAGACACAACATAACATTCAAAATTAATGGGATAGACATCGAAGGCAATTATGTAAAAACTGAGCCGGGCTAGTTGCCGATACTTATCAATCAAGTGAAGATGAAAATTGAGGACAGACATAATATTACTCTTATAATTAAAAGCTGATGAAATCCAAAAACTACCGATAAGTGCACATACTTAAATGGCATGTGAAAATTTATTGGCATTTACTGTTTCATTAAATTGAGAAGTAAATACATCAAAAACAGGCAGATCAAGTAGAGACTATAGAGTGATTAAATCTTTGATAATGAAAGGGAATGGTTAGAGAGCACTAACTGAACGAATTCCTGAATTCGTGAATGTTTAGACCTACTGATGGCGACCACCACTACTGCTTAATCTAGAGTAAGCACAAGGCCGAAATGCGGTATTCAAATCACACCAGACAGGCACCTGCGCTGCCCATTCCGACCTATCAACCCCATCGACAATACAAGCAAAGCACATCGATAGTGCACACTCATCAAAATCTCCCAAGCATAACCCATCAAAGATGATCAACTTAACAATAGTTCTCGACACAAGCTAAAAACGCTCTAGCAATCTAAACATCTGTATGGGAAATGCAGACACCGGTTGACTAGGTTCACATTCATACAGATTCTCTCTCGATCGTACCAGTAGATACAGGATAAATTGAACCTCTGAAACACAACAGGAAAAGCAGCACTTAAGCAGTCTAGACTATTGACCAAACACATTACACGACCCGCATAGAGAACCACTTACGCTATTTCTTTAAAGAAAAAACCTTTGCAGCAAATCAAGAGTCGAGGAAAAATAACGAGGGCTCACCATCCATGGAGACGCTTGTGGAGGTTGATGGTGTACTCTCTGGTAACCACCTCTTCTTTCCTCCGTGTAGTTTTCTCCACCATTTTCGCGCTCTGGCTCTTTCAATTCGACCTTACCTGCATTCAGACCGAAATCTTTCTTATTTCCCCAAAAAGACAACACCCATGTAAATCTTGACCAAGTTCACAGCAGCAAACTTTTCGTCAAACCCAGACAAGCAGAAGAAAAAGATCAGGGACCGAAATCAATCTACGACCAATAGTGATTCAGTCGCCGCAGATTCAGATCCAATGCCGCTTCAACCCAGTCTCTGGAAAAATGAGGCGAGAGAGGGTGGGAGGAGAGAGAGAGAGAGAGAGAGGGGGAGAGAGAGACATACCTGCTAGGGTTTGAGTGGGGAGTGAGAGAGAAATCGGAGGTCGACGGCGATGCTCGAAGCTAAATACAGATGGTGCGGCGAAACCCTAGCTGCGCAAGAGGGACAGTGGCTGGGCTTTTGTAATGGGCCCTGTTGAGCCCATCAAATGCAGACGCAAAATCACCTTTGTGGAGCAACAGTGTTATGGCGTCGACATGACCACACGCTGCTGATGGCATGTCAAAAATGCATTACTGGATAATGGACAGCTACTAATGAAATAATCCTCTTTGACCAAAAAAATAAAAATAAATAATCCTCAATATAACGATAAAATTACCAGTCGTGAGAAAATATCTGAGTGATTCGGATCACAATTGATTGTCTCTTTTACCGTTTAATAGTTGCAATCAGATTCTGACATAATTTAACACAATGCTAAATGCCTCAAATTTTCTTAAAATAACTAATATATGGTCAATTAATAATTGCATTTTTTTTTCATAATTATTGAACTCAAAATAACTCTTTTATTTTTAAGGAGGGGAAAAAAATGAAAAGAAAAAAAAATCACAAAAGAGAATTTCAAACTATACCCGTTACGACACATTTATCTCAAATTTTTTCATGTGCCACAAAAAAATCCAAACTTTTACTTGTGACGCATTTACCCTCGAGCACGGTTAAAAATCTGTCTACATAAACGCCGAAAGACAATCGGTGTAAGTGAAATAAAAATCAAATTATTTTGATTGAAAAATCATATGGTGAAATCTTGACGGAGGTTAAATATGTCACTTAATTATAATTTTAATATTTTTGATGTCATAAGAAAAAAAAATAAAGATTTTTGACCCATGAAAAAAATTCGGAATTAAAGTGTCAAGCGTATAGTTTATAGTTTTGATCGAATGTTTTCCAAAAGAAAAAGACAGCCTTTTTGGTTCGAATCAGCTAATCGCCCATGCTCGTCCCAGACAGAGGGTTTATGGTTTTTCTCCTTCTCCTTCGTCGTCATCATCGTCATCTTCATCTTCATCTTCTTCTTAAAGTGAGTCGAAAACTCAGTCTTTGCTGATTGCTCAGTGCTCTCTCTCTCTCACATCTTCCATAACTACACCACGTCATTTTCACTGCTTCTTTCCCTTTCGTCTGTTGAATTACACCCACAATGCTTCTTAGCCTAAGCCCCTGTGCTTCCACTCAACCGCGGCTCCACTTCGCGTTCGCCGACGCTCCCACCTCTATATCCCCATGTCCGACCGTTCATTTCTCGACTCGCGTTCTTGCGGATTCGAGGTCGATGAGCCATGTCGCTAAGGCAAGCAGAGGCTCCAAGTCCGGTGCCCGGAATTCGCCTATAGATGAAGGAGGAGGAATGATAATTGATTTTGATGAAGAGAAGGGCGAAGAAACGAATGGGTTCTCGTCGAGTGGTGGTGGGTTTAGAGGGAGAGAAGAAGAAGAGAAGAAGTATGATCGAGACCCTGAGTTCGCTGAAATCCTCGGGAGTTGTCTCGATGATCCCCAGAAGGCTCGTTCTAAAGTAAGCTCATAATTTTATCCCTGAAATATTTTCCCACCGAATTGAAGGGTTTTCGCGCTGTTTCTTCAGTAATTTGGTGTTGTTGCTACTTGGAGTGTTCAAAGTTTGTCTTTTAACCCTTACCAAAAAAACAAGTTTTGTCCTTTAACGATGTCTGGACTCCATGTTCATGCTAGGTGTTTTTTCTTACTAATGGGGTTGATTATGGTTCTCTTGAAAGGTTTGGAGGATGGGCGTTTGATAGTTGGGGTGGGGGCTTCTTTTGATGCATCAATTCTGGAAAATATCTTCATGAGGTTTGTTTTTGTCGTGTAGATGGAGGAGAGACTGAGGAAGAAAAGGAACAAGATATTGCATGCAAAGACCGGTTCAGCTGAACTGATGATAGTGAAATTCAACAAGTGAGTTTAGTTGGGCTGCGAAATTCTGTACTGATGGTTCTTTGGGGAACCATGGCTCTTTCTATAAATGTGATATGAATCAAATGCTCGGAAGACTGCATAATTGTCAAGTAAATGAACAAGGTACAGTTTTTAGAAAGTGTTCTCTAGGAACACGAGATGAAGCTGATGTGGGCTGTCAATGGTTGTGGTAGAAACAAGAGATTATCGACAAATGTGGTTTCCAGCTCTTCTTTCCTTGTTAATTTACTCCCTTTATCTGAAACATTTCAGAGAAGTTGCTCAAAGATTGTTCGGAGTCTGAAGTTCATCAATTGAATTTTACAGCTCCATAGAATTGGAGTGAAAGTGCATTGTAGTTTTAGAGCCTTCTTTGAGTGCAGGGAGCTCTTCTTTCCTTGTTAATTTACTCCCTTTATCTGAAAATTGCAGATTTGATTTTTCAAATTCGTACATGTGGTTTGAATTCTACAATGCTCCATTGCCAAAAGATATCTCCTTATTATGTGATGTAAGTTACACCATTTGGAATATAATAGAACCTCTTCGTTTCTGCTATGATAATGGCTGATGATCTGTTTGTTTTGAACACCGTTTGCAGACAATTCGATCATGGCACATTGTCGGACGTCTGGGCGGTTGCAATTCCATGAATATGCAAGTAAGTAATGCTTCTTCTCATAAAGTGCACACAAGCGTTTTAAGTGGCTGCTTCCTCCAGCATCATTGCTGATAAGTAAGTGTAAGTGGCATCACTTTGGATGTTGGATTAAAGTGTAACCTTTTGAGGTAGTTGAGTGGTTTAGTGTTGTGATGTGCCCAACATCCATGTAATGAATCATGTGTTTCATTTTAGGCTTCAATAATATACATTGCTTCATTTGTATTATTCATCTTAATATGTGCTTTTGCAGCTATCACAATCTCCTCTGGATAAAAGACCAAACTATGATGCCATTCAAGGCGCCAATGTGACGCCAACCACATTTTATAACATCGGGGACCTTGAGATACAAGACAACTTGGCCCGTATATGGTATTCATTCTAAGCTTCTTTTGTTTCCTGTCTCTTCTTTTTCATGGTCTGAATTTGCTCAAAATTATGCAGGGTTGATATTGGCACGAGTGAACCATTGCTTCTGGACGTCTTGATAAATGCACTGATGCAAATAAGCTCCGAGTATGCATTTCATCCCTCTTTTTTTCTTTTCAAATAAATAGTCTTTGATCAGGTATCTTGAGGGCTGGAGCCGTGAGCTCTTAACAATCTTCATTAGCTCCTTTCAAGTTTGCTGACCTTGCATAAGTTACAAGCATGCTCCTATCTGGGAAAAGGAGGGCCCTGTCTGGCAGAGGTTGGGTGATTGTAAATAGTTTCTTGTGGTGTCTTTGAACGTTACCTTTTTAAGTACTAACGTGCAGCCTGATATATCCATTAGTACTTGCAAGACGTGAGTAGCTATTTTCTTTCATTGTGCTTGAGGACATGGATTCATTGAGTCTATCAATTTTCCGGAACATGATTTTTTTTTTTTTTGGTTGCAGTTTTTTACTTTTCTCTGGTGCTTAGATGACCCAGAAACCTGTCCGAGGTTTTTTTTTTTCTCCCTGCAAAGCACGTATGGGATAATCCCCCTAATGAGTATTTTCTTCGCAGTTATGTTGGGATCAAGCAAGTGGTGTTCGGTGGATCAGAATTCGAGAGTTGGAAGGAGAATCTGACTTCAGAGGACATGGGTTATAGTGTGCACAAAATTTAGCCGACTCGCTGTATTATCAGGGAAACATCTTCGATTGGAAGACCAATCTCTCCCTTTCTTTCTAAAGACGGGTTTGTTGCAGTGAGGAAGAGGGGCTCTTTGAGTTTGCAATCGCCACAGAAATCAATATTAAGGAGTGCAGGCAAAACACCAGGAGCTCCGACCGCTTGGATCGACACGAGACTTGGGGCTCAGGAATGTACAGTCTTGCGTCTTATTTTTATGGTAGAGTTGCAGGTACTTGATTGACAATGCCAGTGGGGCAAATAAGAGACATTATCATATATTCTCTCACGGTGTTTTCGCTTGTTGATATGTGGTTCCCTCGGCAAAATCAACCGGGGAAGATAAAAGAGTAAACTAAAAGCTGCATAGAGGTAGTATGTTGTTTAACCTTGATTGAAAGCCTCTTCTGCTGGCTGGTATCATGCCTCCCTCTGTTATCTGTTAAGGAGATCAAAACAAGAATAGGCACTAGTATCCAAAGCATGGCGCTAGTTTCTTAAGGGGAAATGAATAGATAAAGCTAATCTGGTTTTGGATGCGGAATGCTAAGGGACAAGCCTGGTAAAGCTTGGTCTAGCCTTTATAGCGTCTCTTCTTAGTTGTTGATACGCATGAGTACACGGCCTGCTTAGCCATGTCTTGTGGGTTAAACATCCCTTGGGACGTGGGATGTTCAAAAGCCACGTCTGGATTTCAGGGGTATATACCTTGTTGATGGGGCTAGTCGGGAGCACAAGGGGAGAAAAGAAAGAGCTACATAGCCTTTAAGGCCAATTAACATAGAATACTTGCTCCACATTAATCAGACCACTAGCCGAAAAGTTCTGAATTATTTAGACCAAACGTCGAAGTGGGCGTTTGGTTTAGTGGTATGATTCTCGTGTTGCGTGCAAGAGGTCCCGAGTTCGATTCTCAGAACGTTCCCAATTACATTTGGGATGAGCTTTTTTCTCTCTCACTTAAGCCGCCAGATTGCACAACAAGGGATTTCAAAGCAACGCCAAGTCTTCAATTCCTTATACACAGAGCATGCAATGGAAGGCTCTCCATAGCTCTGCATGCAATTAGGCAGTGAACTAATTTTTTCTTCGCCCACTCCAAAAAGGGTAAGCGATGAAACACGTCCATGGATGCTCAGACTTTTTAGCACAGATCACATAACCAGGGATGACAAAGCAACGCCCAAAAGGATAAGTGATGAAACATTTCCATGGAATGGATGCTCAGACTTGTCGAAGGAAACACAACGGGGATAGTGAATTCCCAATGATGCATTATGACGTTACAAAGTATTAAGAGCTTTTCACTTAGTAAGCATTCCAGCAGTAGAGACACGTTGATAACAAACAAGCATGTGCAAATTGCAGACAATCCAAATCATCCAGTTCCTGTATCACTTTCCCATCCTTAATTTTTCCTTCTCTTCTCGATGAATGTTTTTCCTCACGAATGACGAAGAACTAATATTGCTGGACAACTGATGCTACTCTGAGGGGGAGAGAGAGAGAGAGAGACAGACAGACAGACAGACAGACGCAGCATCACCTGCAACTGATAGATGTGAGTGCGTGCACAAGCAGGTAGTACCATCTCCATCGCCATAATACATCTAGCCCTCAGTTTTTCACAAAAAAGCTTCTCTCCTCAGTCCTGTCCTTGTGCCAGTACTAATCTTAATCAGGGAACACCTGTTAAATCATGCCGAGCCTGGGCTCAGGATCAGGATCATTTCCTTCATATTAAGGCAAACCCTTCCCTGTGAAGGCCAAGCAAAAAAATTATCCAGCAAGAGAAGCACGCCCGTCTTATCTTGCTCCTTTAATAGCTTGTCTTTGCCACACTATATCCCAGCCCCCCGTAAATCAGTACACTTCACTAGCTTCCTTAAAGACTCCAAATTTCCATTTCAGTCTTGGCCAATCAGCAGTGCACCTTTTTGTCAAGTTGCTCAGCAAGTTGGAGTCAGCATGCTGGTGGTGCACGAGAATTGTGAAGTCTGACAAGTTGGTGCACTTATCCAGTATGGAGGCTATAAATGATTGCGCAACATCCATATGAGAGACCACAATGCACGCCACAATTCCTTTCAGGCACTTCGTTTTGACACTGCCCTCCCTGCCTCCTGGGGATGACCACAATCTTGACCAAGCGCCAGGACCAAGTGTGAGAGAGCTCGCATTAGGAAATGTCTTAAACAACAACTCGAGGCTAATCATTTCCCCGACATGCCCACTGAATTCTGTATTCAAAGTAAGCTTCTCCACAGTTCCCCCAGATGGGAAGGCAGTAATCAGATTGTAAAGAAATGGGGAGTCAAGGTTAAGGTTTTTCAAACTAACAAGGTCCTTTACTTGGAGATCATCTGCTTGCACAATGGAGAGGTTAAAATCGGTTAATGCCGGAGTTTCAAGGATGAGAGATCTGGGTTTGATGCACTTGAGCCTCAGTTTGATGAGCCTGGGAGCATAAATGGCCAGGGAAAGTGGAACATTTGACACAGTCCATTGGCAGGACCTGAGATCTGGAAGACAAATCTTCGGTTCTTTAAGTCCACCAACGCCGCATAAGTTGAGAACTTGCAGGAGAGGAAAGCAAGTACATATCTTGCTCAGGTCCTCATCATCGAGTCTTACAAATTCGAATGTCAAGCTCGTGAGTGTGGGAAGTGGAGTCAAGCCATCCACCGACAGCCAAGCATTCTTCAGCTCCAGCTCACTAAGACTACGACCTGCACATCCATAAAGAGAAAACTTGCCTAGTTATTTGATATTTCAAAAGAAGCAAGTAATCAGTTATGGACCTAAGGTGCGCCGGTGGGTTGCCATCCCCCCTATCTGCAAGGCGCATAGTCTAATTTTAGACTGTCATATGTAAATTTTTGTGTATGATTGTTTACGTTCGCCCCCTACACCCCCCACCCACCCACCTCTCGAGCTAAGATTTTGCTGAACTTTTTATCTCGCCCTCTAAACTAAGTCTGCGCATCCATCATTACTGCTGATGGTTGGAATGGAAGGTGCTGGCATTACGCGTAGACTAGCCACAAAGTCGGTTCGATTCCATCAACCATCTCCAGAAACACAACTTTTCTTTTGAAGCTGATGTACAGAATGACATTCAAAAAACTCTCGGGCTTTTTCGAGTATCCTAGTGCCAGTTAACTAGATACGAATCTACTCAATCCGGAAGACAGAACCAAAGTGATTAGGATAGTTGCAGCTAATCCATGGATGCTACACATTCCAGCAGAATTGTTGGCTAATTTGATATGCAGGTAATTTACCTTCCAAGTTCTACCTCAACCAAGAAAGAAAAATAATAAGATTTGCTCTTTAGTCACCTGCAATTTACCTAGAATTGTTTGCTTAACCTCGCACTTCTTCCTAAATTTCTCCCAACACAACGACTCACTCTGCAAATTACCTAGAATTTTTTTTTTATTCTTCCTAAATTTCTCCCAACACAGCGACTCACTCTGCAATTTACCAAAAACCAAAGAAAGAGCAAAAGCTAATTCGGCCAAAACACATTCTCATTTCCAAAAGGGAAAAAACAGAGACACACAATAGAGCAGAGCACTCACAACAAGACGAGACGAGAGCCAAAACGTCCGATCTCCTCCAGCAAGACTGGACCCAGAAGTCCGAGATGGACAGCGCCTTCAACCCGTCGCAGACCCTGGGCAACCACTCCGCGACGAAGGCCACGTCCATCAGGTACAAGTCGTCCTCGGACTCGTCCTCCTCCATGTCCTCGCAGGAGGTGGCGAGCGACTTGTCGATCCCGATCGAGATGGAATCGACGCTCCTCCAGCTGAGGATGGAGCTCGCGACGAGGGACTTGAAGGGGGGAGGAGGGACTTGGTGTCGGGCGACCGGGACTTGAGGTAGCGGGAGAGGGAGCAGAGGAGGGTGATGGACTGGACGCCGTGGGAGGCGGAGTTCAGGGTCTTGGACACGACCCGGCAGCGAGCGACGTCGGCCGAATCGGTGAGGCGTCGCAGGATGTCGAGGATCAGGTGTTCTGGAAGATCCTCCATTTTCGTTACAACATCAGAGAGAGAGAGAGAGAGAGAGAGAGAGAGAGAGATATATATATATATATATATATATATATATATATATATATATATATATATATATCAGGCGGGTTTTGTTCTTCAATTGTTTGCGAGTGGAAGGAACTTGGAATGCCACGTCATTGCGAAAATGGATGCACTTTTTTCTAAGGAGGAATTAATTACCTAAAACGAAGAATTTCCCATTATAAGTTCGATTATGTATTTTAATTAGAATTGGATTTCGAAAGCGTATTAGCATTTTAGATCTTCCCTTCACAAGATGTTGCTCGAGCAGCAGCCGATAGCTACTCCTCGTCTTTATTTGGTTAATTGTCAAAAATTAAATTTATATCTCATCACATGTAATTATATACTCTTATTTAGGGTGTCTTTATATATCGAAGAACTCAATATCTGAAATAAATTTTCTGTCAAGTGATTACTTGTATGGTTGCTCACCTCGTTCGAGTCACACCTTGCTGCTTGTAGTGGCTAAGCTCGTCACTCGTCCCCCTTCTCATCCGTCCTCGCAGCTACACCACACCACGCCATACGCCGGCCATACATAAGCCATGCTATTGTCATTGGATTTTAGGTATCCTTTCCATCGCTGCGCCACTGTCTCTCTTTGTTTCTTTTTTTTGTGCCGATTGAATTAAAAATTGGATCATGATATGGGGCAAATAATTTCCTTGCCTTTATCAAGAGTGGGCGATTTCGAGTCAATCCAAATTTTACCTAAAGTCTAGAACCTATTTATTAGAACTGATTTCCTTATTTTTGAAACATACCTCAAAACACGACACCTATTTTATTTCACGTTCTAGGATTAATTATGAGGTCCACTCGAAAATCGGCCGACTTTTTTTATTTATTTTAAAGTTAAGCAAAATAAAAAAGAACACGATAGGATGTTGTCAGTATTACCGTTAGAATATTACTTTTTTACATCCTTTTATTTCTGAGAATATCATATTTTGTAAGTGACACGTAGATTTTTTTTAAAAGTGACGCGTACATAAATGATTTTTGACTTCCCTTTGTAGACCCAGTTACCAGTTGGTCTTCGATATCCATTTGAGAAAATATACATTTGCTTCTAGCCTTCTACTGAGGAGAAGCTGCTTCTTGCTCGAGGGGGTTGCCGATAATAACTTTGCCAGGTAAGAAAGCCAAGTACAAAAGCTATCTGTTTCGTAACCATTCTGATCCGAAAAAATAATTATGATTAGAATCATATTTTATGATTCTGTTCCTTGTAAACATATTTCTGATTTTTTTGTTTCAAAAAATAAAATTAGAGAATCAGAATATGTTATCAAACAGATCCTAAGCAATACAAACGCAAGTGAACTCGTGCCTGGGTCTCGCCCTTGTTGTTACTGCAAGCAACAACAGCTTTTCTGGGGTTATATCGAGCAAGAGAAGATCATGGAATCCCATGGCGTGAAGTGTAATATGCCTGACAGCCCTCGTCAATACCGCATACCGTATAACAAATGTTTTAGGATCACGTAGGTGGTCCGATTTTTTGTCCGGTTTTCCAGTTCCCGATCCAGTTTCTACCCAACAATCGGAAACTGAACCTCATAGTACCCGAATCTGCGGAAATCCGAAACGTTTGTTGGGTAGAAACTGGATTTCTCCGGCAACGGGTTTGCATTGTGATAATGAGCGAGGCAACGCAAGAGAGTCTTTTCACTTTTGGCTTCTGTTCACTCCACTGTGTTGAAAGAATCAGAAACTGTTGAAGGGAACTGCATCAAGAATCAAGACTGACGGTCATGGCTTCAATCGAGGTGCCGATTGTGGTCAGCTTTTGAGGTCCATGGTCTGCACTGGATTTCAAGGCTCCAACCTTTTGGGGACGCGATCTAAGTGGTTAATCAAATGGTAAACTTTTTTTGGCAAGCTTTTCTTGATTATGGAATTCACCTTCCTTTTACTATTGTTGCCGGGGATAAATCGAAAGTGGGGCTCTCAACAAAAAGTCCCGACTCAACTCTACTCACAAAAGAGGAGGAGATCGAAAATGACTTTTCAATATTCTGTATTCAAAATCGATTCATCCATATCAAAATACTTTACATTACGCGTCTATTTATAGACTTGATATACGACTTTTGATCTATCTCTAGAAATATGTGTACATACATTGCATTAACTGCATATCGGAATGCGAATAGATTCTTAAAAGACTCAACTAATACTGACTCGTGAAAAACTGCACAACAATAAAGACAAGTCTTGGTTCATGCAATGGTTCGTGCATACGTCTTGGGAATCCAACGGACATCAGCAACCGATCGACACCTCATTCATCGAACCGATACAGAACTCGATACCTTCTCCATTTAATCGACACCCTTGGAGCATAATTGATAGTCTTGACATTTATAAATTTGGTTCATTTCTAACACTCCCCCTTAAACTAAATTCTCTTTCTCTTCTTGTAGTTTGCTTTGAAACAAAATTGTCTCCGCTTCTTTCTCGCTGACTCGAACAACACAGAGGGGAGATATTTCTCTCCGAAGCTTGGAAACACTACCTGTGTTAGTTGTCCAGCATTCTCTCGCCTCTTTGCGATTTTAATTGCTGCTGTTGCACTAGAGAGAATTCCCACAAGCAAACCATACCTAAGTTTTCCCTTAGCTCAGTATGCAGTTTCTCCATAGGCATCCATTCTCCTGGCCCACATAGATTAGACAAAACTATAGATACAGATGATACCGCATCCTTCTCTTCCAACTGCATAAGCTGTTGGTTATAAGCATCCCTGTCGATTCTCAATCTGCTGTCTTCCTTCTTCTCGGCAGGTTCTAGTGCTGTCTTGTCACCAGAACCACTACCAGTTCCGATCTTGGAAATAAAGGCATCTATATTGCCTCCGGACTCTTTCAATTTCTCTAGTCCGGTTGCTTCCTTTTCTTTCCAGCGTCTCTTGTCACCAACAGTCACTTCACCGTGCCCATTTTCTTGGTCATTGTTATGGAGTAGCGGCACACTTTTCTTGGGCTCATTCTGAGAACGCATCTCCTCGAACATCACAGTCTCGTTTGCAGAAACATCTTGAATATCAAGATCTTCTTGAATAAGATCACAGTCCAATTCACAAAGGCTCACAAGATGAGCAGATGGAAAACAATAACTCCAATCCAGTGTGGCATTCTCATTTCCAAGGAAAGAAAAATCAGGACATAATTTAGTACCTTTTCTTTCAACAAGACATTTGGAATTGCCTTCAAACGAGTCTTGCTTCGCCCCTTGAAGCACACATTTGCTACGGTGGCTTGAGGCCTTCTCTGATCTTCTCTGGTCCGAGGCACTTTCGCCTTCTACCGTGATTTTGGAGTTATCTCTGGACGAGACTATCCCTTTGACTATCTCATCCAATTCGGAAAACATATCCTTTCGTCCGCCCATGTGGTTGCTTGCACTGATGTCCAGATACCACGCATCGCTTTGTCCACCTTCATCTTCTTTAAAAATGTTGACACCTGAATTTTGTTTTTTTGTTTTACCATAATTTGCATAAAAATTAGGGACTAACTTTAGTCCCCAACAAAAATACTTAATTTTTTTATATCACATTCGTCATACTTAATTATTGCATTTGTCACATAGTTTAGGAACAATTTATTCAATTTTAATTGAACCGGTGGTGGCAGACATGGTTCAAATAATAGTCTTGGACTTAATTGACACAGTGAACTCAGCCTGCGAGATGGTAATTTACGTTCTAACCCTTTGGCTAGCTCGGTGGCCGAAATTATGCGTGAAAGTGGACATGGGACGGTCTTGATCGGGAAAGATTGCATTCATGGTCACAAATAAAGGGAAGGTTACGGATACGATTGAAAGGAGATGTTGATGTGAAGAGAAAGCAATCACTCAGTGGAGTCCCCAAAATCAAGAGATAAGTTCTTTCACTTTGGGGATTCTTCTTCATGGAAAGGAAAGAGCATCATCGTAAAGAAAGCGCACGATCACAATGGAATGGACAGGTCGGCAACATGAAAATAAACGAGAATTGATCGAGTCTGCAGATGGTCTGTCAATTCTTTTTTCATCTGTCCGTGCAAGACAAAGAAGGAAGGATTGAAATAGACGTGCACACAGTGGAATGAATCTGGTCATAGGCGGAAGGGATATTCATGGAGACCTATACAGAAAGAAATCTATCTTGCAGTGATTCACAACCAGTTCTCAACGGCGATCTAGAGCCAATTTTCACTTTTTCAGTGATTGACTCCGCGGGCCAGGCTTTCCAAAGAAGCGTGAGTGATATCTGCTATGAGAAGCAGACTTCGCTCACTTGAGATGGGGGAGACTGGACAATTTCAGAGCACGTATAGTGAGAGTAAACGGGAAGGGAAAAAGAGAGAGAGAGAGAATAGAGAAGAAAGAGAGGAAGGGTCGCTCGGATTTTCAGAACACACTTTGGGAGATGCTCGAGCGAGAACAGAAGTCGATGATCAGCTTGCTTTGCGGCGACTCACTGCGACTCCTTGACCCCTGTTCTGTTCTGCCTTAGTGATAGAAATTTTTGTTCCCAGACTCGACGATCGCAGCCAGCATTTAATTGGCAACGAGCAACCACCGCGACGACGACGCCGGCTCCATAGTTCTGCTGAACTTGCACCGAGTTCACTCATTCAGCGGCAATTCCTCTTTCTTTTGCAGGTTACCTCAGCTTCTTCCCGGCCTGCGGTCTGCATCTTCGCTGCTATCCCCACTGCAATCGAGGCCCTGATCATTTGTTTCAGCGACCTCGTGATGCTGATACTTGCTCGAAGAAAACTCGGCTGACCTCCTCGACTAAGCGCTCGCATTTTTAACACCCCTTGCTGCCTTCTCGTTGTCCTTGTAGTCGCCTACACTAGACGATCTTGCTGTCTTGCTCGCCTATTCAGTCTGCGACACCTCTCTCCGCTGTCATTGAACTCTTCCACTGATTTGCTCCGTATCCGGACAGCACCGAGAAAGTGGTAAACCCCTCGACGACCTTGGTATCCTCTATTTTGTAGGATCGGGAAGTCCATCTCACCGTTGACGTTGCTCAAGATACCCTTGGTTGACACGATACCGAGTTCGATGACAGCATCAATTACGATTTGACGAGCGTATTTCTCCATTACAAGCAGCATCGCCGAACTGATTGCTTCACACGATCGCCACTCACCTGTTGAGTTCGGTTAGGAAAGCAATATCTAAATTAGGTGATTATTCAGTCTAATTTTGATATTCCATATTTTGCTTCCTGATTTGGACTAATTTGATCAGAGGTGACTCTCGGAATTATCCGATTAGGAGTTATTGCATAGATTTCAAATTTAATTATTAATTTGAGCCGTAAGACGACGGGTCATTTTTCTAATTATATTTGAGTTCCTCGTGGATTGAATTGTATTCTTATCCTATACTAAGCAATTTTTTTTAAAAGGCATAAAAGAGAAGGTTGCATTTTTCAATAGAAATCTGATAAGGCGCATGTTAAATGAGATTAATAGTAGTTAGATTAAGTTTTGTGTGCCACGTGACATATAAGAATAGCTGCATTTAATTTTAAGTGTGCATCTCATGTATTGCATTTTAGCATAGTCGTCACTTTAAAAAAAACAAAAAAAGATTAATTAAGATTTCGTTCTTGCATACACAGTTTAGTTTGCACGTCAGGATCAAACAACAAAAAATCATTTGTTTTGCTTGATTTTCTTCTTGCAATTTATCTACCACTTTTGTGAACATTTTCACATGCTAGAAGATAGGTTTTAAAATGAATCCCAACGTTGCCGATTTTTTTCTAAGTGTTACCGAGAGGGCGCTAGTGTAATTTAGCGTAACTAAGTTCCCGAACTTGTAATCTTCGTTTGTAGTAATAAAGCATTTGTCTCAATACTTTATTTAGGTGTTTAATGACTAGCCACAAACAGTTAGTGACAACTCCAAATAAAAATCTTTTGCGTGAAATGATTGAATCATAAGTCGTGACTTGGGAGAATCGGGGCTAGGTTTAAAAAAGTAATCCATTAGCCTGAAAAGTTAATTTTTAGGTTGCAACAAAAGGCCAACATAAGAACTTGATTGGCATCATTCTCCAAGTTTGCCTTTTCGTCTTCTCTGCTACTTTCCTTGCTCCAACACTCAAAAGCATAATGACTAAGTTTGTGGCAATGATAACATCGAATTTTAGATTTATCATACCATTGACTTCTTGTGTTATTTCCTCTTCCCCGAGCACTTCTTTGGTTTTGGTTTCGATTGACGTTGCAAACAACATCTTCTCTATTTCGACCACGACCTCTACTTTGAAAACAACCAAGGCCTCATCTTCGATCTTGATTAGTCTCTCAAGCTTGTGCAGGGACTCCACGTTGGTTCGTTTCATCTCGATTTGGAGTACTACCTCTATCGACTCATGTTGGTTTCTTCTGAGTAGCTCCTCATGGGCTTGCAATGAACCCATAAATTCATTGGTTGTCATGGCATCGTGATCTTTGGATTCCTCCATCGCAAAGACAATGTGGTCGTACTTTTTGTGCAAGGACCGAAGTATTTTTTCAACAACTCAAACATCATGAACATCTTCACCGTTCCTTTTCATTTGGCTGATAATTGCTAAAACTCTTATGAAATAATCAGCAACCAACTCAGATTCTTTTATGTGAATTACCTCGAATTCGCCTCTTAGAGTCTGAAGACGAATCTTCTTCACTTTTTCAACAACTTGGTGCTTGTTATGAAGTATCTCCCATGCCTCTTTAGACGTCGTAGTGTTCGACCCCTTCTCGAACATGAATCATCTAAGACTTGATAGATAATCGATAGGGCGAGTTGATCTTTTGTGAGAATCTTCTCCAGGGCATTCCTTCGATTTTGGTTCAATGTGGCTTCGTCCTTTGGCTCTTCATAACAAGTGTTGACCATTTCCCATACACCATGGGCACCGAGCAAGGCTCTCATTCTAGAAGCCTAATTACCAAAATTTTATTTGGTAGGATAAGGATATTGAAGAGGAAGCTAAGTGTTTGTTGCCATGATCACAAACCGTAAGCTTTTTTAAAAAACCGTAAGCTCTATACCAATTTGATGGAATAAATCGAAAGTTGGGCTCTCAATAAACACTCACAACTCAACTCTACTCACGAAAGAGGAGGAGACCGAAGATGACTTTTCAATATTCTACATTCACAATCGATTCACCTATATAAAAACACTGTACACGACATGCCTATTTATAGGCTTGATACGCAACTCTTAATATACCTCTAAATTGATACACGACTCTTAGTCTACCTCAAGAAATATGAACAGACGAATGTACATACATAGCATTAACTACACATCTGAATACGAATAGATTCTTAAAAGATTCAATTGATAATGACTCATGAAAAACTTCACAACAATAAAGACAAGTCTTGGTTCGTGCATGCGTCTTGGGAATCCAACGGGACATCAGCAACCGATTAACACCTCATTCACTGAACCAATACAGAATTGAAACCTTCTCCATTTAATCACACCTAGGAGGACAATCGATAGTCTCGACATTTATGAATTTGGTTTATTTCTAGCAGTTACTTCCACATGACCAGGTCTTGTACCAATGGATGGCCAAGGTTTAGTAGTTCGGTTTTACAAAGAGAGAGTAATAGGATATGGTGAAGCGACGGATCTGCACTTCAGGAAATTCGCCTGCAGATTGTCATTCCATCACCTATGGAAGCATGACAAATTTGGACGCGGGCATCCTTTGCCAGCAAGTTGTTGAACTCCATCGTTAACTTTCGACCCTCCTTGAGTATCTGTCGAACCGCATCTTCAGGCACGGCGACCGTCCCTCTCCATAGCGTGTTGTCGTACACGGCCAGTCCACCCACTTTCACCAGCTTCATCAACCTTTCATGATAATTCCAAAAGTTGACCTTGTCGGCATCGACAAAGGCAAAGTCGAAGCTGCCCTCGGCATCAGGCTGCAATTAGTTTCATCGTGCCAAATTGCCAGTCAGTCTCAAAATAGATGAATACTAAATGATCTACTTTGACGTGTCATGAGCTTGCTTCGGTGACAGGAAAAGACACATTATTGTGCAGTAGGTAGGAAACTTTATTAAACAAGGAAAATCTGGAAAGTTCCCTACCTTTTGCACTAATTCATCAAGAGCTTGGAGAGCCTCGGATTCAATGAAGTCGATCTTGTGCTCTACGCCAGCTTTCTTGATTACGGGTAATCCCATTTCATATGCCGCGCGATCCACATCTATGGCTATTATCTGCAGCCATATGATTAATACGCGAGCAATCTAATCAGATTCTCATATCAGCAGGAAGGATTCAAAGAACCGCATGGCGAATGCTCGACATACCTTGCCATCCTTGGGTATATTTAGAGCAGTGAGTAGAAGAGAGTACCCAGTGAAAACTCCAATCTCAATGGTCCGTTTAGCATTCAGAAGTTTCAGTAGAATTGCCATCAACTGACCTGCATCTGGTGCGGTGCCCATCCCGGCCCTGAACAACAGCAAATTATTCGCTTCTGTGTTTAATGTCATATAATGAACACCAAGCTAATGCTAGCGTTCGACAAACACAACTGGGAGATCACAGCCATCGCTCAACGGAAGTGGAAACAACTCTTACTGAAAGCGGCATCGATCACATGGAAAACTTTCCTTTTTTCACTGTTTAGAAGTAACTTTTTCTTGCCGAGAAAGAGAGAGAGAGAGAGAGACGGAGAGACCTCGGATGGATGGCGCAGACTTCTCTTAGCTCCTGAAGAGGCTCTAGTTCACGCGGGTACACGCTCGTGTCCAAAATGTACTGCCAAGTTTAAGATTATGCTTGAAACATAAAATTTAAGGAAGCATTGGCATGGAGAGAGGATGCGGAGACAGTTAATAGTATACCTGATACAACTCCTTAGTTTGCAATAACCCCTTGTCGGAACTCGATGTGACTTTCATTTTCTCTTCCATTTTCGCTTTCCTTGCCGAAATGTGAACTTGTTGAATCAAACCGACTTCACGGCAAAGAAATGATCTTCTGGCATACACAGATATTTACAACGAAAGATGACATTGAATGCAATATAAGGACTAAGGACTCCACTCTACCAAGAGGTTTTAGTTATAAAAGCTGCGGAGACGAGCAGAACTCGCCTCACTTACTGAACCCGGCCTGTGCATTGAAGAAGAAACTCTTTCCAGGTTTTGATGGAATGGAACTGTCAACTTTGCTTAGACCATTTCAATGGCTACTAATTTGTTCTATTAGTACCACAGGGCCAGTCTTGCACTCCACCGAAATCCTTAAGATGTTACAGTTTGGTGGAGTGGTTGACTGGTTGGTTTATTGTTGGAATATCTCAGCTGTCGGAGATTATATACTGGAAATAGCTTACTCATTGGATTTTCTATATACCACAATCTGCCAGATGAACTTTGTCCTTAAAGTTGCTGAAAACATGTTTATATACTATGAGATAGTTTAAGTACCCACGGTTAGAACCTGCAAATGTGACGTTAATTGCCAAGAAAATTTCAAACAGATGTTTTGAAACCTTTCAAGCAATGATAATCATGTGAACCATGGCATCTTCCAGCATGTTTGCCACCAGACTTACTCACTCTGCAATAGCTCCTTGCTGCTTGTAATGCGATGCCACTTTCATTCTCTTGCATTTCTGTTCTCTCGCCATAACAAAATACACTCTTAGAGTCAAGCATGCAGTATCAAGAAATGACCCCGAGCAACCACAAGTTTACGGTTGTCAAACTTCAGAGTTTGTGATTTCAATGAGATGTAGCGATATTTATCATCGAATGCGACCTTCACTGCGCTAGAAGGAGTCTACTCGACTAATTAGAACTCCCCGCCTACAAAAGGCTGCGACTTAGAGGTCAGAAATATCCCTAACTTATCGAAATTTCGAGAACTAGCTGCGTGGTAATGGCAATTTATCCCACTAAAAATTGTGGAAACTATCAAGTTATTCTGATATGCTGTTAATGCTGAGTTGCTGACTAATCTAGTGTTTTAAAGACAAAAGGGATAGTCCTGCGCTTCAGAATAATATGGTTTGGTGGAGTGCCTAACTAAGGTTCCTGGTAGTTGACCGGTTGCTGTTGTAAAACTATGAAACATCCTCGTTATTGTAACTAGACTCAGTGGTTGGAAAACAATATGCGATGACATTTCAACATAGGCACCGTGTGCTTTGAAGAGTAGTTATCTGTCAAACATGCTTGTGATTGCTATAGCACCTTGATTCGTTGCAAGGAGTCTCCTCTAGTGATTAAAATGCCTCATCAATAAAAGACAGTATACCAGAGGAAAAATTATAAAAAAAAATCTTAAATCTATTTTGCAATTGTATCGATTTAGTTATATTTTTTTTTTGCCAATTTCATTCTAAATATTTTGCATTTATCTTTAATTTAGTCTATTCACCAATTTTGACATGAAATCGGCGATGTGAAAGCCACTAAAACCGAAACACTTAACTTAGGCATGAGTTTCACAAGCATACAAGAAAAAAGTCAAGAGAAGGCTCACATGGAGTTCACTTTTCATACACCGGCTCTCCTTTTGACGGGAAGATTTTATTGAGAACGTACTCCCTGTGACAGTTGGTATTAGAACACGGTCGTCCAATGTGGCACGGCCAGCTCTTACGTTGACATGTTTAATATTTTTAAATAATTTTTGAATTATTTTTATTATTCATTTCTTTTTTTCCCTTTTTTTTTAATGTTCTTACATTGTCCCGATTGGTGGCTTTCTACTACGCCTAACTTTTACTTACCTTGCCCTTTATTGTGACCTTTGTGTTTTTCCAAAAAATAACTTTTTAAATTAATTTAATAAAATTTTGGTTAAAAATTAGGATTTGAGCCAAAATGACATCGCTTTAGTATTATATTTCATGTTTTAGTAAGGTAATGCCACGTAGGAGAGAAAAATTATTTAAAAAAGTCATGTCAATATTTTTCGTTAGTCTAGTTGGACCAAATTAATGAAAAGATTCAATTTATATCGATTCAACAAGTTTTATGACTTGATTGTACTTTTTATAAGATTTATGGCTCAATTACACTTTCGTGATAAATTTTAAGACCTCAATGTACTTAGTCCATTTTTTGTTGTTCTTTTGCAGGTCACTTAAAGGACAAGAAAGGATTTTCAAATCTATTAGGCATGGATGGGCTAAATGAGTGAGTTTGGGTTAGATGCGGGTTGGTTTGGACTGGGTACCACTGTCTAAATTGTTTAAGAATCAAATGGATCAATATGAGTTAAATGAGTGAATTCCTATCGAATTGGCCCACTAAAACCTAATCCATCCATTTGCCACCCCTACCTAAATCGAGATTGGCTACGGGTCCAACATCCCCAACCTATTTTTTCTATAATCACTCACCAACTGACGAAATAAAATATGCTAAAAGTTAAAATAGACTTAGGATTTAGATATACATGAAATGAGCAACAAAAAAAAAAAAAAGAGTTTTGTTCCAAATAAAGAAATCTAACTATTTGTTCTTTTTTTTTTCTTCATGTCTTTCATTTCAAGGGTTCAAACGGCCCCTTTGACTCTAGCCTCTCCAAAACCAGGAGTAATCCATCATAAGGTGGGTAGGTTCCAACCGAAAAATTTGCAATCGATCTGAGTAGTTCCAAATCAGGCCCACCTTTAAGTAATATAATTTATTCTAGATAAACATAATTGGCTGTCTGGAGACTCCGGTGAAGTTAGAATAAGAAAATACTAATCTTAAGGTGAATTTATTACTTAGGCTTTATTTATTTGGCGACGGATGAATGATTTTGAAAATACTTTTCTAAAAATGATGGCTTGTATCACTTACAAAAATGAACGAACGGAAGTAAACTTCATTGTCCACGAAAATACTTGTCGCGACCTAAAATCTGAAAATTCCAGGCTAATTGATTATTAAGTTAATTAAATGAATTAACTAACCTAACTCGGATTCTCTCAAGTCCATACCAAATCGCAACTTAATATTTAAAGATTTTTTAATTGGAGTCGCTACTAATCATTTTTGGTAGATCGATTAGAAACCTAAGTAAATTAGCGGGAAAACTAAATTACTTTTACGAACGGAGATTCTAAGTCCGGGGACTTGATTACGCCGGATTGCTCTAACGCCCTTTCGGTACCATTTCATTTCATTAAAAAGAATTTTGTCAAGCAATATTAATTGATTTTAACATAAGGCACTAACAAATGTTAACATACGGTTGCACAATCAATTAATGAATATTCGAAATCGAATAGACTCAAGGAGCATGCACCACGGAATCCATTGTTTCTTATTTTTGGATTTTTGTTTTAAAAGGATGAGAGCTAATCTATATGTCATGAATGAATTTAGTTTAAAATGCAAATGAATTAAGGTGAATGCAGGACTATTCTAAACATGCATATGAAATTGATTTAGCTACATGACTAAACTAAATGTGCGTTAAATTGAACTAATTTACAAATGGCGTTACGATCTAATTAAATCGATTACATGACGTAAAGACCTAAACATGCAACATGCAAATTCTATGTAATCTAAATCTAGCATGCAAATGACATGGCAAGCTTTTTTTAAAATTTTGTATTTTGGGATTAATAAATGACCCTCAATAAAACTATGCCTAAAGATAATTATCTAGCCTATTTTAGGGTCTAAGTTTGCCTAATCCCTAACATATTAAAGATGAATTATTTTAGACATGAAAATCAACTCAAATATGCAGATTCTATCTTGGAATGCAAATCTAAATTAATTCATTCTAAAATTAAACGTGCAAATATCTACATTATTTTAATTGAAGAATGCAATTTATCTAGATATGACAATTGATTCAACGCAATATCTTTTAGAATTTTAAATATTATGCAAGAGAATATTCATTATAAATATATTATGCCAATCAAATCAATCAAGAAAGTAGATATCTCAACTGATTTTTGAAAATATTTCGCGAATATTTGAGTCAATCTTTAATTCGTAATCCTACGATTAATGATTGAACTCAAATCTTTGCTCGTGTGGCAAGTTGCGGATTAGGAGATTTTCCTAATCGATCACATTTTGAAAGATTTTGATACATTGAGTATCTTGGATATATTCAAAAGATTTTTTTTTTTTGAATTAACTAGATTATCACCAAGACTCCAAAATTCAAATTAGGCAAGTGATATATCGAGATACCTAAAACATTCAAGATCCGATGCCAAAATTCTCCGAGATAGGCAAATAATCAACCACAAGATTCCAAAGATATTAGGGAAAATTGTCAAAAAAAAGTCCTAAACCTATTACATTTTTGTCAATTCGGTCATAAACCTTTTAATTTTACCAATTCGGTCCTAAACCTTTTGCATTTGTGTCAATTCGGTCCTAAACCCTTTTTTTGTGCCGATTTAGTTCTAAACCTTTTGCATTTATCCCAATTTAGTCCATCCTGTCAATTTTGCTCACCGGCGATGACGTGGACCCGACCGACGCCGATGGGGTAATTTTTAATAATATTTAAATTTTTAAAAAAAATCTTTATTTTCTTATTTTTCATTTTCTTGTTCATCTTCTTCGTGCTTTCCTTTACTTTTTTTTTTTTTACTATTCATCTTCGAATGCCTTCTTCAAGGACCGCTGAAGCCGGACCTCATCGCCACCGGCGCTACCGTTGTTGGACAACGCCAAGACGCTAAGGCCGAGCCACCCCATGGCTTGGGGAAGCTTAGCCGAGCCGGATCCGGGCGAGACCCGGAAGAAACCCAAGCCCTCCCGTCGCCTAGACTCGGTTTGTCGCCCAACTTCTCGCCTCTCACCCATCTCGTCGCCGGACCTTGGTGGTGACAAGGAAGACGTAGCCAAGCTAGCCGACGTAAAAATGTACAACTGCCCAACATTGCCCGGCCTTCGTTGAACTCGGATCGGCGCTCTTGGCCGATTACTTGCTGATGTTGAAACCCGCATCAGTAAATGTTCAATTTTTTATTCAACTTTCTCAAATTTTTTACCATTTGTTTTTGGAAGAGTTGATGTTTCTCTGTTGTCAACCCAAAGAGTTAATGTTTCCAGCACTGCGGTTCTCAATTATTCCCAAAGAGTTCTTTGTGACATTGAAATCTGCCATTTCCGGTCCAGTTTATTTTTTTTTTTGGGTCAAAAGTCCGGAGAGTTAGTGTTTCTCTGTTTTGTGATGATTTATCAATTAAAATATTATTAAAAATTACCACGTTAGCACCGATCGGATCCACGTCGGCGTCGACCGGGCAAAATTAGGCGGATGGACTGAATTAGTATAAATACAAAAGGTTTAGGACTGAATTGGCACAAAAGCAAAAGATTTAGGATTGAATTAGCACAAAAAAAGGTTTAGGACTGAATTGACACAAATACAAAAGGTTTAGGACTGAATTGACAAAATTAAAAAGTTTAGGACTGAATTGGCAAAAGCGTAATAGGTTTAGGACTTTTTTGACAATTTTCCCAAAGATATTCAAATGAAATCGCAATCTTTCAAGTCGGTAAGCAAATTTTGCAAAATTTCACGATACTTAATTTAGACACATAATTTCTCAATCATTTCTCAATCAAGCAACGATCTAAATCAAGTAACAATATTCTCAAAATATGCAATATAATCAGCAATTTATACAAATAAGCAATCAAATCTTAAAAGCATTTGAAATAGGAAATATACCCTAAATTGCTTTCCGGATTTGATTCGGCCCAAACTTGACGAGATTGCGAATGACGGACCGGTGAGTGGGGCTTGTGGTTTGGTGGCTTGCGGCTGATGACGACTCGCGTTGGCAATGGGACTTCTCGACTACTTCGCAGATGGGACTTGCGTGATGCTCGCCGGTGGTGTAGCTTAATGGAGTCACAGTAGTATCCCGCACGAGGGACGATTATTATTATTTTTTTGTTCCAAGCTCCAGATTATTATTGTTTTTTTAAAATCAATTCTGATTTCCGCATGATCTCTTTGCAAACCAACAAATCCGATCAAATCTCCTTGTCTAACAGCTTCTCTACCCACTTCCTCTTGATTCATGCCCCTTTTATTTTCTTCTCCTTTTTTGTTGTCCTCCCATGCACGAAGATATGAAATCTGCCGATAATCCTCCCTTTTCCAAAATATCTGAAGAATTAAGCTCAAAACTATCCATTCAAATCCATCGTCCTTGAATTTAGGTTCACCTTTGCAGGGTTTCGTCGAGAAAACTTAAGTCTAGATCATCCACCGTTGGTCCAATAAAAACGTAAATTTATGCGTGCTAAAAATAAAATAAAATAAAATGAGCGTAAACCATATGCAAGATGATTTAATTATTTTTGTAGGGACTAAGTTAGCCCCTAATTTTTACGTAACAAAATAATAAATTAAATTTAGATGTCAATAATACTTGGACATATATTGATAATGAAATATTTTTTATTGAATAATTATTTTAAGCGATGCAAACGATCATTTGTTAGAAAATATTTTCAGAATAATTCATTTTTTGCAAAGTAAATGCCCGTAGCAGTTGTCCGCTTTGGCTATGATAACTAGTACACCAAAGGTGTGTCCTTCCCGATCTTCTCATACTAGGGGAAAGGTCCACTCGATATTTTAATGCCCATACTTGATTTGAACCGACGGTTCACAGTTGTTTCAAAGCCGGTTCTCCGTAGAAACCATGGAACGAACAGGTTAATGCCAATTCTCTAACTTTCTATTTAGGAACTAATCCGATCCCCATGTGAACAGACATATAATCTATTTGGTGAGGCCGGTTTAGTTCGATTGTGTCTCCGAGTTGAATAGTCTGGTTGCCCACCCTACTCAAAACCATACCATTGCTTTGTCACAGACTTGCTCCGGCGCGGGCTTTGTCACGTGCTTCGTCACTTGCCCTATCACTCAAGGGTTGCCCCGTCGCTCGAAGCGGCTTAGCCACCATCGCTCGTGGCGGCACAACATGACACCACACCCCCCGACCCTATGCAGCCATTGTTGTGGCCGTTGGACCTCGGTACCCTCCGTCTCTCTCGGCTTCTCTTTTTTTTCTTTTTTTTTTTTGATGACCGAGGACTCCACCACGGGCCCCCCCCCCCCCCCCGGGCCCCCCCGGGGGGCCCCCCCCCCCCCCGGGGGGGGCGCCCCCCCAACACCCAAGAAAAAAGGGGGTTTTTTTCTTCTCCTTTTTTGGGGGGGGGGTTGGTTAACAAAAAACACCAACCCCCCCGGGGGTTTGCTTTCCTTTTTTTTTTTCTTTTTCCCAAATTTTTTTTTTTATTAAAAAAAAAAAAAAAAAAAAATTAAATTAAAAAAAATTTTTTATTTTTTTTTTTTTTTTTTATTTTTTTTATTTTAATATTTAAAAAATTTTTTATAATTAATTAAATATTTGTAAGGAGGGATAAAAAAAAAAGAAGAAAAAAAAAAACTTAATCTGAAAACAGATATGCTATCCCACACGGGCTCTCTCGGCCACTCAAGGGACCGCCTGTTAGTTTCTCGGATCTCGCTCTTGGAACTAATCCTTTGAGAGATAACAAATTTCGATCCACAGGATCCACTATCCATTACCACCATAGGTTTATCCCGATCAAGTATTGGGTAGTATCCAGTGCTCACTTGCGAAGTTAATCAACAAGTGGAGAGAGGCCCCGCCGGACTCTACACGCACTTTCACCCAATAAAACAGATCGATAAACTTCGAATGATCATAGATTTGTGGCAAGTGGAGAGCATACTTAAACCAATCACTAATAGAGAAGTAGAAACATTTTAGTGCGTAAGAGAGTTGTCGAAGAGAAGAGAGGAGTTTAGAAGCTCATATTGGAAACACTCTGCTTGGATTTCATAAAGGAAGCCAAGACTTGGCTCTTACAATGCGAAAGCCTCGCCTTATATAGGCAAGGTGGTGCAGAAGGAAACAAAGGAATCTCTATAATAGAGATCCGACAAGTGCGTACAATAATACAACTAACATTGACTTTAAGAGAAGTCATTATTGTTGACAACACATCACATTTTACAAAACGACACAACACATTTCTCTGCTTGCCTTTGTTGATTTGTCACAGGTGGAGCAGATAGAGTTGTCGTAAGCAGGTGGACACGGGCGAGTGCGAGCGAGATGGAGTTGTTGTGGTTTTATCTCCGTCTGTCGGGATCGGGGGTGATAATTGGGGTCGTCGAGTCGGAGCTGCCTGGTCCATCATATCCGTCTTTTTGACTTACGTATGCACGCAATAATTGTTCTCTCTCGTAGTCCGAGATGAGTGGTCAAGGCCTGGGTCATCGGGGATTCCATGTGAGCTGGATGGTGCGTCTCGTGATGAAGATGGAACGTCGGGGATGACGGGTTGTGGATAGGCTGTATGGGTCTTGTGAGAGTTGACCTCCCCATGGATCAAACGGTGTAATGGGCTGAGTGTCTCGTATCCATAGTGGAACTAGCTTGACCGTTGTTGAACTCCTGAAGGGCTTCGAAGACATGAGGATGGGTTCCGGGAGTGTCCCATGAGTAGCTTGCTTGTGGAATAAGGCCATACCTCGGTTGGTATTACCTTATTTTCTTGACAAAGAATACGTTGGAGTTCTCTGTATTCATACGGGATGTCAAATATGGTTCGGGAGTACGTCTTATGAATCTTGTACACCTGGTCTTGGAGGTTTGGTTTGAAAGAGCTGGTGCCATTTCTCTTGCATTGGATCTTTTGTCTCCTGTTGGTCCAATGAATGACCAAGGGTGATGAAAGATGACAATGGTGTGTCTGCAAGGTTCGGGTCCGCCAACTTGTCTTTGGAGTACGAACATGTGTTTCCATGCTTGGAGGGGTTGGAACCAAGTGAGAATATCAAGGAAGGATCTCCGATCATGGTTTCTATAATTTCCAAAAAGAGATTCGGACAAAACCTTAATGATTTCGTCCAAGGGAAATTCAATAGCAACTTGATAGAGGTGAAGCATATACCGTAACATCCATTTGAGATCGAAGGGAATGGGATGGTAGAAGACCATCTTAATGGATGTATGAATGGATATTCATAGTTGAGTCCTGGTTTTAGCATGAGTCCGCCATAGTCTTTGAAAACTATGTAATGATAATTCCGGAATAATCTTTGGAAATGATCGAAAGAGAATTCTCGTCGAGATATTGGGAAATATCGGGCGGATATTGGTGGGATGGCCATTGGTGTTCTCTCATGTTCGAACTTTGAAGGTTCCTGAAAACTCTTTACGAATGAACATGTTGATGGATTGAAAAGGTTCCTTTGGTCGTGATAGA
Organism: Rhodamnia rubescens; assembly: GCA_021437795.1. Lineage (NCBI taxonomy): Eukaryota > Viridiplantae > Streptophyta > Magnoliopsida > Myrtales > Myrtaceae > Rhodamnia > Rhodamnia rubescens. The sequence continues at coordinate 3,958,825 of JAILYA010000022.1, forward strand.
AAATCAGCCAAAATGTTTTTCTTTCGCGAAATATGTTTAGCTTCAAAAGAGTATTTAGAAAACCATTCGCCCAACGTAAAAGGCTGGGGATGAGGAACTTGCTTTTGTTTGAACTTGAGCATTTGAGGAAAGGATGACATATCCATTTCGACAAGGAAGTGATGGCCAATGAGATGAAATTCAAATTTTTTGATACCATTTTTGATCGCAAGAATTTCTTTGAAGGTGGAATGGTAATGCATTTCGCATTGGAGAATTTTCCACTTTTGTAAGCACAGATTCGGCGCTTACCTTTGTCTTCTTCCGGGAGGATGGCTGCCCAAGATTTGTCACTTCGGCATCCGTCCGAAGAATCCTTTTTCCATTCGAAGGGATTCGAAGAGGTGGCAAATTTTGCAGCCTGGTCTTTGAGTGTCTTGATGGCATTGGTCCGTTTGATTGACCAAGGAGGGGTTTTTTCTTCAACATCTTTTGCGAGAGGGTGGAGTGTTTGAGAAATTTTTGGGACGAAATCTACGAGGTAATTTACAATTCCTAAGAAGGATTGTATCCGATGAACAGAGAGATGTTCATCGGGAAATTTCTGGAGATCTTCGCAATGTGAGGTCCGGGGCAATAATTTCCATTTTTCAAACGCATGCCGAGGAACTCGATTTCTCTTTGAGCGAGAATCATCTTCTTTTGAGAAAGCATGATACCATGAATGTGCACAATTTCAGCAAATTCTTTGAAGGAGTTTTGCATGGGATTCTTCATCGGGAGAAAATAGAAGAATATCATCGATGTAAATTTGTGCGTGGGGAAGAATAGGTTGAAAGATTTTGCACATTGCTTTCTGAAACAAAGATGGGCGAGTCTTAAGTCCAAAAGGGAGGACTTTCCTTTGGAAATGCTGATTGGGAATGCAAAATCCAGTTTTGAATCTGTCGAAGGATGGATTCCAATTTGCCAAAAACCCGCTTTAAGATCAAACTTCGAATAGATCTTTGCTTGAGCAAGGTTGGAAAATAAAGAGTTTTTGTGAGGCAAAGGGAATTTATCATCTTGGATAAACAGATTGAGGGGCTGGTAGTTTATGACTAATCTCGGCTTTCCTCGACTTTGTTCTCGCTCTTTTATTCACATAAAAGGCTTCGCAAGCCCATGAAGAATCCGAAGGCTCAATGAGTCCTTGGGAAAGGAGTTGAGCACATTCTCGCTTGTGCGAGTGCAAGGTGGTGCGGATTCATGCCCGAATGACAAGCTTTGGTGGGATTGATTTCTCCATTTTTCTTGAAAGGAATTTTGACAAAAAAGTCGGAATTCTTCCAAAGAGGATTGGAACAAGTTTGGATAAACTGGTGATGAGATTACGAACAGTGGGAGAGAAGGGATTGGGTGATTGGATCAAGAATTTCTGGTTGAATGACGAAGAGTCTTTGGATTTCCACAAACTCTTGAAAACTGTCTTGAAATTGTAACCCCTTAGGGTTAATTTCGAGTTTGGGAAGTTTGGACAATAAGTCCCAACCAATGATGAGATCTTTGTCATGAGATGGGCATCCAAGGATTACGGTGGTGATTTCGCATCCGGGAAAAATATGGATGGAAATGGTTTTATCGCGCACTTTGGTGGTAAAAGTTTCTCCAGAGGCCGATCGAAAATACCTGGTGTATGGTGTCCAGTATTCTTACGGGAGAATCTTAGTATCAAGGAGAGATGCGGCTGCGCCAAGTATCAATGAGGGCTATGACTTGGATAGATTTGGTACTTTTTCGGGAGGTGGATTTGGGTGGGAAATATGGAGGGTGAAATGTGGATGAGTGGATTTCGAATGAGTCGGAAAAAGAGAAGAAGGAGAGTATGTCTCCTGGGGAAGAGTCGAGTCGAAGAATATGTTCGTATGGCACACAGAGTATCTGGTGATGGTTCTTCTTCAATGGAGAAGACGGACTCCACATCTTCGTCACCGAGAGAGATCCCGGTGTTCGAGAGATCTTTGGATCATGTAATCGCCTTGTTTCTTGGCCCGAGGGCGATTCTTCGCAAAATGACCCTTCTTGTTACGAGATGTAACACCCGTCGGACTTGGGTCTTCTTTGCTTCTTTGTTGAATGATGCGAGACTTCTTTCTTAGGAATTTCCATTTGCTTCGGGCTTTCGGCCTTTTGGCAAAGGAGAATTTTTTGAAGTGGACTTTCTTCTTATGACCCGAACAGGAGGGGTCATAGCGATCTCGGGGACATTTGATCTTCCATTCGGCCTTTCACAATTTTTGTCATATCGCCGGTTGTCTTTTGATTTAACCGGTCAAACTGTTGTCGTCTTTCGCATCGTTCTTCAATGGCAATATGGACGGTTTTTGGATTTCTCCAAGAGTAGATTCTAGGAGAGGCTTTTTAAGATTTTTGTTTACTTCATCTGCAATCTCTTTAGGAATGGAGGCTAAAAAGATTGGTTTGAGATTGATGTCTGCTCCAAGATGATAGAAAAGTCGAATCATCTCTTTGAAATGCCTATCAAGGTCTTTTTTCGGAGGTGGAGCAACATTTTCTTTCGAAGAATTCCTTTCTTTGGAGTTCTCGTTCCTTTGGTTGGTTGACCAATGAAATACGGGTGAATGACTGTATGGCTTGATTGAAGTTCATCAAGAGGAAAGCAATTTGATCTTGCTCGAAATGGATGTCCACCAATTTTTGAGGGTGCCGGTGAATTTCTTTGGTGAATTCCAAAAGAACTTCATAAGTGCTTTGCTCACTCAGATTTCGGCAACAAGCCATGTATGGAACTCTTGAAGTTTGAAGGACCATCGCTGGTAAGGAACATCATCAAAAGTGAAGAAAGTTCCGGAAGAGGAATGATGGGATGATGATGCGGGTGTTGGATTTGGCGGGTTAAGATCAGCAAATTCCATTTCTTCTTACGGTTCTTCTTCTTTTGGGACCGTTCTTTGCCATCATGATAGCGGGAATCGGGTCCGGGTCATTTTTCGATTACGAGGAAGAAAGAGTTTCGGAAGGAGGGGCGATGAAGAAAACGAAGAGTCTTCTTTATCTTTGATGGAATTTATAGAGTCTGAAGGAACTTGTTTTCTCAAAAAACTTTCAATGGGATTAGAAACCATGTATGAAGGAAGTATATGGGATGGAGATGGAGGGGTGAATCTGGTGGTTCCGGTGGAGCTGTAGGGGGAATAGGAAAAGTAGGAACAGAGGAAAGCGATGCGATTCTTTGAGGCTTTTGCTTTTTCAGCCTCGCTTTTTGATTTCTTTGAGACGTGCTCGTAAAGCTAGCACGTTGGTTCTTGGCTCTGGCGAAACTGTTTCAAGAACTTGCTGAAAGGGGGATGAGGAGGATTTGCTAGAAGATTGAGAAGAGTGAGTAGCGAGAATGGGTGAAGGAAGGATATAAAGAGACATGAGGTATCACTTGGTGGGAAAGAAGAATTTGTGTGTTTGGTGCTCAAGTTGAGCCTTTTGACCCTCCAATATCTGGATTTGTCTTTTGAGTTTCTCAATTTGAGGAGCTTGGTCTTCCAAATAATGATGATGGATTTGCTGATTTTCCATCATGTACAATCTTTTTTTCGGAAGTCTTCCAACATTTTTCGGATGTGGGTGGAAGCTTGATCAACTCTATCAACCCGAGTAGAAACTTTGTCAAGGGCCACGTTCGAGCTAAGGCATTTTCGGTTTGCCAATTCGAACGGTCTCGGCGAGAGCTGGTGCTTTCCTTCCGCCATGAGGATCAATTTCACTTGGGGCGGTATCTTTGGAGCATGATAATATCTCTGCTGAGGGTCCGAGAATTTTTCAAGAGGAGGGAATTGTAAGGCGAGATGAGTGGGATTCAACCGACTTAGGTTGAAGAGGAGGAAAATCTTCGGGTTGGAACATGCATATGCTAGGAAGTGGTTCGGGAAGGCATGTATATGGTTTTGGGAGTTCAATGGAACAAGAAGGATTTTTCTTGACCCATTTCGAATGGGTTTGTAGAAAGGACGGTAACAGGTTTCTGGGAGATGGTGGTGGTGGGTTTGGTGGATCTAGTTTGCAAGGAGATGGGGAAGGAATTTGTAATCTTTGGGGAGCACCATCTTGGACAAGATATTGCCGGTTTCCGCCATCTTCACCAAGTGGTCCTACGGTAGGATCACCATCAAGATATCTTTGGTACAGAGGGGTCTTTCTTTTTCTTTCTTCTTGAAGAGGGTCTGTCATCTTCTTCGGTAGGAGAGGTACGGGAAGAGCATGAACACTCTGGATCCCAAAAACAATGACTGAAGGGTCTTTGAAGTAATGGACGGGGTGTCCATTTGAATCAAAGGACTGGACGAATTTCTTCGTGTCGGATCTTCAATACTCCTTTGTTTGAGATGGGCGTAGGGTGAAACAAAGGATAGTGGAGAGAGAAGGAAATAGAGACGAAGAGTCTTCCTTTTCTTTTGCAAATTTGATGGTAACGAGTACCATCTTTCTTCTTCGTGAGCGAGGTTCGATGTGGGTGGACCTGGTCTTGTGTTTTGGTGGAGTTTCTCATAATTAGTCACCCAACCGTCGGGAAGGAGTTTGACAAGTTGGTCCCTGGGGATCCGTGCGGGAACATGTACACAAGAAGTCTGGTCATGATCTATCGAGATGATAAGAGCATCATCGATCTTTGGAAGATTTAGATCAATGGCATGATTCGAACCCCGTAGACCATTTGGTAATGGAGAGTAGCAGCCAAAGAATTTGGAGTCGAGGGGCTCCGGTTATACGTAATTGAACCTTCAAGGCTGATAGTAGTCCTGGGTGCAAGTGCCATATTAAAATTTGGAAATAAAGTAACAAAGGCTGTCCCGGCATTCAAGGTGGTTTGAATGGTGCCGATGCGAGCATCTTTGGTAGTCTAAGAACCTTGTGTCCAAAAGGGCTATTACGGCTACAACAGGTAGGCCTTTTCGACCATGAAAGGAAAGGGCTAGTCGATGGCTCCAAAATGAAGATGGGTGAATCCTTGTTGGATCCCTTTGGAGAGGAAATTCTGGTGGAATACGGAGCGTTACAAAGCTGTTCTTGTTGTGTGGCTAGAATATGATCTTTGGTCAAACTTAGAAGGCTGGACATACTCCTTAACCGAACGAGGGGTATGCCTAATGAGATGTTTGATGGAGCGAATAGGAGAGAACGAAGTGGGTTTGGCGAGCGAGAATATGGATTGATAAGTGGAAGATGGGTTTTGAGAGATCTTCTTTGTCTTCGAGAAGGCTACCTCATAAAGATAGTCTAACTTGGAGGCGGTGGATTTGCGTAACTTATCGGAGGAGGAGCAAGAGAAAGAGGGGGGCCCGATGTTGAACGGGTGTGAGTGTATCGGATGGAGTTTCCATGATGAGTAATGGCTTCTCTTGTTCACGTAACTTCGAACTCTAAAATATTTGAACTAATCTATTTTAAGTTCGATACCATTTTAAAATAGATTAGTTCAAATATTTTAGAGTTTGAAGTTATGTGAACAAGAGAAGCCATTACTTCATCATGGAAACTCCATTCGATACACTCACACCCGTTCAACATTAGTCCCCTCTTTCTCTTGCTCCTCCTCCGAGTTTACGCAAATCCACCTTCTCCTAATTATAGACTATCTTTATGAGGTAGCCTTTCTCTTGTAATCCAGCAAGATCTCGCAAAACCCATCTTCCACTTTATCAATCCATATTCGCTTCGCCAAACCCACTTCCACTTTCTCCTATTCGCTCCATCAAACTCTCCATCAAACATCTCATTAGGCATACCCCTCGTTCGGTTAAGGAGTATGTCCAGTCTTCTAAGTTTGACTCAGCATCATATTCTAGCCACACAACAAGAACAGGTTTGTAACGCTCCGTATTCCACCAGAATTTCCTCTCCAATGGATCCAACAAGGATTCACCCATCTTCATTTTGGAGCCATCGACTAGCCCTTTCCTTTCATGGTCGAAAAGGCCTACCTGTCAGTTGTAGCGAATAGCCCTTTTGGACACAAGGTTCTTAGACTACCAAGATGCTCGCATCGGCACCATTCAAACCACCTTGAATCTTTGGGGACGATCTTTGTTACTTTATTTCCAAATTTTAATATGGCACTTGCGCACCCGGGACTACTATCGGCCTTGAAGGTTCAATTACGATAACCTGGAGCCCTCGGACTCCAAATTCTTTGGCTGCTACTCTCCATTACCAAATGGTCTACAGGGTTCGAATCATGCCATTGATCTAAATCTTCCGGATTATCGAGATGATGCTCTTATCATCTCGATAGATCATGACCAGACTTCTTGTGTACATGTTCCCAGACGGATCCCCGAGGACCAACTTGTCAAACTCCTTCCCGACGGTTGGGTGACTAATTATGAGAAACTCCACCAAAACACAAGACCAGCCCACCCACTGAACCTCGGTTCACGAAGAAGAAAGATGGTACTGTTACCATCAAATTTGCAAAAGAAAAGGAAGACTCTTCGTCTCTATTTCCTTCTCTCTCCACTATCCTTTGTTTCACCCCATGCCCATCGAAACAAAGTGAGTATTGAAGATCCGCACACGAAGAAATTCGTCCAGTCCTTTGATTCAAATGGACACCCCGTCCATTACTTCAAAGACCCTTCGTGTCATTGTTTTTGGGATCCGAGTGTTCATGCTCTTCCTGTACCTCTCCTACGAAGAAGATGACGGACCCTCTTCAAGAAGAAAGAAAAAGAAAGACCCTACGTACCAAAGATATCTTGATGGTGATCCTATTCGTAGGACCACTTGGTGAAGATGGCGGAAACCGGCAATATCTTGTCCAAGATGGTGCTCCCCAAAGATTACAAATTCCTTCCCCATCTCCTTGCAAACTAGATCCACCAAACCCACCACCACCATCTCCCGAGAAACGCGTTACCGAGTCCTTTCTACAAACCCATTCGAAATGGGTCAAGAAAAATCCTTCTTGTTCCATTGAACTCCCAAAACCATATACATGCCTTCCGAACCACTTCCTAGCATATGCATGTTCCAACCCGAAGATTTTCCTCCTCTTCAACCTAAGTCGGTTGAATCCCACTCATCGCCTTACAATTCCCTCCTCTTGAAAAATTCTCGGACCCTCGGCAGAGATATTATCATGCTCCAAAGATACCGCCCCAAGTGAAATTGATCCTCATGGCGAAGGAAAGCACCAGCTCTGCCGAGATCGATTACGAATTGGCAAACCGAAAATGCCTTAGCTCGAACGTGGCCCTTGACAAAGTTTCTACTCGAGGTTGATAGAGTTGATCAAGCTTCCACCCACATCCGAAAAATGTTGGAAGACTTCCGAGAAAAGATTGTACATGATGGAAAATCAGCAAATCCATCATCATTATTTGGAAGACCAAGCTCCTCAAATTGAGAAACTCAAAAGACAAATCCAGATATTGGAGGGTCAAAAGGCTCAACTTGAGCACCAGCCGCATGACAGCCTTCTTTCCCACCAGTGATACCTCATGTCTCTTTATATCCTTCCTTCACCCATTCTCGCTACTCACTCTTCTCAATCTTCTAGCAAATCCTCCTCATCCCCCTTTCGGCCAAGTTCTTGAAACAGTTTCGCGAGCCAAGAACCAACGTGCTAGCTTTACGAGCACGTCTCAAAGAAATCAAAAAGCGAGAAGCTGAAAAAGCAAAAGCCTCAAGAATCGCATCGGTTTCCTCTGTTCCTACTTTTCCTATTCCCCCTACGGCTCCACGAGAACCACCGGATTCACCCCCTCCATCTCCATCCCATATACTTCCTTCATACATGGTTTCTAATCCCATTGAAAGTTTTTTGAGAAAACAAGTTCCTTCGGACTCTATAAATTCCATCAAAGATAAAGAAGACTCTTCGTTTTCTTCATCAGCCCCTCCTTCGAAACTCTTTCTTCCTCGGAATCGAGAAAATGACCCCGGACCCGATTCCTGCTATCATGATGGCAAGCAACGGTCCCAAAAGAAGAAGAACCGGAAGAAGAAATGGAATTTGCTGATCTTAACCCGCCAAATCCAACACCCGGATCATCATCCCATCATTCCTCTTTCGGAACTTTCTTCACTTTTGATGATGTTCCTTACAGCGATGGTCCTTCAAACTTCAAGAGTTCCATACATGGCTTGTTGCCAGAAATCTGAGTGAGCAAAGCACTTATGAAGTTCTTTTGGAATTCACCAGCAAATTCTCGGCACCCTCAAAAATTGGTGGACATCCATTTCGAGCAAGATCAAATTGCTTTCCTCTTGATGAACTTCAATCCAAGCCATACAAGTCATTCACCTGTATTTCATTGGTCAACCAACCGGTGAACGAGAACTCCAAAGAAAGGAATTCTTCGAAAGAAAATGTTGCTCCACCTCCGAAAAAGACCTTGATAGGCATTTCAAAGAGATGATTCGACTTTTCTATCATCTTGGAGCAGACATCAATCTCAAACCAATCTTTTTAGCCTCCATTCCTAAAGAGATTGCGAGATGAAGTAAACAAAAATCTTAAAAAGCCTCTCCTAGAATCTACTCTTGGAGAAATCCAGCAAAACTGTCCATATTGCCATTGAAGAACGATGCGAGAAGACGACAATGTTTGACCGGTTCGAATCAAAGACAACCGGCGATATGACAAAAAATTGTGAAAGGCCGAATGGAAGATCAAATGTCCCCGAGGCTGCTATGACCCCTCTGTTCGGGTCATAAGAAGAAAGTCCACTTCAAAAAATTCTCCTTTGCCAAAAGGCCGAAAGCCCGAAGCAAATGGAAATTCCTAAGAAAGAAGTCTCGCAGTCATTCAACAAAGAAGCAAAGAAGACCCAAGTCGACAGGTGTTACATACGTAACAAGAAGGGTCATTTTGCGAAGAACGCCCTCGGGCCAAGAAACAAGGCGAGTTACATGATCCGGAAGATCTCTCGGAACACCGGGATCTCTCTCGGTGACGAAGATGTGGAGTCCGTCTTCTCCATTGAAGAAGAACCATCACGGGATACTACGTGTGCCATACGAGACATATTCTTGAGACTCGACTCTTCCCCCGGGAGACATACTCTCCTTCTTCTCTTTTTCGACTCATTGAGAATCCACTCATCCACATTTCACCCTCCATATTTCCCGGTCCAAATCCACCTCCCGGAAAGTACCAAATCTATCCAAGTCATAGCCCTCATTGATTGATCGGCGCAGCCGCATCTCTCCTTGATACTAAGATTCTCCCGGGAAGAATCCTTTGGACACCATACACCGGTATTTTCGGTCGGCCACCGGAGAAACTTTTACCACCAAAGTGCGCGGTGAAAACCATTTCCATCCATATTTTTCCTGGATGCGAAATCACCACCGGAATCCTTGGATGCCCATCTCATGACAAAGATCTCATCATTGGTTGGGACTTATTGTCCAAACTTCCCAAACTCGGAATTAACCCTAAGGGGTTACAATTTCAAGACAGTTTTCAAGAGTTTGTGGAAATCCAAAGACTCTTCGTCATTCAACCAGAAATTCTTGATCCAATCACCCAATCCCTTCTCTCCCACTGTTGGGAATCTCATCACCGGTTTATCCAAACTTGTTCCAATCCTCTTTGGAAGAATTCGACTTTTTTGTCAAAATTCCTTTCAAGAAAAATGGAGAAATCAATCCCACCAAAGCTTGTCATTCAGGCATGAATCCAGACCACCTTGCACTCGCACAAGCGAGAATGTGCTCAACTCCTTTCCCAAGGACTCATTGAGCCTTCGATTCTTCATGGGCTTGCGAAGCCTTTTATGTGAATAAAAGAGCGAGAACAAAGTCGAGGAAAGCCGAGATTAGTCATAAACTACCAGCCCCTCAATCTGTTTATCCAAGATGATAAATTCCCTTTGCCTCACAAAAACTCTTTATTTTCCAGCCTTGCTCAAGCAAAGATCTATTCGAAGTTTGATCTTAAAGCGGGTTTTTGGCAAATTGGAATCCATCCTTCGACGATTCAAAACTGGATTTTGCATTCCCAATCAGCATTTCCAGTGGAAAGTCCTCCCTTTTGGACTTAAGACTGCCCCATCTTTGTTTGAGAAAGCAATGTGCAAAATCTTTCAGCCTATTCTTCCCCACGCACAAATTTACATCGATGATATTCTTCTATTTTCTCCGATGAAGAATCCCATGCAAAACTCCTTCAGCAATTTGCTGAAATTGTGCACATTCATGGTATCATGCTTTCTCAAAAGAAGATGATTCTCGCTCAAAGAGAAATCGAGTTCCTCGGCATGCGTTTGAAAAATGGAAATTATTGCCGGACCTCACATTGCGAGAAGATCTCCAGAAATTTCCCGATGAACATCTCTCTGTTCATCGGATACAATCCTTCTTAGGAATTGTAAATTACCTCGGAGATTTCGTCCCAAAAATTTCTCAAACACTCCACCCTCTCGCAAAGATGTTGAAGAAAAAAACCCCTCCTTGGTCAATCAAACGGACCAATGCCATCAAGACACTCAAAGACCAGCTGCAAAATTTGCCACCTCTTTCGAATCCCTTCGAATGGAAAAAGGATTCTTCGGACGGATGCCGGTGACAAATCTTTGGGCAGCCATCCTCCTGGAAGAAGACAAAGGTAAGCGCCGAATCCGTGCTTACAAAAGTGGAAAATTCTCCAATGCGAAATGCATTACCATTCCACCTTCAAAGAAATTCTTGCGATCAAAAATGGTATCAAAAAATTTGAATTTCATCTCATTGGCCATCACTTCCTTGTCGAAATGGATATGTCATCCTTTCCTCAAATGCTCAAGTTCAAACAAAAGCAAGTTCCTCATCCCCGGCTTTTACGTTGGGCGGAATGGTTTTCTAAATACTCTTTTGAAGCTAAACATATTTACGGAAAGAAAAACATTTTGGCTGATTTTCTATCACGACCAAAGGAACCTTTTCAATCCATCAACATGTTCATTCGTAAAGAGTTTTGAGGAACCTTCAAAGTTCGGAACATGAGAGAACACCAATGGCCATCCCACCAATATCCGCCCGATATTTCCCAATATCTCGGACAGAATTCTCTTTCGATCATTTCCAAAGATTATTTCGGAATTATCATTACATAGTTTTCAAAGACTATGGCGGACTCATGCTAAAACCAGGACTCAACTATGAATATCCATTCATACATCCATTAAGATGGTCTTCTACCATCCCATTCCCTTCGATCTCAAATGGATGTTACGGTATATGCTTCACCTCTATCAGGTTGCTATTGAATTTCCCTTGGACGAAATCATTAAGGTTTTGTCTGAATCTCTTTTGGAAATTATAGAAACCATGATCGGAGATCCTTCCTTGATATTCTCACTTGGTTCCAACCCCTCCAAGCATGGAAACACATGTTCGTACTCCAAAGACAAGTTGGCGGACCCGAACCTTGCGACACACCATTGTCATCTTTCATCACCCTTGGTCATTCATTGGACCAACGGGAGACAAAAGATCCAATGCGCGAGAATTGGCACCAGCTCTTTCAAACCAAACCTCCAAGACCAGGTGTACAAGATTCATAAGACGTACTCCGGAACCATATTTGACATCCCGTATGAATACGAGAGAACTCCAACGTATTCTTTGTCAAGAAAATAAGGTAATACCAGCCGAGGTATGGCCTTATTCCACAGCAAGCTACTCATGGGACACTCCCGAACCCATCCTCATGTCTTGAAGCCCTTCGGGAGTTCAACAGTGAGTCAAGCTAGTTCCACTATGGATACTGAGACACTCAGCCCATTACACCGTTTGATCCATGGGGAGGTCAACTCTCACAAGACCCATACTGCTATCCACAACCCGTCATCCCCGACGTTCCATCTTCATCACGAGACGCACCATCCAGCTCACATGGAATCCACGATGACCCAGGCCTTGACCAGCTCATCTCGGACTACGAGAGAGAACAATTAGTGCGTGCATACGAAGTCAAAAAGACGGATATGATGGACCAGGCAGCTCCGACTCGGAGCGACCCCAATTATCACCCCGATCCCGGCGAGACGGAGATAAAACCACAACAACTCCATCCGCTCGCTTTTTGCCCGTGTCCACACTTTACGACAACTCTATCCGCTCTCCACTGTGACAAATCAACAAAGGCGGCGGTAGAAATGTGTTGTGTCGTTTTGTAAAATGTGATGTGTTGTCAACAATAATGACTTCTCTTAAAGTCAATGTTAGTTGTATTATTATACGCACTTGTCGGATCTCTATTATAGAGATTCCTTTGTTTCCTTCTGCACCACCTTGCCTATATAAGGCAAAGGCTTTCGCATTGTAAGAGCCAAGTCTTGGCTTCCTTTATGAAATCCAAGCGAGTGTTTCCAATATGAGCTTCTAAACTCCTCTCTTCTCTTGAGCAGACTCTTACGCACTAAAATGTTTCTACTTCTCTATTAGTGATTGGTTTAAGTATGCTCTCCACTTGCCACAAATCTATGATCATTCGAAGTTTATCGGATCTGTTTTATTGGGTGAAAGTGCGTGTAGAGTCCGGCGGGGCCTCTCTCCACTTGTTGATTAACTTCGCAAGTGAGCCTTGGATACTACCCAATACTTGATCGGGATAAACCTATGGTGGTAATGGATAGTGGATCCTGTGGATCAGAAATTTGTTATCTCTCAAAGGATTAGTTCCAAGAGCGAGAGATCGAGAAACTAACAGGGCGGTCCCTTGAGTGGCGGAGGAGAGGCGTTTTCGGATTAAGTTCTTGCTTCCGCTCCTTCGAAGTTGCTTGCCATTTCGAAGGAGCGGAAGCAAGAACTTAATCGAAACGTATATGCTATCCCACACGGCTCTCCGGCCACTCAAGGGACCGCCTGTTAGTTTCTCGATCTCGCTCTTGGAACTAATCCTTTGAGAGATAACAAATTTCTGATCCACGAGGATCCACTATCCATTACCACCATAGGTTTATCCCGATCAAGTATTGGGTAGTATCCATCCTGCTCACTTGCGGGTTAATCAACAAGTGGAGAGAGGCCCCGCCGGACTCTACACGCACTTTCACCCAATAAAACGATCGATAAACTTCGAATGATCATAGATTTGTGGCAAGTGGAGAGCATACTTAAACCAATCACTAATAGAGAAGTAGAAACATTTTAGTGCGTAAGAGTCGTCGAAGAGAAGAGAGGAGTTTAGAAGCTCATATTGGAAACACTCGCTTGGATTTCATAAAGGAAGCCAAGACTTGGCTCTTACAATGCGAAAGCCTCGCCTTATATAGGCAAGGTGGTGCGAAGGAAACAAAGGAATCTCTATAATAGAGATCCGACAAGTGCGTACAATAATACAACTAACATTGACTTTAAGAGAAGTCATTATTGTTGACAACACATCACATTTTACAAAACGACACAACACATTTCTACCGCTGCCTTTGTTGATTTGTCACAGTGGAGCAGATAGAGTTGTCGTAAAGAGTGGACACGGCAGTGCGAAAGCAGATGGAGTTGTTGTGGTTTTATCTCCGTCTGTCGGGATCGGGGTGATAATTGGGGTCGCCCGAGCCGAGCTGCCTGGTCCATCATATCCGTCTTTTTGACTTCGTATGCACGCAATAATTGTTCTCTCTCGTAGTCCGAGATGAGCTGGTCAAGGCCCGGGTCATCGTGGATTCCATGTGAGCTGGATGGTGCGTCTCGTGATGAAGATGGAACGTCGGGGATGACGGGTTGTGGATAGCCGTATGGGTCTTGTGAGAGTTGACCTCCCCATGGATCAAACGGTGTAATGGGCCATAGTGTCCGTATCCATAGTGGAACTAGCTTGACCGCTGTTGAACTCCCGAAGGGCTTCAAGACATGAGGATGGGTTTCGGGAGTGTCCCATGAGTAGCTTCTTTGTGGAATAAGGCCATACCTCGGTTGGTATTACCTTATTTTCTTGACAAAGAATACGTTGGAGTTCTCTCGTATTCATACGGGATGTCAAATATGGTTCTGGAGTACGTCTTATGAATCTTGTACACCTGGTCTTGGAGGTTTGGTTTGAAAGAGCTGGTGCCAATTTCTCGCCGCATTGGATCTTTTGTCTCCTGTTGGTCCAATGAATGACCAAGGGTGATGAAAGATGACAATGGTGTGTCCGCAAGGTTCGGGTCCGCCAACTTGTCTTTGGAGTACGAACATGTGTTTCCATGCTTGGAGGGGTTGGAACCAAGTGAGAATATCAAGGAAGGATCTCCGATCATGGTTTCTATAATTTCCAAAAGAGATTCAGACAAAACCTTAATGATTTCGTCCAAGGGAAATTCAATAGCAACCTGATAGAGGTGAAGCATATACCGGAACATCCATTTGAGATCGAAGGGAATGGGATGGTAGAAGACCATCTTAATGGATGTATGAATGGATATTCATAGTTGAGTCCTGGTTTTAGCATGAGTCCGCCATAGTCTTTGAAAACTATGTAATGATAATTCCGGAATAATCTTTGGAAATGATCGTAAAGAGAATTTTCTTCGAGATATTGGGAAATATCGCGGATATTGGTGGGATGGCCATTGGTGTTCTCTCATGTTCGAACTTTGAAGGTTCCCGAAAACTCTTTACGAATGAACATGTTGATGGATTGAAAAGGTTCCTTTGGTCGTGATAGAAAATCAGCCAAAATGTTTTTCTTTCCGTAAATATGTTTAGCTTCAAAAGAGTATTTAGAAAACCATTCCGCCCAACGTAAAAGCCGGGGATGAGGAACTTGCTTTTGTTTGAACTTGAGCATTTGAGGAAAGGATGACATATCCATTTCGACAAGGAAGTGATGGCCAATGAGATGAAATTCAAATTTTTTGATACCATTTTTTGATCGCAAGAATTTCTTTGAAGGTGGAATGGTAATGCATTTCGCATTGGAGAATTTTCCACTTTTGTAAGCACACGTATTCGGCGCTTACCTTTGTCTTCTTCCAGGAGGATGGCTGCCCAAGATTTGTCACCGGCATCCGTCTCGAAGAATCCTTTTTCCATTCGAAGGGATTCGAAGAGGTGGCAAATTTTGCAGCTGGTCTTTGAGTGTCTTGATGGCATTGGTCCTGTTTGATTGACCAAGGAGGGGTTTTTTCTTCAACATCTTTTGCAGAGGGTGGAGTGTTTGAGAAATTTTTGGGACGAAATCTCCGAGGTAATTTACAATTCCTAAGAAGGATTGTATCGATGAACAGAGAGATGTTCATCGGGAAATTTCTGGAGATCTTCTCGCAATGTGAGGTCCGGGGCAATAATTTCCATTTTTCAAACGCATGCCGAGGAACTCGATTTCTCTTTGAGCGAGAATCATCTTCTTTTGAGAAAGCATGATACCATGAATGTGCACAATTTCAAGCAAATTGCTCAAGGAGTTTTGCATGGGATTCTTCATCGGGAGAAAATAGAAGAATATCATCGATGTAAATTTGTGCGTGGGGAAGAATAGGCTGAAAGATTTTGCACATTGCTTTCGAAACAAAGATGGGGCAGTCTTAAGTCCAAAAGGGAGGACTTTCCACCGGAAATGCTGATTGGGAATGCAAAATCCAGTTTTGAATCTGCCTCAAGGATGGATTCCAATTTGCCAAAAACCTGCTTTAAGATCAAACTTCGAATAGATCTTTGCTTGAGCAAGGCTGGAAAATAAAGAGTTTTTGTGAGGCAAAGGGAATTTATCATCTTGGATAAACAGATTGAGGGGCTGGTAGTTTATGACTAATCTCAGCTTTCCTCGACTTTGTTCTCGCTCTTTTATTCACATAAAAGGCTTCGCAAGCCCATGAAGAATCGGAAGGCTCAATGAGTCCTTGGGAAAGGAGTTGAGCACATTCCGCTTGTGCGAGTGCAAGGTGGTCCGGATTCATGCCCGAATGACAAGCTTTGGTGGGATTGATTTCTCCATTTTTCTTGAAAGGAATTTTGACAAAAAAGTCGAATTCTTCCAAAGAGGATTGGAACAAGTTTGGATAAACTGGTGATGAGATTTCGAACAGTGGGAGAGAAGGGATTGGGTGATTGGATCAAGAATTTCTGGTTGAATGACGAAGAGTCTTTGGATTTCCACAAACTCTTGAAAACCTGTCTTGAAATTGTAACCCCTTAGGGTTAATTCGAGTTTGGGAAGTTTGGACAATAAGTCCCAACCAATGATGAGATCTTTGTCATGAGATGGGCATCCAAGGATTCTGGTGGTGATTTCGCATCCAGGAAAAATATGGATGGAAATGGTTTTATGCGCACTTTGGTGGTAAAAGTTTCTCCAGAGGCCGACTGAAAATACCGGTGTATGGTGTCCAAAGATTCTTCCGGGGAGAATCTTAGTATCAAGGAGAGATGCGGCTGCGCCAAGATCAATGAGGGCTATGACTTGGATAGATTTGGTACTTTCGGGAGGTGGATTTGGACTGGGAAATATGGAGGGTGAAATGTGGATGAGTGGATTTCGAATGAGTCGAAAAAGAGAAGAAGGAGAGTATGTCTCCGGGGAAGAGTCGAGTCTCAAGAATATGTCTCGTATGGCACACTGAGTATCGGTGATGGTTCTTCTTCAATGGAGAAGACGGACTCCACATCTTCGTCACCGAGAGAGATCCCAGTGTTCCGAGAGATCTTCCGGATCATGTAATCGCCTTGTTTCTTGGCCCGAGGGCGTTCTTCGCAAAATGACCCTTCTTGTTACACGATGTAACACCCTGTCGACTTGGGTCTTCTTTGCTTCTTTGTTGAATGATTGCGAGACTTCTTTCTTAGGAATTTCCATTTGCTTCGGGCTTTCGGCCTTTTGGCAAAGGAGAATTTTTTGAAGTGGACTTTCTTCTTATGACCCGAACAGAGGGGTCATAGCGATCTCGGGACATTTGATCTTCCATTCGGCCTTTCACAATTTTTGTCATATCGCCGGTTGTCTTTGATTTAACCGGTCAAACCGTTGTCGTCTTCTCGCATCGTTCTTCAATGGCAATATGGACACGTTTCTTTGGATTTCTCCAAGAGTAGATTCTAGGAGAGGCTTTTTAAGATTTTTGTTTACTTCATCTCGCAATCTCTTTAGGAATGGAGGCTAAAAAGATTGGTTTGAGATTGATGTCTGCTCCAAGATGATAGAAAAGTCGAATCATCTCTTTGAAATGCCTATCAAGGTCTTTTCGGAGGTGGAGCAACATTTTCTTTCGAAGAATTCCTTTCTTTGGAGTTCTCGTTCACTTTGGTTGGTTGACCAATGAAATACGGGTGAATGACCTGTATGGCTTGATTGAAGTTCATCAAGAGGAAAGCAATTTGATCTTGCTCACGAAATGGATGTCCACCAATTTTTGAGGGTGCCGGTGAATTTGCTTGGTGAATTCCAAAAGAACTTCATAAGTGCTTTGCTCACTCGGATTTCTGGCAACAAGCCATGTATGGAACTCTTGAAGTTTGAAGGACCATCGCTGGTAAGGAACATCATCAAAAGTGAAGAAAGTTCCGGAAGAGGAATGATGGGATGATGATCCGGGTGTTGGATTTGGCGGGTTAAGATCAGCAAATTCCATTTCTTCTTCTGGTTCTTCTTCTTTTGGGACCGTTCTTTGCCATCATGATAGCAGGAATCGGGTCCGGGTCATTTTTCGATTCTCGAGGAAGAAAGAGTTTCGAAGGAGGGGCGATGAAGAAAACGAAGAGTCTTCTTTATCTTTGATGGAATTTATAGAGTCTCGAAGGAACTTGTTTTCTCAAAAAACTTTCAATGGGATTAGAAACCATGTATGAAGGAAGTATATGGGATGGAGATGGAGGGGTGAATCTGGTGGTTTCGGTGGAGTCGTAGGGGGAATAGGAAAAGTAGGAACAGAGGAAACGATGCGATTCTTTGAGGCTTTTGCTTTTTCAGCTCTGCTTTTTGATTTCTTTGAGACGTGCTCGTAAAGCTAGCACGTTGGTTCTTGGCTCGGCGAAACTGTTTCAAGAACTTCTTTGAAAGGGGGATGAGGAGGATTTGCTAGAAGATTGAGAAGAGTGAGTAGCGAGAATGGGTGAAGGAAGGATATAAAGAGACATGAGGTATCTTGGTGGGAAAGAAGGCTGGTGCGGCTGGTGCTCAAGTTGAGCCTTTTGACCCTCCAATATCTGGATTTGTCTTTTGAGTTTCTCAATTTGAGGAGCTTGGTCTTCCAAATAATGATGATGGATTTGCTGATTTTCCATCATGTACAATCTTTTTCGGAAGTCTTCCAACATTTTTCGGATGTGGGTGGAAGCTTGATCAACTCTATCAACCTCGAGTAGAAACTTTGTCAAGGGCCACGTTCGAGCTAAGGCATTTTCGGTTGCCAATTCGAACGGTCTCGGCAGAGCTGGTGCTTTCCTTCCGCCATGAGGATCAATTTCACTTGGGGCGGTATCTTTGGAGCATGATAATATCTCTGCCGAGGGTCCGAGAATTTTTCAAGAGGAGGGAATTGTAAGGCGAGATGAGTGGGATTCAACCGACTTAGGTGAAGAGGAGGAAAATCTTCGGGTTGGAACATGCATATGCTAGGAAGTGGTTCGGGAAGGCATGTATATGGTTTTGGGAGTTCAATGGAACAAGAAGGATTTTTCTTGACCCATTTCGAATGGGTTTGTAGAAAGGACCGGTAACAGGTTTCCGGGAGATGGTGGTGGTGGGTTTGGTGGATCTAGTTTGCAAGGAGATGGGGAAGGAATTTGTAATCTGGGGGAGCACCATCTTGGACAAGATATTGCCGGTTTCCGCCATCTTCACCAAGTGGTCCTACGATAGGATCACCATCAAGATATCTTTGGTACAGAGGGTCTTTCTTTTTCTTTCTTCTTGAAGAGGGTCTGTCATCTTCTTCAAGTAGGAGAGGTACGGGAAGAGCATGAACACTCTGGATCCCAAAAACAATGACCTGAAGGGTCTTTGAAGTAATGGACAGGGTGTCCATTTGAATCAAAGGACCGGACGAATTTCTTCGTGTCTGGATCTTCAATACTCACTGTTTCGAGATGGGCATGGGGTGAAACAAAGGATAGTGGAGAGAGAAGGAAATAGAGACGAAGAGTCTTCCTTTTCTTTTGCAAATTTGATGGTAACAGTACCATCTTTCTTCTTCGTGAACCGAGGTTCTGGCTGGACCGGTCTTGTGTTTTGGTGGAGTTTCTCATAATTAGTCACCCAACCGTCGGGAAGGAGTTTGACAAGTTGGTCCCTGGGGATCTGCCTGGGAACATGTACACAAGAAGTCTGGTCATGATCTATCGAGATGATAAGAGCATCATCTCGATCTTTGGAAGATTTAGATCAATGGCATGATTCTGAACCCCGTAGACCATTTGGTAATGGAGAGTAGCAGCCAAAGAATTTGGAGTCCGAGGGGCTCCAAGTTATCTCGTAATTGAACCTTCAAGGCTGATAGTAGTCCTGGGGTCTGCAAGTGCCATATTAAAATTTGGAAATAAAGTAACAAAGACGTCCCCAAAGATTCAAGGTGGTTTGAATGGTGCCGATGCGAGCATCTTTGGTAGTCTAAGAACCTTGTGTCCAAAAGGGCTATTCTCGCTACAATGGTAGGCCTTTTCGACCATGAAAGGAAAGGGCTAGTCGATGGCTCCAAAATGAAGATGGGTGAATCCTTGTTGGATCCACTGGAGAGGAAATTCTCGTGGAATCGGAGCGTTACAAACTGTTCTTGTTGTGTGGCTAGAATATGATGCTTTGGTCAAACTTAGAAGACCGGACATACTCCTTAACCGAACGAGGGGTATGCCTAATGAGATGTTTGATGGAGCGAATAGGAGAGAACGAAGTGGGTTTGGCGAAGGCGGAATATGGATTGATAAGTGGAAGATGGGTTTTGAGAGATCTTGCTGTCTTCTCGAGAAGGCTACCTCATAAAGATAGTCTAACTTGGAGGCAGTGGATTTGCGTAACTCCGGAGGAGGAGCAAGAGAAAGAGGGGACCGATGTTGAACGGGTGTGAGTGTATCGGATGGAGTTTCCATGATGAGTAATGGCTTCTCTTGTTCACGTAACTTCGAACTCTAAAATATTTGAACTAATCTATTTTAAGTGATATATGGCTTTGATACCATTTATAAGGAGCGGAAGCAAGAACTTAATCTGAAAACGGATATGCTATCCCACACGGGCTCTCGGCTCGGGTCGTTAGTTTCGATTCGTCTGTGAACTAATCCTTTGAGAGATAACAAATTTCGATCGATCATGATCCACTATCCATTACCACCATAAGTTTATCGAGACCAGTTTTAATTGGGTGAAAGTGCGTCAGAGTAGACTAACGGGGGCCTCTCTCCACTTGTTGATTAACTTCGCAAGTGAGCACTCGGATACTACCCAATACTTGATCGGGATAAACCTATGGTGGTAATGGATAGTGGATCCTGTGGATCGAGAAATTTGTTATCTCTCAAAGGATTAGTTCCTAGATCGTTTCTCAACTACCTTTGTACCACGCCCATCAAGAGTGAGTATTGAAGATCCAGACACGAAGAAATTCGTCCGTCCTTTGATTCAAATGGACACCCTGTCCATTACTTCAAAGACCCTTCGAAGTCATTGTTTTTGGGATCCGAGTGTTCATGCTCTTCCTGTACCTCTCCTACCTTGAAGAAGATGACGGACCCTCTTCAAGAAGAAAGAAAAAGAAAGACCCTCTGTACCAAAGATATCTTGATGGTGATCCCTATTGTAAGGACCACTTGGTGAAGATGGCGGAAACCGGCAATATCTTGTCCAAGTATGGTGCTCCCCAAAGCATTACAAATTCCTTCCCCATCTCCTTGCAAACTAGATCCACCAAACCCACCACCACCATCTCCCGGGAAACCCGTTACCGGTCCTTTCTACAAACCCATTCGAAATGGGTCAAGAAAAATCCTTCTTGTTCCATTGAACTCCCAAAACCATATACATGCCTTCCCGAACCACTTCCTAGCATATGCATGTTCCAACCCGAAGATTTTCCTCCTCTTCAACCTAAGTCGGTTGAATCCCACTCATCGCCTTACAATTCCCTCCTCTTGAAAAATTCTCGGACCCTCAGCAGAGATATTATCATGCTCCAAAGATACCTGCCCCAAGTGAAATTGATCCTCATGGCGTAAGGAAAGCACCAGCTCCTGCGAGACCGTTCCGAATTGGCAAACCGAAAATGCCTTAGCTCGAACGTGGCCCTTGACAAAGTTTCTACTCGAGGTTGATAGAGTTGATCAAGCTTCCACCCACATCCGAAAAATGTTGGAAGACTTCCGGAAAAGATTGTACATGATGGAAAATCAGCAAATCCATCATCATTATTTGGAAGACCAAGCTCCTCAAATTGAGAAACTCAAAAGACAAATCCAGATATTGGAGGGTCAAAAGGCTCAACTTGAGCACCAGCCGCACCACCTTCTTTCCCACCGGTGATACCTCATGTCTCTTTATATCCTTCCTTCACCCATTTCGCTACTCACTCTTCTCAATCTTCTAGCAAATCCTCCTCATCCCCCTTTCAGCAAGTTCTTGAAACGGTTTCGCCAGAGCCAAGAACCAACGTGCTAGCTTTACGAGCACGTCTCAAAGAAATCAAAAAAGCGAGAGCTGAAAAGCAAAAGCCTCAAAGAATCGCATCGTTTCTCTGTTCCTACTTTTCCTATTCCCCCTACGGCTCCACCGTAACCACCGGATTCACCCCTCCATCTCCATCCCATATACTTCCTTCATACATGGTTTCTAATCCCATTGAAAGTTTTTTGAGAAAACAAGTTCCTTCGGACTCTATAAATTCCATCAAAGATAAAGAAGACTCTTCGTTTTCTTCATCAGCCCCTCCCTTCCAAACTCTTTCTTCCTCGAATCGAAAATGACCCGCACCCGATTCCCGCTATCATGATGGCAGCAACGGTCCCAAAAGAAGAAGAACCGGAAGAAGAAATGGAATTTGCTGATCTTAACCCGCCAAATCCAACACCCGGATCATCATCCCATCATTCCTCTTCCGGAACTTTCTTCACTTTTGATGATGTTCCTTACCGGCGATGGTCCTTCAAACTTCAAGAGTTCCATACATGGCTTGTTGCCGAAATCTGAGTGAGCAAAGCACTTATGAAGTTCTTTTGGAATTCACCAAACAAATTCACTGGCACCCTCAAAAATTGGTGGACATCCATTTTTGAGCAAGATCAAATTGCTTTCCTCTTGATGAACTTCAATCAAGCCATACAGTCTTCATTCACTGTATTTCATTGGTCAACCAACCAATGAACGAGAACTCCAAAGAAAGGAATTCTTCGAAAGAAAATGTTGCTCCACCTCCGTAAAAAGACCTTGATAGGCATTTCAAAGAGATGATTCGACTTTTCTATCATCTTGGAGCAGACATCAATCTCAAACCAATCTTTTTAGCCTCCATTCCTAAAGAGATTGCGAGATGAAGTAAACAAAAATCTTAAAAAGCCTCTCCTAGAATCTACTCTTGGAGAAATCCAAGCAAACTGTCCATATTGCCATTGAAGAACGATGCGTAAGACGACACGGGTTTGACCGGTTAAATCAAAGACAACCGGCGATATGACAAAAATTGTGAAAGGCCGGAATGGAAGATCAAATGTCCCGAGATCGCTATGACCCCTCCTGTTCGGGTCATAAGAAGAAAGTCCACTTCAAAAATTCTCCTTTGCCAAAAGGCCGAAAGCCCGAAGCAAATGGAAATTCCTAAGAAAGAAGTCGCGATCATTCAACAAAGAAGCAAAGAAGACCCAAGTCGGAAGTGTGTTACATCTGTAACAAGAAGGGTCATTTTGCATCACCAAGCAACAAGAAGGGTCATAAGAAGAAAGTCCGCTTCAAAAAATTCTCCTTCGAGGCCGAAAGGAAGCAAATGGAAATTGCTAAGAGAGGTTCACATGATCCGAATGAAGCAAGAAGGTCTTTTCGAAGTGCCAAGAAACAAGGCACATGATCCAGAGATCTCTCTCGGGATCTCTTTGACGAAGATGTGGAGTCCGTCTTCTCCATTGAAGAAGAACCATCACCGGATACTACGTGTGCCATACGGACATATTCTTCGACTCGACTCTTCCCCGAGAGACATACTCTCCTTCTTCTCTTTTTCGACTCATTCGAGAATCCACTCATCCACATTTCACCCTCCATATTTCCCGGTCCAAATCCACCTCCCCGAAAAGTACCAAATCTATCCAAGTCATAGCCCTCATTGATATCTGGCGCAGCCGCATCTCTCCTTGATACTAAGATTCTCCCGGAAGAATACTTGGACACCATACACCAGGTATTTTCGGTGAGCCTCTGGAGAAACTTTTACCACCAAAGTGCTTGATAAAACCATTTCCATCCATATTTTTCCTGGATGCGAAATCACCACCAGAATCCTTGGATGCCCATCTCATGACAAAGATCTCATCATTGGTTGGGACTTATTGTCCAAACTTCCCAAACTCGGAATTAACCCTAAGGGGTTACAATTTCAAGACAGTTTTCAAGAGTTTGTGGAAATCCAAAGACTCTTCGTCATTCAACCAGAAATTCTTGATCCAATCACCCAATCCCTTCTCTCCCACTGCTTGAGAATCTCATCACCAGTTTATCCAAACTTGTTCCAATCCTCTTTGGAAGAATATATGCTTTTTTGTCAAAATTCCTTTCAAGAAAAATGGAGAAATCTAATCCCATTCCAAAGTTTGTCATTCGGCATGAATCCGAGACCACCTTGCACTTTCTTGGCGATCTAGTTTGCAAGGGTGATGGGAAGGAATTTTCATTGAGCCTTCGGATTCTTCATGGTGGAGTTCAAATATTTAGAGTTCCTTTTATGTGAATAAAAGAGAAGCCAACAAAGTCGATGGAAACTCCATGATATAGTCATAAACTAACAGCCCCTCTTTCTCTTGCTCCTCCTCCGAAGATGATAAATTCCCTTTGCCTCACAAAAAACTCTTTATTTGGGTAGCCTTGCTCAAGCAAAGATCTATCATTCGAATTTTTCAAAAAGGTCTTTGGCAAATTGGAATCCATCCTTGATGGCTTCAAAACTGGTTTTTCCTATTCCCCATCAAGCATTTCATGGAAAGATACCCTCTTTGGACTTAAGGAGTATGCCCCATCTTTTTTCAAGTTTGACAGCAATGTGCAAAATCTTTCAGCCTATTCTTCCACACGCACAAATTTACATCGCTGATATTCTTCGTATTTTCTCCCGATGAAGATCCAACAAGATTCACCATTTCATTTGGAGCCATTCATGGTATCATGCTTTTCAGATGGTCGTCAAAGAGCTGTTGAAAATGGAAATTATTCTTGGACACAAGGTTCTTAGAAATGGATTAGATGCCCGATCGGCACCATTCAAAACCACCTTGAATTCCGGGATCTCATTACTTTATTTCCAAATTTTAATGGCACTTCTTAGAATTGTGACTACTAGGATGAAAGGTTCAATTACGTATAAATGGAGCCCTCAATTTCCAAATTCTTTGATGCTACTCTCCATTACCAAATAATGTTTGAATCAATGCCTGATCTACCATTTCGAAGGAGCGGAAGCAAGAACTTAATCTGAAAACGGATATGCTATCCCACACGGGCTCTCGGCCACTCAAGGGACCGCCTGTTAGTTTCTCGATCTCGCTCTTGGAACTAATCCTTTGAGAGATAACAAATTTCGATCCACAGGATCCACTATCCATTACCACCATAGGTTTATCCCGATCAAGTATTGGGTAGTATCCAGTGCTCACTTGCGAAGTTAATCAACAAGTGGAGAGAGGCCCCGCCGGACTCTACACGCACTTTCACCCAATAAAACAGATCTCGATAAACTTCGAATGATCATAGATTTGTGGCAAGTGGAGAGCATACTTAAACCAATCACTAATAGAGAAGTAGAAACATTTTAGTGCGTAAGAGTTGCTCAGAAGAGAAGAGAGGAGTTTAGAAGCTCATATTGGAAACACTCTGCTTGGATTTCATAAAGGAAGCCAAGACTTGGCTCTTACAATGCGAAAGCCTCGCCTTATATAGGCAAGGTGGTGCAGAAGGAAACAAAGGAATCTCTATAATAGAGATCCGACAAGTGCGTGCACAATAATACAACTAACATTGACTTTAAGAGAAGTCATTATTGTTGACAACACATCACATTTTACAAAACGACACAACACATTTCTACCGTTGCCTTTGTTGATTTGTCACAAGTGGAGCGAGATAGAGTTGTCGTAAGCAGTGGACACGGGCGGGTGCGAGAGATGGAGTTGTTGTGGTTTTATCTCCGTCTGTCGGGATCGGGGTGATAATTGGGGTCGCCCTGAGTCGAGCTGCCTGGTCCATCATATCCGTCTTTTTGACTTCGTATGCACGCAATAATTGTTCTCTCTCGTAGTCCGAGATGAGCTGGTCAAGGCCTGGGTCATCGGGGATTCCATGTGAGCTGGATGGTGCGTCTCGTGATGAAGATGGAACGTCGGGGATGACGGGTTGTGGATAGCTGTATGGGTCTTGTGAGAGTTGACCTCCCCATGGATCAAACGGTGTAATGGGCTGAGTGTCTCGTATCCATAGTGGAACTAGCTTGACCGCTGTTGAACTCCCGAAGGGCTTCGAAGACATGAGGATGGGTTCCGGGAGTGTCCCATGAGTAGCTTGTCTGTGGAATAAGGCCATACCTCGGTTGGTATTACCTTATTTTCTTGACAAAGAATACGTTGGAGTTCTCTCGTATTCATACGGGATGTCAAATATGGTTCGGGAGTACGTCTTATGAATCTTGTACACCTGGTCTTGGAGGTTTGGTTTGAAAGAGCTGGTGCCAATTTTCGCCGCATTGGATCTTTTGTCTCCTGTTGGTCCAATGAATGACCAAGGGTGATGAAAGATGACAATGGTGTGTCCGCAAGGTTCGGGTCCGCCAACTTGTCTTTGGAGTACGAACATGTGTTTCCATGCTTGGAGGGGTTGGAACCAAGTGAGAATATCAAGGAAGGATCTCTCGATCATGGTTTCTATAATTTCCAAAAAGAGATTCGGACAAAACCTTAATGATTTCGTCCAAGGGAAATTCAATAGCAACCTGATAGAGGTGAAGCATATACCGTAACATCCATTTGAGATCGAAGGGAATGGGATGGTAGAAGACCATCTTAATGGATGTATGAATGGATATTCATAGTTGAGTCCTGGTTTTAGCATGAGTCCGCCATAGTCTTTGAAAACTATGTAATGATAATTCCAGAATAATCTTTGGAAATGATCGAAAGAGAATTCCTCGCTCGAGATATTGGGAAATATCGAGCGGATATTGGTGGGATGGCCATTGGTGTTCTCTCATGTTTCGAACTTTGAAGGTTCCCGAAAACTCTTTACGAATGAACATGTTGATGGATTGAAAAGGTTCCTTTGGTCGTGATAGAAAATCAGCCAAAATGTTTTTCTTTCCGTAAATATGTTTAGCTTCAAAAGAGTATTTAGAAAACCATTCGCCCAACGTAAAAGCCGGGGATGAGGAACTTGCTTTTGTTTGAACTTGAGCATTTGAGGAAAGGATGACATATCCATTTCGACAAGGAAGTGATGGCCAATGAGATGAAATTCAAATTTTTTGATACCATTTTTGATCGCAAGAATTTCTTTGAAGGTGGAATGGTAATGCATTTCGCATTGGAGAATTTTCCACTTTTGTAAGCA
This sequence comes from Rhodamnia rubescens, assembly GCA_021437795.1. Taxonomy (NCBI): domain Eukaryota; kingdom Viridiplantae; phylum Streptophyta; class Magnoliopsida; order Myrtales; family Myrtaceae; genus Rhodamnia; species Rhodamnia rubescens. Next base: position 3,985,478 of record JAILYA010000022.1, read on the forward strand.
CATGATTCGGCGCTTACCTTTGTCTTCTTCCAGGAGGATGGCTGCCCAAGATTTGTCACCGGCATCCGTCCGAAGAATCCTTTTTCCATTCGAAGGGATTCGAAGAGGTGGCAAATTTTGCAGCTGGTCTTTGAGTGTCTTGATGGCATTGGTCTGTTTGATTGACCAAGGAGGGGGTTTTTTCTTCAACATCTTTTGCAGAGGGTGGAGTGTTTGAGAAATTTTGGGACGAAATCTACGAGGTAATTTACAATTCCTAAGAAGGATTGTATCTCGATGAACAGAGAGATGTTCATCGGGAAATTTCTGGAGATCTTCCGCAATGTGAGGTCCGGGGCAATAATTTCCATTTTTCAAACGCATGCCGAGGAACTCGATTTCTCTTTGAGCGAGAATCATCTTCTTTTGAGAAAGCATGATACCATGAATGTGCACAATTTCAGCAAATTGTCAAGGAGTTTTGCATGGGATTCTTCATCGGGAGAAAATAGAAGAATATCATCGATGTAAATTTGTGCGTGGGGAAGAATAGGCTGAAAGATTTTGCACATTGCTTTCTGAAACAAAGATGGGGCAGTCTTAAGTCCAAAAGGGAGGACTTTCCACCGGAAATGCTGATTGGGAATGCAAAATCCAGTTTTGAATTCGTCTCGAAGGATGGATTCCAATTTGCCAAAAACCCGCTTTAAGATCAAACTTCGAATAGATCTTTGCTTGAGCAAGGCTGGAAAATAAAGAGTTTTTGTGAGGCAAAGGGAATTTATCATCTTGGATAAACAGATTGAGGGGCTGGTAGTTTATGACTAATCTCAGCTTTCCTCGACTTTGTTCTCGCTCTTTTATTCACATAAAAGGCTTCGCAAGCCCATGAAGAATCTAAGGCTCAATGAGTCCTTGGGAAAGGAGTTGAGCACATTCCGCTTGTGCGAGTGCAAGGTGGTCCGGATTCATGCCCGAATGACAAGCTTTGGTGGGATTGATTTCTCCATTTTTCTTGAAAGGAATTTTGACAAAAAAGTCAGAATTCTTCCAAAGAGGATTGGAACAAGTTTGGATAAACTGGTGATGAGATTTCGAACAGTGGGAGAGAAGGGATTGGGTGATTGGATCAAGAATTTCTGGTTGAATGACGAAGAGTCTTTGGATTTCCACAAACTCTTGAAAACTGTCTTGAAATTGTAACCCCTTAGGGTTAATTCTGAGTTTGGGAAGTTTGGACAATAAGTCCCAACCAATGATGAGATCTTTGTCATGAGATGGGCATCCAAGGATTCTGGTGGTGATTTCGCATCCAGGAAAAATATGGATGGAAATGGTTTTATCGCGCACTTTGGTGGTAAAAGTTTCTCCAGAGGCCGACCGAAAATACCTGGTGTATGGTGTCCAGATTCTTCCGGGAGAATCTTAGTATCAAGGAGAGATGCGGCTGCGCCAAGCATCAATGAGGGCTATGACTTGGATAGATTTGGTACTTTCTCGGGAGGTGGATTTGGACCGGGAAATATGGAGGGTGAAATGTGGATGAGTGGATTCGAATGAGTCGAAAAAAGAGAAGAAGGAGAGTATGTCTCCTGGGGAAGAGTCGTAGTCTCAAGAATATGTCTCGTATGGCACACAGAGTATCGGTGATGGTTCTTCTTCAATGGAGAAGACGGACTCCACATCTTCGTCACCGAGAGAGATCCAAGTGTTCGAGAGATCTTCCGGATCATGTAATCGCCTTGTTTCTTGGCCTCGAGGGCGTTCTTCGCAAAATGACCCTTCTTGTTACGTATGTAACACCCGTCGACTTGGGTCTTCTTTGCTTCTTTGTTGAATGATCGCGAGACTTCTTTCTTAGGAATTTCCATTTGCTTCGGGCTTTCGGCCTTTTGGCAAAGGAGAATTTTTTGAAGTGGACTTTCTTCTTATGACCCGAACAGGAGGGGTCATAGCATCTCGGGGACATTTGATCTTCCATTCGGCCTTTCACAATTTTTGTCATATCGCCGGTTGTCTTTGATTTAACCGGTCAAACCGTTGTCGTCTTTCTCGCATCGTTCTTCAATGGCAATATGGACGGTTTCTTTGGATTTCTCCAAGAGTAGATTCTAGGAGAGGCTTTTTAAGATTTTTGTTTACTTCATCTCGCAATCTCTTTAGGAATGGAGGCTAAAAAGATTGGTTTGAGATTGATGTCTGCTCCAAGATGATAGAAAAGTCGAATCATCTCTTTGAAATGCCTATCAAGGTCTTTTTCGGAGGTGGAGCAACATTTTCTTTCGAAGAATTCCTTTCTTTGGAGTTCTCGTTCCTTTGGTTGGTTGACCAATGAAATACAGGTGAATGAATTGTATGGCTTGATTGAAGTTCATCAAGAGGAAAGCAATTTGATCTTGCTCGAAATGGATGTCCACCAATTTTTGAGGGTGCCGATGAATTTCTTGGTGAATTCCAAAAGAACTTCATAAGTGCTTTGCTCACTCGGATTTCGGCAACAAGCCATGTATGGAACTCTTGAAGTTTGAAGGACCATCGCTGGTAAGGAACATCATCAAAAGTGAAGAAAGTTCCGGAAGAGGAATGATGGGATGATGATCCGGGTGTTGGATTTGGCGGGTTAAGATCAGCAAATTCCATTTCTTCTTCCTGGTTCTTCTTCTTTTGGGACCGTTGCTGCCATCATGATAGCGAGAATCGGGTCCGGGTCATTTTCGATTCTCGAGGAAGAAAGAGTTTCGTAAGGAGGGGCCGATGAAGAAAACGAAGAGTCTTCTTTATCTTTGATGGAATTTATAGAGTCTCGAAGGAACTTGTTTTCTCAAAAAACTTTCAATGGGATTAGAAACCATGTATGAAGGAAGTATATGGGATGGAGATGGAGGGGGTGAATCTGGTGGTTCCGGTGGAGCTGTAGGGGGAATAGGAAAAGTAGGAACAGAGGAAACCGATGCGATTGCCGAGGCTTTTGCTTTTTCAGCTTCGCTTTTTGATTTCTTTGAGACGTGCTCGTAAAGCTAGCACGTTGGTTCTTGGCTCGGCGAAACTGTTTCAAGAACTTGCCGAAAGGGGGATGAGGAGGATTTGCTAGAAGATTGAGAAGAGTGAGTAGCGGAATGGGTGAAGGAAGGATATAAAGAGACATGAGGTATCACCGGTGGGAAAGAAGGCTGGTGCGGCTGGTGCTCAAGTTGAGCCTTTTGACCCTCCAATATCTGGATTTGTCTTTTGAGTTTCTCAATTTGAGGAGCTTGGTCTTCCAAATAATGATGATGGATTTGCTGATTTTCCATCATGTACAATCTTTTCCGGAAGTCTTCCAACATTTTTCGGATGTGGGTGGAAGCTTGATCAACTCTATCAACCTCGAGTAGAAACTTTGTCAAGGGCCACGTTCGAGCTAAGGCATTTTCGGTTTGCCAATTCGTAAGCAGTCTCAAGCAGAGCTGGTGCTTTCCTTCGCCATGAGGATCAATTTCACTTGGGGCAGGTATCTTTGGAGCATGATAATATCTCTCGCCGAGGGTCCGAGAATTTTTCAAGAGGAGGGAATTGTAAGGCGAGATGAGTGGGATTCAACCGACTTAGGTTGAAGAGGAGGAAAATCTTCGGGTTGGAACATGCATATGCTAGGAAGTGGTTCGGGAAGGCATGTATATGGTTTTGGGAGTTCAATGGAACAAGAAGGATTTTTCTTGACCCATTTTCGAATGGGTTTGTAGAAAGGACTGTAATGTGTTTCCTGGGAGATGGTGGTGGTGGGTTTGGTGGATCTAGTTTGCAAGGAGATGGGGAAGGAATTTGTAATCTTTGGGGAGCACCATACTTGGACAAGATATTGCCGTTTCCGCCATCTTCACCAAGTGGTCCTACAGTAGGATCACCATCAAGATATCTTTGGTACAGAGGGTCTTTCTTTTTCTTTCTTCTTGAAGAGGGTCTGTCATCTTCTTCAGTAGGAGAGGTACGGGAAGAGCATGAACACTCCGGATCCCAAAAACAATGACCTGAAGGGTCTTTGAAGTAATGGACAAGGTGTCCATTTGAATCAAAGGACTGGACGAATTTCTTCGTGTCCGGATCTTCAATACTCATTGTTTCAGATGGGCATGGGGTGAAACAAAGGATAGTGGAGAGAGAAGGAAATAGAGACGAAGAGTCTTCCTTTTCTTTTGCAAATTTGATGGTAACAGTACCATCTTTCTTCTTCGTGAACCGAGGTTCGATGGACTGGACCGGTCTTGTGTTTTGGTGGAGTTTCTCATAATTAGTCACCCAACCGTCGGGAAGGAGTTTGACAAGTTGGTCCCCGGGGATCTGTCCTGGGAACATGTACACAAGAAGTCTGGTCATGATCTATCGAGATGATAAGAGCATCATCTCGATCTTGGAAGATTTAGATCAATGGCATGATTCTCAACCCCGTAGACCATTTGGTAATGGAGAGTAGCAGCCAAAGAATTTGGAGTCTCGAGGGGCTCCAGTTATTCGTAATTGAACCTTCAAGGCCGATAGTAGTCCCGGGTCTGCAAGTGCCATATTAAAATTTGGAAATAAAGTAACAAAGACTGCCCCAAAGATTCAAGGTGGTTTGAATGGTGCCGATGCGAGCATGCTGGTAGTCTAAGAACCTTGTGTCCAAAAGGGCTATTCGGCTACAACAGGTAGGCCTTTTCGACCATGAAAGGAAAGGGCTAGTCGATGGCTCCAAAATGAAGATGGGTGAATCCTTGTTGGATCCACTTTGGAGAGGAAATTCTGGTGGAATCGGAGCGTTACAAACTGTTCTTGTTGTGTGGCTAGAATATGATGCTTTGGTCAAACTTAGAAGACTGGACATACTCCTTAACCGAACGAGGGGTATGCCTAATGAGATGTTTGATGGAGCGAATAGGAGAGAACGAAGTGGGTTTGGCGAAGGCGGAATATGGATTGATAAGTGGAAGATGGGTTTGAGAGATCTTGCTTTGTCTTTCGAGAAGGCTACCTCATAAAGATAGTCTAACTTGGAGCGGTGGATTTGCGTAACTCTCGGAGGAGGAGCAAGAGAAAGAGGGGACCGATGTTGAACGGGTGTGAGTGTATCGAGATGGAGTTTCCATGATGAGTAATGGCTTCTCTTGTTCACTGAACTTCGAACTCTAAAATATTTGAACTAATCTATTTTAAGTGATATATGGCTCGATACCATTTCGAAGGAGCGGAAGCAAGAACTTAATCGAAAACAGATATGCTATCCCACACGGGCTCTCTGGCCACTCAAGGGACCGCCTGTTAGTTTCTCGGATCTCGCTCTTGGAACTAATCCTTTGAGAGATAACAAATTTCTGATCCACGGGATCCACTATCCATTACCACCATAGGTTTATCCCGATCAAGTATTGGGTAGTATCCAGTCTGCTCACTTGCGAAGTTAATCAACAAGTGGAGAGAGGCCCCGCCGGACTCTACACGCACTTTCACCCAATAAAACAGATCTCGATAAACTTCGAATGATCATAGATTTGTGGCAAGTGGAGAGCATACTTAAACCAATCACTAATAGAGAAGTAGAAACATTTTAGTGCGGAAGAGTCGCTCGAAGAGAAGAGAGGAGTTTAGAAGCTCATATTGGAAACACTCTGCTTGGATTTCATAAAGGAAGCCAAGACTTGGCTCTTACAATGCGAAAGCTCTGCCTTATATAGGCAAGGTGGTGCAGAAGGAAACAAAGGAATCTCTATAATAGAGATCCGACAAGTGCGTACAATAATACAACTAACATTGACTTTAAGAGAAGTCATTATTGTTGACAACACATCACATTTTACAAAACGACACAACACATTTCTCTCTGCTTGCCTTTGTTGATTTGTCACAAGTGGAGCGAGATAGAGTTGTCGTAAGCAGGTGGACACGGGCGAGTGCGAGCGGATGGAGTTGTTGTGGTTTTATCTCCGTCTGTCGGGATCGGGGTGATAATTGGGGTCGTCGAGTCGAGGCTGCTGGTCCATCATATCCGTCTTTTTGACTTACGTATGCACGCAATAATTGTTCTCTCTCGTAGTCCGAGATGAGCTGGTCAAGGCCTGGGTCATCGGGGGATTCCATGTGAGCTGGATGGTGCGTCTCGTGATGAAGATGGAACGTCGGGGATGACGGGTTGTGGATAGTGTATGGGTCTTGTGAGAGTTGACCTCCCCATGGATCAAACGGTGTAATGGGCTGAGTGTCGTATCCATAGTGGAACTAGCTTGACGCTGTTGAACTCCTGAAGGGCTTCGAAGACATGAGGATGGGTTCGGGAGTGTCCCATGAGTAGCTTGCTTGTGGAATAAGGCCATACCTCGGTTGGTATTACCTTATTTTCTTGACAAAGAATACGTTGGAGTTCTCTGTATTCATACGGGATGTCAAATATGGTTCGGGAGTACGTCTTATGAATCTTGTACACCTGGTCTTGGAGGTTTGGTTTGAAAGAGCTGGTGCCAATTTCTGCTGCATTGGATCTTTTGTCTCCTGTTGGTCCAATGAATGACCAAGGGTGATGAAAGATGACAATGGTGTGTCTGCAAGGTTCGGGTCCGCCAACTTGTCTTTGGAGTACGAACATGTGTTTCCATGCTTGGAGGGGTTGGAACCAAGTGAGAATATCAAGGAAGGATCTACGATCATGGTTTCTATAATTTCCAAAAGAGATTCAGACAAAACCTTAATGATTTCGTCCAAGGGAAATTCAATAGCAACCTTGATAGAGGTGAAGCATATACCGAACATCCATTTGAGATCGAAGGGAATGGGATGGTAGAAGACCATCTTAATGGATGTATGAATGGATATTCATAGTTGAGTCCTGGTTTTAGCATGAGTCCGCCATAGTCTTTGAAAACTATGTAATGATAATTCGAGAATAATCTTTGGAAATGATCGAAAGAGAATTCGTGCGAGATATTGGGAAATATCGGGCGGATATTGGTGGGATGGCCATTGGTGTTCTCTCATGTTACGAACTTTGAAGGTTCCTGAAAACTCTTTACGAATGAACATGTTGATGGATTGAAAAGGTTCCTTTGGTCGTGATAGAAAATCAGCCAAAATGTTTTTCTTTCCGAAATATGTTTAGCTTCAAAAGAGTATTTAGAAAACCATTACGCCCAACGTAAAGGCTGGGGATGAGGAACTTGCTTTTGTTTGAACTTGAGCATTTGAGGAAAGGATGACATATCCATTTCGACAAGGAAGTGATGGCCAATGAGATGAAATTCAAATTTTTGATACCATTTTTGATTGCAAGAATTTCTTTGAAGGTGGAATGGTAATGCATTTCTGCATTGGAGAATTTTCCACTTTTGTAAGCACGATTCGGCGCTTACCTTTGTCTTCTTCCGGGAGGATGGCTGCCCGTGATTTGTCACCGGCATCCGTCCGAAGAATCCTTTTTCCATTCGAAGGGATTCGAAGAGGTGGCAAATTTTGCAGCTGGTCTTTGAGTGTCTTGATGGCATTGGTCCGTTTGATTGACCAAGGAGGGGTTTTTTCTTCAACATCTTTTGCGGAGGGTGGAGTGTTTGAGAAATTTTTGGGACGAAATCTCGAGGTAATTTACAATTCCTAAGAAGGATTGTATCGATGAACAGAGAGATGTTCATCGGGAAATTTCTGGAGATCTTACGCAATGTGAGGTCCGGGGCAATAATTTCCATTTTTCAAACGCATGCCGAGGAACTCGATTTCTCTTTGAGCGAGAATCATCTTCTTTTGAGAAAGCATGATACCATGAATGTGCACAATTTCAGCAAATTGCTTTGAAGGAGTTTTGCATGGGATTCTTCATCGGGAGAAAATAGAAGAATATCATCGATGTAAATTTGTGCGTGGGGAAGAATAGGCTGAAAGATTTTGCACATTGCTTTCTGAAACAAAGATGGGGCGTCTTAAGTCCAAAAGGGAGGACTTTCCACTTGGAAATGCTGATTGGGAATGCAAAATCCAGTTTTGAATGCATGCGAAGGATGGATTCCAATTTGCCAAAACTCCTTTAAGATCAAACTTCGAATAGATCTTTGCTTGAGCAAGGCTGGAAAATAAAGAGTTTTTGTGAGGCAAAGGGAATTTATCATCTTGGATAAACAGATTGAGGGGCTGGTAGTTTATGACTAATCTCGGCTTTCCTCGACTTTGTTCTGCTCTTTTATTCACATAAAAGGCTTCGCAAGCCCATGAAGAATCGAAGGCTCAATGAGTCCTTGGGAAAGGAGTTGAGCACATTACGCTTGTGCGAGTGCAAGGTGGTACGGATTCATGCCGAATGACAAGCTTTGGTGGGATTGATTTCTCCATTTTTCTTGAAAGGAATTTTGACAAAAAAGTCGGAATTCTTCCAAAGAGGATTGGAACAAGTTTGGATAAGCTGGTGATGAGATTACGAGCAGTGGGAGAGAAGGGATTGGGTGATTGGATCAAGAATTTCTGGTTGAATGACGAAGAGTCTTTGGATTTCCACAAACTCTTGAAAACTGTCTTGAAATTGTAACCCCTTAGGGTTAATTTCGAGTTTGGGAAGTTTGGACAATAAGTCCCAACCAATGATGAGATCTTTGTCATGAGATGGGCATCCAAGGATTCTGGTGGTGATTTCGCATCCAGGAAAAATATGGATGGAAATGGTTTTCTGCGCACTTTGGTGGTAAAAGTTTCTCCGAGGTGACTGAAAATACCTGGTGTATGGTGTCCAGTATTCTTACGGGAGAATCTTAGTATCAAGGAGAGATGCGGCTGCGCCGTATCAATGAGGGCTATGACTTGGATAGATTTGGTACTTTCGGGAGGTGGATTTGGGTGGGAAATATGGAGGGTGAAATGTGGATGAGTGGATTTCGAATGAGTCGAAAAAGAGAAGAAGGAGAGTATGTCTCCTGGGGAAGAGTCGAGTCTCGAAGAATATGTACGTATGGCACACGCAGTATCTGGTGATGGTTCTTCTTCAATGGAGAAGACGGACTCCACATCTTCGTCACTGAGAGAGATCCCAGTGTTCGAGAGATCTTCGGATCATGTAAGCGCCTTGTTTCTTGGCACGAGGGCGATTCTTCGCAAAATGACCCTTCTTGTTACGGATGTAACACTGTCGGACTTGGGTCTTCTTTGCTTCTTTGTTGAATGATGCGAGACTTCTTTCTTAGGAATTTCCATTTGCTTCGGGCTTTCGGCCTTTTGGCAAAGGAGAATTTTTTGAAGTGGACTTTCTTCTTATGACCCGAACAGGAGGGGTCATAAGCGATCTCGGGGACATTTGATCTTCCATTCGGCCTTTCACAATTTTTGTCATATCGCCGGTTGTCTTTGAACCTGGTCAACCCATTGTCGTCTTACGCATCGTTCTTCAATGGCAATATGGACAGTTTCTTTGGATTTCTCCAAGAGTAGATTCTAGGAGAGGCTTTTTAAGATTTTTGTTTACTTCATCTGCAATCTCTTTAGGAATGGAGGCTAAAAAGATTGGTTTGAGATTGATGTCTGCTCCAAGATGATAGAAAAGTCGAATCATCTCTTTGAAATGCCTATCAAGGTCTTTTCTGGAGGTGGAGCAACATTTTCTTTCGAAGAATTCCTTTCTTTGGAGTTCTCGTTCACTTTGGTTGGTTGACCAATGAAATACGGGTGAATGACTGTATGGCTTGATTGAAGTTCATCAAGAGGAAAGCAATTTGATCTTGCTCTGAAATGGATGTCCACCAATTTTTGAGGGTGCCAAGTGAATTTCTTTGGTGAATTCCAAAAGAACTTCATAAGTGCTTTGCTCACTCGGATTTCGGCAACAAGCCATGTATGGAACTCTTGAAGTTTGAAGGACCATCATTTGGTAAGGAACATCATCAAAAGTGAAGAAAGTTCGGAAGAGGAATGATGGGATGATGATGCGGGTGTTGGATTTGGCGGGTTAAGATCAGCAAATTCCATTTCTTCTTCTGGTTCTTCTTCTTTTGGGACCGTTCTTTGCCATCATGATAGCAGGAATCGGGTCCGGGTCATTTTCGATTCGAGGAAGAAAGAGTTTCGGAAGGAGGGGCGATGAAGAAAACGAAGAGTCTTCTTTATCTTTGATGGAATTTATAGAGTCCGAAGGAACTTGTTTTCTCAAAAAACTTTCAATGGGATTAGAAACCATGTATGAAGGAAGTATATGGGATGGAGATGGAGGGGGTGAATCTGGTGGTTACGGTGGAGTGTAGGGGGAATAGGAAAAGTAGGAACAGAGGAAAGCGATGCGATTCTTTGAGGCTTTTGCTTTTTCAGCTTCGCTTTTTGATTTCTTTGAGACGTGCTCGTAAAGCTAGCACGTTGGTTCTTGGCTCTGGCGAAACTGTTTCAAGAACTCTTTGAAAGGGGGATGAGGAGGATTTGCTAGAAGATTGAGAAGAGTGAGTAGCGAGAATGGGTGAAGGAAGGATATAAAGAGACATGAGGTATCCTGGTGGGAAAGAAGGTTGGTGCGGTTGGTGCTCAAGTTGAGCCTTTTGACCCTCCAATATCTGGATTTGTCTTTTGAGTTTCTCAATTTGAGGAGCTTGGTCTTCCAAATAATGATGATGGATTTGCTGATTTTCCATCATGTACAATCTTTTCGGAAGTCTTCCAACATTTTTCGGATGTGGGTGGAAGCTTGATCAACTCTATCAACCTGAGTAGAAACTTTGTCAAGGGCCACGTTCGAGCTAAGGCATTTTCGGTTTGCCAATTCGAACGGTCTCGGCGAGAGCTGGTGCTTTCCTTCGCCATGAGGATCAATTTCACTTGGGGCGGGTATCTTTGGAGCATGATAATATCTCTTTGAGGGTCCGAGAATTTTTCAAGAGGAGGGAATTGTAAGGCGAGATGAGTGGGATTCAAGCGACTTAGGTTGAAGAGGAGGAAAATCTTCGGGTTGGAACATGCATATGCTAGGAAGTGGTTCGGGAAGGCATGTATATGGTTTTGGGAGTTCAATGGAACAAGAAGGATTTTTCTTGACCCATTTCGAATGGGTTTGTAGAAAGGTGCAAGGTGTTTCTGGGAGATGGTGGTGGTGGGTTTGGTGGATCTAGTTTGCAAGGAGATGGGGAAGGAATTTGTAATCTTTGGGGAGCACCATCTTGGACAAGATATTGCCGTTTCCGCCATCTTCACCAAGTGGTCCTACAAAGGATCACCATCAAGATATCTTTGGTACGGAGGGTCTTTCTTTTTCTTTCTTCTTGAAGAGGTACAAGATCTTCTCAGGGAAGAGCATGGAATGATCAAAAAATGAGAAGGGTCTTTAAGTAATGGATGGGTGTCATTTGAATTAAAGTAGATTAGTTCAAATATTTTAGAGTAAGTTCGTGAACAGAGAGAAGCTTTCATCATGGAAACTCCATCGATACATAACCGTTCAACATGTCCCCTCTTTCTCTTGCTCCTCCTCCGGAGTTACGCAAATCCCTTCTTCTTCAAGTTAGACTATCTTTATGAGGTAGCCTTCTCGGAGAAGATCTATGAAACCCGTCTTCCACTTATCAATCCATATTTTCGTGAAATTTCGTTCTCTCCTATTCGCTCCATCAAACATCTCATTAGGCATACCCCTCGTTCGGTTAAGGAGTATGTCCGTCTTTCTAAGTTTGACCAGCATCATATTCTAGCCACACAACAAGAACCATTTGTAACGCTCCAGATTCCACCGAATTTCCTCTCCGGTGGATCCAACAAGGATTCACCCATCTTCATTTTGGAGCCATTGACTAGCCCTTTCCTTTCATGGTCGAAAAGGCCTACCATTGGTTTGTAGCGAAATAGCCCTTTTGGACACAAGGTTCTTAGACTACCAAGATGCCCGCATCGGCACCATTCAAACCACCTTGAATCTTTGGGACGGTCTTTGTTACTTTATTTCCAAATTTTAATATGGCACTTGCGGACCGGAAGGACTACTATCGGCCTTGAAGGTTCAATTACGAGATAGTTGGAGCCCCTCGGACTCCAAATTCTTTGGCTGCTACTCTCCATTACCAAATGGTCTACAGGGGTTCGGAATCATGCCATTGATCTAAATCTTCCCGAGTATCGAGATGATGCTCTTATCATCTCGATAGATCATGACCGGACTTCTTGTGTACATGTTCCCGGGGATCCCCGGGGACCAACTTGTCAAACTCCTTCCCGACGGTTAGGTGACTAATTATGAGAAACTCCACCAAAACACAAGACCAGTCCATCCATCACCGAACCTCGGTTCCACGAAGAAGAAAGATGGAATACTGTTACCATCAAATTTGCAAAAGAAAAGGAAGACTCTTCGTCTCTATTTCCTTCTCTCTCCACTATCCTTTGTTTCACCCCATGCCCATCTCCAAACAGTGAGTATTGAAGATCCAGGACACGAAGAAATTCGTCCAGTCCTTTGATTCAAATGGACACCTGTCCATTACTTCAAAGACCCTTCGGTCATTGTTTTTGGGATCCAGTGTTCATGCTCTTTCCTGTACCTCTCCTCTTTGAAGAAGATGACGGACCCTCTTCAAGAAGAAAGAAAAAGAAAGACCCTCTGTACCAAAGATATCTTGATGGTGATCCTCTTGTAGGACCACTTGGTGAAGATGGCGGAAGCTGGCAATATCTTGTCCAAGTTATGGTGCTCCCCTAACATTACAAATTCCTTCCCCATCTCCTTGCAAACTAGATCCACCAAACCCACCACCACCATCTCCCGGGAAACACGTTACAGTCCTTTCTACAAACCCATTCGGAAATGGGTCAAGAAAAATCCTTCTTGTTCCATTGAACTCCCAAAACCATATACATGCCTTCTGAACCACTTCCTAGCATATGCATGTTCCAACCCGAAGATTTTCCTCCTCTTCAACCTAAGTCCGGTTGAATCCCACTCATCGCCTTACAATTCCCTCCTCTTGAAAAATTCTCGGACCCTCGGCGAGAGATATTATCATGCTCCAAAGATACTGCCCCAAGTGAAATTGATCCTCATGGCGGAAGGAAAGCACCGGCTCTGCTGAGGCCCATTACGAATTGGCAAACGCGAAAATGCCTTAGCTCGAACGTGGCCCTTGACAAAGTTTCTACTCGAGGTTGATAGAGTTGATCAAGCTTCCACCCACATCCGAAAAATGTTGGAAGACTTCCGAGAAAAGATTGTACATGATGGAAAATCAGCAAATCCATCATCATTATTTGGAAGACCAAGCTCCTCAAATTGAGAAACTCAAAAGACAAATCCGGATATTGGAGGGTCAAAAGGCTCAACTTGAGCACCGGCCGCACCAGCCTTCTTTCCCACCGGTGATACCTCATGTCTCTTTATATCCTTCCTTCACCCATTACGCTACTCACTCTTCTCAATCTTCTAGCAAATCCTCCTCATCCCCCCTTTCGGCAAGTTCTTGAAAGCGGTTTCGCGAGCCAAGAACCAACGTGCTAGCTTTACGAGCACGTCTCAAAGAAATCAAAAAGCGAAGCTGAAAAAGCAAAAGCCTCGGCAAGCATCGGTTTCCTCTGTTCCTACTTTTCCTATTCCCCCTACGGCTCCACGGAACCACCGGATTCACCCCCTCCATCTCCATCCCATATACTTCCTTCATACATGGTTTCTAATCCCATTGAAAGTTTTTGAGAAAACAAGTTCCTTCGGACTCTATAAATTCCATCAAAGATAAAGAAGACTCTTCGTTTTCTTCATCAGCCCCTCCTTACGAAACTCTTTCTTCCTCGGGAATCGGAAAATGACCCGGACCCGATTCCTGCTATCATGATGGCAGCAGCGGTCCCAAAAGAAGAAGAACCGGGAAGAAGAAATGGAATTTGCTGATCTTAACCCGCCAAATCCAACACCCGGATCATCATCCCATCATTCCTCTTCGGAACTTTCTTCACTTTTGATGATGTTCCTTACGGCGATGGTCCTTCAAACTTCAAGAGTTCCATACATGGCTTGTTGCCGAGAAATCGAGTGAGCAAAGCACTTATGAAGTTCTTTTGGAATTCACCCAGCAAATTCACTGGCACCCTCAAAAATTGGTGGACATCCATTTCGAGCAAGATCAAATTGCTTTCCTCTTGATGAACTTCAATCCAAGCCCATAAGTCATTCACTGTATTTCATTGGTCAACCAACCGGGTGAGCGAGAACTCCAAAGAAAGGAATTCTTCGAAAGAAAATGTTGCTCCACCTCCAGGAAAAAGACCTTGATAGGCATTTCAAAGAGATGATTCGACTTTTCTATCATCTTGGAGCGGACATCAATCTCAAACCAATCTTTTTAGCCTCCATTCCTAAAGAGATTGCGAGATGAAGTAAACAAAAATCTTAAAAAGCCTCTCCTAGAATCTACTCTTGGAGAAATCCAGCAAAGCTATCCATATTGCCATTGAAGAACGATGCGAGAAGACGACAACGGTTTGACCGGTTAAATCAAAGACAACCGGCGATATGACAAAAATTGTGAAAGGCGAGAATGGAAGATCAAATGTCCCAGAGGCTGCTATGACCCCTCTGTTCGGGTCATAAGAAGAAAGTCCACTTCAAAAAATTCTCCTTTGCCAAAGGCCGAAAGCCCGAAGCAAATGGAAATTCCTAAGAAAGAAGTCTCGTGGTCATTCAACAAAGAAGCAAAGAAGACCCAAGTCGACGGGTGTTACATACGTAACAAGAAGGGTCATTTTGCGAAGAAGCGCCCTCGAGCCAAGAAACAAGGCGATTACATGATCCGGGAAGATCTCTCGAAACACTGGGATCTCTCTCGGTGGCGAAGATGTGGAGTCCGTCTTCTCCATTGAAGAAGAACCATCACCGAGATACTACGTGTGCCATACGAGACATATTCTTGGGACTCGACTCTTCCCCGGGAGACATCTCTCCTTCTTCTCTTTTTCGACTCATTGAGAATCCACTCATCCACATTTCACCCTCCATATTTCCCGGTCCAAATCCACCTCCCCGAAAGTACCAAATCTATCCAAGTCATAGCCCTCATTGATGCGCGCGCAGCCGCATCTCTCCTTGATACTAAGATTCTCCCGGGAAGAATCTTTGGACACCATACACCGGGTATTTTCGGTCGGCCTCTGGAGAAACTTTTACCACCAAAGTGCGTGATAAAACCATTTCCATCCATATTTTTCCTGGATGCGAAATCACCACGAGAATCCTTGGATGCCCGTCTCATGACAAAGATCTCATCATTGGTTGGGACTTATTGTCCAAACTTCCCAAACTCGAGAATTAACCCTAAGGGGTTACAATTTCAAGAGCGAGTTTTCAAGAGTTTGTGGAAATCCAAAGACTCTTCGTCATTCAACCGGAAATTCTTGATCCAATCACCCGATCCCTTCTCTCCCCTTGTTCGGAATCTCATCACCGGTTTATCCAAACTTGTTCCAATCCTCTTTGGAAGAATTCGACTTTTTTGTCAAAATTCCTTTCAAGAAAAATGGAGAAATCAATCCCACCAAAGCTTGTCATTCGGGCATGAATCCGGACCACCTTGCACTCGCACAAGCGGGAATGTGCTCAACTCCTTTCCCGAGGACTCATTGAGCCTTGATTCTTCATGGGCTTGCGAAGCCTTTTATGTGAATAAAAGAGCGAGAACAAAGTCGAGGAAAGGCGAGATTAGTCATAAACTACCGGCCCCTCAATCTGTTTATCCAAGATGATAAATTCCCTTTGCCTCACAAAAACTCTTTATTTTCCGGCCTTGCTCAAGCAAAGATCTATTCGAAGTTTGATCTTAAAGCGAGTTTTTGGCAAATTGGAATCCATCCTTGAACGATTCAAAGCTGGATTTTGCATTCCCAATCGGCATTTCCGGTGGAAAGTCCTCCCTTTTGGACTTAAGGCTGCCCCATCTTTGTTTGAGAAAGCAATGTGCAAAATCTTTCAGCCTATTCTTCCCCGCGCACAAATTTACATCGATGATATTCTTCTATTTTCTCCGATGAAGAATCCCATGCAAAACTCCTTCAGCAATTTGCTGAAATTGTGCGCATTCATGGTATCATGCTTTCTCAAAAGAAGATGATTCTCGCTCAAAGAGAAATCGAGTTCCTCGGCGTGCGTTTGAAAAATGGAAATTATTGCCCCGGACCTCACATTGCGGGAAGATCTCCGGAAATTTCCCGATGAACATCTCTCTGTTCATCGGATCCAATCCTTCTTAGGAATTGTAAATTACCTCGAGAGATTTCGTCCCAAAAATTTCTCAAACACTCCACCCTCTGCGAAAGATGTTGAAGAAAAAACCCCTCCTTGGTCGATCAAACGGACCGATGCCATCAAGACACACTCAAGACCGGCTGCAAAATTTGCCACCTCTTGAATCCCTTCGAATGGAAAAAGGATTCTTCGGACGGATGCCGGTGACAAATCTTGGGCGGCCATCCTCCTGGAAGAAGACAAAGGTAAGCGCCCGAATCCGTGCTTACAAAAGTGGAAAATTCTCCGATGCGGAAATGCATTACCATTCCACCTTCAAAGAAATTCTTGCGGTCAAAAATGGTATCAAAAAATTTGAATTTCATCTCATTGGCCATCACTTCCTTGTCGAAATGGATATGTCATCCTTTCCTCAAATGCTCAAGTTCAAACAAAAGCAAGTTCCTCATCCCCGGCTTTTACGTTGGGCGGAATGGTTTTCTAAATACTCTTTTGAAGCTAAACATATTTACGGAAAGAAAAACATTTTGGCTGATTTTCTATCACGACCAAAGGAACCTTTTCAATCCATCAACATGTTCATTCGTAAAGAGTTTTCGGGAACCTTCAAAGTTGAGAACATGAGAGAACACCGATGGCCGTCCCACGATATCCGCTTTGATATTTCCCGATATCTCGGACGGGAATTCTCTTTCGATCATTTCCAAAGATTATTCTGGAATTATCATTACATAGTTTTCAAAGACTATGGCGGACTCATGCTAAAACCAGGACTCAACTATGAATATCCATTCATACATCCATTAAGATGGTCTTCTACCATCCCATTCCCTTCGATCTCAAATGGATGTTACGGTATATCTTCACCTCTATCAGGTTGCTATTGAATTTCCCTTGGACGAAATCATTAAGGTTTTGTGCGAATCTCTTTTGGAAATTATAGAAACCATGATCGGAGATCCTTCCTTGATATTCTCACTTGGTTCCAACCCCTCCAAGCATGGAAACACATGTTCGTACTCCGAAGACAAGTTGGCGGGACCCGAACCTTGCGAGGCGCACCATTGTCATCTTTCATCACCCTTGGTCATTCATTGGACCAACGGGAGGCAAAAGATCCGATGCGGCGGAAATTGGCACCGGCTCTTTCAAACCAAGCCTCCCGAGACCGGGTGTACAAGATTCCATAAGGCGTACTCCCGGAACCATATTTGACATCCCGTATGAATACGAGAGAACTCCAGCGTATTCTTTGTCAAGAAAATAAGGTAATACCAGGCGAGGTATGGCGCTTATTCCTGGCAAGCTACTCATGGGACACTCCCGGAACCCGTCCTCATGTCTTGAAGCCCTTCGGGAGTTCGACGGCGGTCGAAGCTAGTTCCGCTATGGATACGGACACTCGGCCCATTACACCGTTTGATCCGTGGGGAGGTCGGCTCTCGCAAGACCCGTACGGCTATCCCGCAACCCGTCATCCCCGGCGTTCCATCTTCATCACGAGACGCGCCATCCAGCTCCGTGGAATCCGCGATGACCCAGGCCTTGACCAGCTCATCTCGGACTACGAGAGAGAACAATTATTGCGTGCATACGAAGTCAAAAAGCGGATATGATGGACCAGGCAGCTCGACTTCGAGGCGACCCCAATTATCACCACGATCTGACAGACGGAGATAAAACCACAACAACTCCATCTGCTTTCGCTTTTGCCCGTGTCCGCCGCTTACGACAACTCTATCTCTGCTCCTTTGTGACAAATCAACAAAGGCGGCGGTAGAAATGTGTTGTGTCGTTTTGTAAAATGTGATGTGTTGTCGGCAATAATGACTTCTCTTAAAGTCGATGTTAGTTGTATTATTATGCGCGCTTGTCGGATCTCTATTATAGAGATTCCTTTGTTTCCTTCTGCCCGCCTTGCTATATAAGGCGAGGCTTTCGCATTGTAAGAGCCAGTCTTGGCTTCCTTTATGAAATCCAAGCGAGTGTTTCCAATATGAGCTTCTAAACTCCTCTCTTCTCTTGACGGGACTCTTACGCACTAAAATGTTTCTACTTCTCTATTAGTGATTGGTTTAAGTATGCTTCTCCGCTTGCCGCAAATCTATGATCATTCGAAGTTTATCGGTCTGTTTTATTGGGTGAAAGTGCGTGTAGAGTCCGGCGGGGCCTCTCTCCGCTTGTTGATTAACCCGCAAGTGAGCCTTTGGATCCTACCCGATACTTGATCGGGATAAACCTATGGTGGTAATGGATAGTGGATCTGTGGATCAGAAATTTGTTATCTCTCAAAGGATTAGTTCCCAGAGCGAGATGCGAGAAACTAACGGGCGGTCCCTTGAGTGGCCGGAGAGCCGTGTGGGATAGCATATCTTTTTTCGAGATTAAGTTCTTGCTTCCGCTCCTTCGAAATGGTATCGAGCCGTATATCACTTAAAATAGATTAGTTCAAATATTTTAGAGTTCGAAGTTACGTGAACAAGAGAAGCCGTTACTCATCATGGAAACTCCATCGATCTACTCACCCGTTCGACATCGGTCCCCTCTTTCTCTTGCTCCTCCTCCCGGGAGTTACGCAAATCCCATTTGCCTCCGAGTTAGACTATCTTTATGAGGTAGCCTTCTCGAGAAAACGGCAAGATCTACGAAACCCGTCTTCCGCTTATCAATCCATATTCGCCTTCGCCGAGCCACTCCGTTCTCTCCTATTCGCTCCGTCAAACATCTCATTAGGCGTACCCCTCGTTCGGTTAAGGAGTATGTCCGGTCTTCTAAGTTTGACCGGCGTCATATTCTAGCCGCGCAACAAAAAGCGGTTTGTAGCGCTCCCAGATTCCACGAATTTCCTCTCCGGTGGATCCAGCGAGGATTCGCCCATCTTCATTTTGGAGCCGTCGGCTAGCCCTTTCCTTTCATGGTCGAAAAGGCCGCACTGTTGTAGCGAGAATAGCCCTTTTGGACACAAGAGTTCTTAGACTACCCGGCGTACTGCATCGGCGCCATTCAAGCCACCTTGAATCTTTGGGACGGTCTTTGTTACTTTATTTCCAAATTTTAATATGGCACTTGCGGACCCGGGACTACTTATCGGCCTTGAAGGTTCAATTACGGATAAGCTGGAGCCCCTCGAGACTCCAAATTCTTTGGCTGCTACTCTCCATTACCAAATGGTCTACGGGGTTGAGAATCATGCCGTTGATCTAAATCTTCCGATATCGAGATGATGCTTCTTATCATCTCGATAGATCATGACCGGACTTCTTGTGTACGTGTTCCCGAGGCGGATCCCCGGGGACCGACTTGTCAAACTCCTTCCTGGCGGTTGGGTGACTAATTATGAGAAACTCCACCAAAACACAAGGCCGGTCCGGTCCGGCTTTGAACCTCGGTTCACGAAGAAGAAAGATGAATGCTTTTACCATCAAATTTGCAAAAGAAAAGGAAGACTCTTCGTCTCTATTTCCTTCTCTCTCCACTATCCTTTGTTTCACCCCATGCCCATGCGAAGCGGTGAGTATTGAAGATCCGAGGACACGAAGAAATTCGTCCGGTCCTTTGATTCAAATGGACGCCTGTCCATTACTTCAAAGACCCTTGGTCATTGTTTTTGGGATCCCAGTGTTCATGCTTCTTCCTGTACCTCTCCTCTTTGAAGAAGATGGCGGACCCTCTTCAAGAAGAAAGAAAAAGAAAGACCCTCCTGTACCAAAGATATCTTGATGGTGATCCCTCTTGTAGGACCGCTTGGTGAAGATGGCGGAAGCGGGCAATATCTTGTCCCGGTATGGTGCTCCCTGGCATTACAAATTCCTTCCCCGTCTCCTTGCAAACTAGATCCACCAAACCCCCACCACCGTCTCCCGGGAAGCGCGTTGCCGGTCCTTTCTACAAACCCATTCGGAAATGGGTCAAGAAAAATCCTTCTTGTTCCATTGAACTCCCAAAACCATATACGTGCCTTCTGAACCACTTCCTAGCATATGCGTATGTTCCGGCCCGAAGATTTTCCTCCTCTTGACCTAAGTCGGTTGAATCCCCACTCATCGCCTTACAATTCCCTCCTCTTGAAAAATTCTCGGACCCTCGGCGGAGATATTATCATGCTCCAAAGATACTGCCCCAAGTGAAATTGATCCTCATGGCGGAAGGAAAGCACCGGCTCCTGTTGAGGCCATTACGAATTGGCAAGCTGAAAATGCCTTAGCTCGGAGCGTGGCCCTTGCAAAGTTTCTACTCGGGTTGATAGAGTTGATCAAGCTTCCCCCGCGTCCGAAAAATGTTGGAAGACTTCCGAGAAAAGATTGTACGTGATGGAAAATCGGCAAATCCATCATCATTATTTGGAAGACCGAGCTCCTCAAATTGAGAAACTCAAAAGACAAATCCGGATATTGGAGGGTCGAAAGGCTCGACTTGAGCACCCGGCCCTGGCCTTCTTTCCCGCCGGTGATACCTCATGTCTCTTTATATCCTTCCTTCGCCCGTTCTGCTACTCGCTCTTCTCAATCTTCTAGCAAATCCTCCTCATCCCCCTTTCGGCAAGTTCTTGAAACGGTTTCGCGAGCCGAGAACCAGCGTGCTTAGCTTTACGAGCGCGTCTCAAAAAAAATCAAAAAGCGAAGCTGAAAAAGCAAAAGCCTCGGCAAGCTGCGTCGGTTTCCTCTGTTCCTACTTTTCCTATTCCCCCTGACGGCTCCCGCGGAACCACCGGATTCACCCCTCCATCTCCGTCCCATATACTTCCTTCATACATGGTTTCTAATCCCATTGAAAGTTTTTGAGAAAACAAGTTCCTTGGGACTCTATAAATTCCATCAAAGATAAAGAAGACTCTTCGTTTTCTTCGTCGACCCCTCCTTACGAAACTCTTTCTTCCTCGGGAATCGGAAAATGACCCGGACCGATTCCTGCTATCATGATGGCGGCAGCGGTCCCAAAGAAGAAGAACCAGAAGAAGAAATGGAATTTGCTGATCTTAACCGCGAATCCAACACCCGGATCATCATCCCATCATTCCTCTTGGGAACTTTCTTCACTTTTGATGATGTTCCTTACCGGCGATGGTCCTGTCGAGCTTCAAGAGTTCCGTACATGGCTTGTTGCCGGAAATGCGAGTGAGCAAAGCACTTATGAAGTTCTTTTGGAATTCCCGACAAATTCTTGGCACCCTCAAAAATTGGTGGACATCCGTTTGAGCAAGATCAAATTGCTTTCCTCTTGATGAACTTCAATCCAAGCCATGCGGGTCGTTCACTGTATTTCATTGGTCGACCAACCGGTGAGCGAGAACTCCAAAGAAAGGAATTCTTCGAAAGAAAATGTTGCTCCGCCTCGAGAAAAAGACCTTGATAGGCATTTCAAAGAGATGATTCGACTTTTCTATCATCTTGGGGCGAGACATCAATCTCAAACCAATCTTTTTAGCCTCCATTCCTAAAGAGATTGCGGATGAAATAAACAAAAATCTTAAAAAGCCTCTCCTAGAATCTACTTCTTGGAGAAATCCAGCAAAGCTGTCCATATTGCCATTGAAGAACGATGCGGAAGACGACAACGGTTTGACCGGTTCGTCAAAGACAAGGCCGGCGATATGACAAAAATTGTGAAAGGCGAGAATGGAAGATCAAATGTCCCGAGAGGCTGCTATGACCCCTCTGTTCGGGTCGTAAGAAGAAAGTCCACTTCAAAAAATTCTCCTTTGCCCAGGCCGAAAGCCAAGCAAATGGAAATTCCTAAGAAAGAAGTCTCGCGATCATTCAACAAAGAAGCAAAGAAGACCCGAGTCGACGGGTGTTACATACGTAACAAGAAGGGTCATTTTGCGAAGAAGCGCCCTCGGGCCAAGAAGCAAGGCGATTACATGATCCAGGAAGATCTCTCGGAACACTTGGGATCTCTCTCGGTGCGAAGATGTGGAGTCCGTCTTCTCCGTTGAAGAAGAACCGTCACCGGGATACTCGTGTGCCATACGAACATATTCTTGGGACTCGACTCTTCCCGGGAGACATCTTTCTCCTTCTTCTCTTTTCGACTCATTGAGAATCCACTCATCCACATTTCACCCTCCATATTTCCCGGTCCAAATCCACCTCCCGGAAAGTACCAAATCTATCCAAGTCGTAGCCCTCATTGATCTTGGCGCGGCCGCATCTCTCCTTGATACTAAGATTCTCCCGAGGAAGAATCTTTGGACACCATACGCCGGGTATTTTCGGTCGGCCTGCGGAGAAACTTTTACCACCAAAGTTTGCGTGATAAAACCATTTCCATCCATATTTTTCCTGGATGCGAAATCACCGCCGAGAATCCTTGGATGCCCGTCTCATGACAAAGATCTCATCATTGGTTGGGACTTATTGTCCAAACTTCCCAAACTCGAGAATTAACCCTAAGGGGTTACAATTTCAAAGGCGGGTTTTCAAGAGTTTGTGGAAATCCAAAGACTCTTCGTCATTCAACCGGAAATTCTTGATCCGATCACCCGATCCCTTCTCTCCCCATTGTTGGAATCTCATCGCGCGGTTTATCCGAACTTGTTCCGATCCTCTTTGGAAGAATTTCGACTTTTTTGTCAAAATTCCTTTCAAGAAAAATGGAGAAATCAATCCCACCAAAGCTTGTCGTTCGGGCGTGAATCCAGGACCACCTTGCCTTTCGCCTGAGAATGTGCTCAACTCCTTTCCCGAGGACTCATTGAGCCTTGATTCTTCATGGGCTTGCGAAGCCTTTTATGTGAATAAAAAAGCGGGAACAAAGTCGAGGAAAGTGAGATTAGTCATAAACTACCGGCCCCTCAATCTTGTTTATCCAAGATGATAAATTCCCTTTGCCTCACAAAAACTCTTTATTTTCCGGCCTTGCTCAAGCAAAGATCTATTCGAAGTTTGATCTTAAAGCGGGGTTTTGGCAAAGTGGAATCCATCCTTGACGGATTCAAAGCTGGATTTTGCATTCCCGATCGGCATTTCCGGTGGAAAGTCCTCCCTTTTGGACTTAAAGGCGCCCCGTCTTTGTTTGAGAAAGCAATGTGCAAAATCTTTGACCTATTCTTCCCGGCGCACAAATTTACATCGATGATATTCTTCTATTTTCTCCGATGAAGAATCCCATGCAAAACTCCTTGGGCAATTTGCTTTGAAATTGTGCACATTCATGGTATCATGCTTTCTCAAAAGAAGATGATTCTCGCTCAAAGAGAAATCGAGTTCCTCGGCGTACGTTTGAAAAATGGAAATTATTGCCCCGGACCTCGCATTGCGGAAGATCTCCAGAAATTTCCCGATGAACATCTCTCTGTTCATCGGATCCGATCCTTCTTAGGAATTGTAAATTACCTCGGAGATTTCGTCCCAAAAATTTCTCAAACACTCCGCCCTCTGCGAAAGATGTTGAAGAAAAAACCCCCTCCTTGGTCGATCAAACGGACCCGATGCCGTCAAGACACTTTCAGACCAGTTGCAAAATTTGCCGCCTCTTCGAATCCCTTCGAATGGAAAAAGGATTCTTGGGGACGGATGCCGGTGACAAATCTTGGGCGGCCATCCTCCTGGAAGAAGACAAAGGTAGCGCGCAGAATACGTGCTTACAAAAGTGGAAAATTCTCCGATGCGAAATGCATTACCATTCCACCTTCAAAGAAATTCTTGCGGTCAAAAATGGTATCAAAAAATTTGAATTTCATCTCATTGGCCGTCACTTCCTTGTCGAAATGGATATGTCATCCTTTCCTCAAATGCTCAAGTTCAAACAAAAGCAAGTTCCTCATCCCCGGCTTTTACGTTGGGCGGGAATGGTTTTTCTAAATACTCTTTTGAAGCTAAACATATTTACGGAAAGAAAAACATTTTGGCTGATTTTCTATCACGACCAAAGGAACCTTTTCAATCCATCAACATGTTCATTCGTAAAGAGTTTTGGGGAACCTTCAAAGTTCGGAACATGAGAGAACACCGATGGCCGTCCCACGATATCCACTTTGATATTTCCCGATATCTCGGACGAGAATTCTCTTTACGATCATTTCCAAAGATTATTACGGAATTATCATTACATAGTTTTCAAAGGCTATGGCGGACTCATGCTAAAACCAGGACTCGACTATGAATATCCATTCATACATCCATTAAGATGGTCTTCTACCATCCCGTTCCCTTCGATCTCAAATGGATGTTACGGTATATCTTCGCCTCTATCGGGTTGCTATTGAATTTCCCTTGGACGAAATCATTAAGGTTTTGTCCGAATCTCTTTTGGAAATTATAGAAACCATGATCGGAGATCCTTCCTTGATATTCTCACTTGGTTCCAACCCCTCCGAGCATGGAAACACATGTTCGTACTCCGAAGACAAGTTGGCGGACCGAACCTTGCAGACGCGCCATTGTCATCTTTCATCACCCTTGGTCGTTCATTGGACCAACGGGGAGGCAAAAAGATCCGATGCGGGAGAATTGGCACCCGGCTCTTTCAAACCGAACCTCCCGAGGCCCGGGTGTACAAGATTCATAAGGCGTGCTCGGGAACCGTATTTGACATCCCGTATGAATACGAGAGAACTCCAGCGTATTCTTTGTCAAGAAAATAAGGTAATACCAGGCGAGGTATGGCGCTTATTCCCCGGCAAGCTTCTCATGGGACACTCCCGGAACCCGTCCTCATGTCTTGAAGCCCTTGGGGAGTTAACGGCGGTCGAAGCTAGTTCCGCTATGGATCCGAGGCGCTCGGCCCATTACCGTTTGATCCGTGGGGAAGTCGACTCTCGCAAGACCCATCTGGCTATCCATGACCCGTCGTCCGCTGGCGTTCCATCTTAATCACGAGGCGCGCCCATCCGGCTCGCATGGAATCCACGATGACCCGGGCCTTGCCAGGCTCATCCCGGACTACGAGAGAGAACAATTATTGCGTGCATACGAAGTCAAAAGCGGATATGATGGACCAGGCGGCTCGGCTCCGAGGCGACCCCGATTATCACCGCGATCCTGACGAGACGGAGATAAAACCACAACAACTCCGACTTCGCGCTGCCGTGTCCGCTGCTTACGACAACTCTATCTGCTCCCTGTGACAAATCAGCAAAGGCGGCGGTAGAAATGTGTTGTGTCGTTTTGTAAAATGTGATGTGTTGTCGGCAATAATGACTTCTCTTAAAGTCGATGTTAGTTGTATTATTATGCTGCGCTTGTCGGATCTCTATTATAGAGATTCCTTTGTTTCCTCTGCGCCCCTTGTTATATAAGGCGAGGCTTTCGCATTGTAGAGCGAGTCTTGGCTTCCTTTATGAAATCAAGCGAGTGTTTCCAATATGAGCTTCTAAACTCCTCTCTTCTCTTGACGAGACTCTTACGCACTAAAATGTTTCTACTTCTCTATTAGTGATTGGTTTAAGTATGCTCTCCGCTTGCCACAAATCTATGATCATTCGAAGTTTATCGAGATCTGTTTTATTGGGTGAAAGTGCGTGTAGAGTCGCGGGGCCTCTCTCCACTTGTTGATTAACTCGCAAGTGAGCCTTTGGATCTTACCCGATACTTGATCGGGATAAACCTATGGTGGTAATGGATAGTGGATCCTGTGGATCGGAAATTTGTTATCTCTCGAAGGATTAGTTCCAGAGCGAGATCGAGAAACTAACGGGCGGTCCCTTGAGTGGCCGGAAGCCGTGTGGGATAGCATATACATTTTGAGATTAAGTTCTTGCTTCCCGCTCCTTCGAAATGGTATCGAGCCGTATATCACTTAAAATAGATTAGTTCAAATATTTTAGAGTTCGAAGTTACGTGAACAAGAGAAGCCGTTACTCATCATGGAAACTCCATCGATACGCTCTGTTTGCCGTTCAACATCGGTCCCCTCTTTCTCTTGCTCCTCCTCGGGAGTTACGCAAATCCACTTGCCTCCGAGTTAGACTATCTTTATGAGGTAGCCTTCTCGGAAAGACGGCAAGATCTCGAAACCCGTCTTCCACTTATCAATCCATATTACGCCCCCCCAGCCGTTCTCTCCTATTCGCTCCGTCAAACATCTCATTAGGCGTACCCCTCGTTCGGTTAAGGAGTATGTCCGGGTCTTTAAGTTTGACCCGGCGTCATATTCTAGCCGGCACAACAAAACGGTTTGTAGCGCTCCGGATTCCACGAATTTCCTCTCCGAGTGGATCCAGCAAGGATTCACCCATCTTCATTTTGGAGCCGTCGAGGCCCAGCCCTTTCCTTTCATGGTCGAAAAGGCCTACTGTTGTAGCGAGAATAGCCCTTTTGGACACATGGGTTCTTAGGCTACCGGCGTGCACGCATCGGCGCCATTCAAACCACCTTGAATCTTTGGGGCCGATCTTTGTTACTTTATTTCCAAATTTTAATATGGCACTTGCGGGACCCGGGACTACTTATCGGCCTTGAAGGTTCGATTACGAGATAGCTTGGAGCCCTCGGACTCCAAATTCTTTGCTCTTTACTCTCCGTTTACCAAATGGTCTACGGGGTTGAGAATCATGCCGTTGATCTAAATCTTCCGATATCGAGATGATCTTTCTTATCATCTCGATAGATCATGACCGAGACTTCTTGTGTACATGTTCCCCCGGACGGATCCCCGGGGACCAACTTGTCGAACTCCTTCCGGCGGTTGGGTGACTAATTATGAGAAACTCCACTAAAACACAAGGACCGGTCGATCCGCTTGAACCTCGAGTTCCACGAAGAAGAAAGATGATATCTTGTTACCATCAAATTTGCAAAAAGAAAAGGAAGACTCTTCGTCTCTATTTCCTTCTCTCTCCACTATCCTTTGTTTCACCCCGTGCCCATAAAAGCGGTGAGTATTGAAGATCCGGCACGAAGAAATTCGTCCGGTCCTTTGATTCAAATGGACCCACGTCCGATTACTTCAAAGACCCCTTGGTCGTTGTTTTTGGGATCCAGTGTTCATGCTCTTCTGTACCCCTCTCCTCTTGAAGAAGATGGACCCTCTTCAAGAAGAAAGAAAAAGAAAGACCCTGTACCGAAGATATCTTGATGGTGATCTCTTTTTGTAGGACCGCTTGGTGAAGATGGCGGAAGGCAATATCTTGTCCGATTATGGTGCTCCTGACATTACAAATTCCTTCCCCGTCTCCTTGCAAACTAGATCCACCAAACCCGCCACCACCGTCTCCCCGGGAACACATTACGGTCCTTTCTACAAACCCGTTCGAAATGGGTCAAGAAAAATCCTTCTTGTTCCATTGAACTCCCAGAAACCATATACATGCCTTTCCGAACCACTTCCTAGCATATGCGTGTTCCAACCCGAAGATTTTCCTCCTCTTTGACCTAAGTCGGTTGAATCCCGCTCATCGCCTTACAATTCCCTCCTCTTGAAAAATTCTCGGCCCCAACCCTCGGGGGAGATATTATCATGCTCCGAAGATCACCCCTCTCCAAGTGAAATTGATCATGAGAAGGAAAGCACCCTGAGGCCATTACGAATTGGCACCGAAAATGCCTTGGCTCGCGAGGGGCAAAGTTTCTACTCGGGTTGATAGAGTTGATCAAGCTTCCACCCACGTCAGAAAAATGTTGGAAGACTTCCGGAAAAGATTGTACGTGATGGAAAATCAGCAAATCCATCATCATTATTTGGAAGACGAAGCTCCTCGAATTGAGAAACTCAAAAGACAAATCCGGATATTGGAGGGTCGAAAGGCTCAACTTGAGCACCGGCCGCAGACTTTCCCGCGGTGATACCTCATATCTCTTTATATCCTTCCTTCGCCGATTCACCTTTTTTGGCTCTTCTCAATCTTCTAGCAAATCCTCCTAGTCCCCTTTAGCAAGTTCTTGAAGCGGTTTCGCGAGCGAGAACCAGCGTGCTAACTTTACGAGCGCGTCTCAAAAAATCAAAAGCGATGAAAAGCAAAGCGCTTTGCGCATCGGTTTCCTCTGTTCCTACTTTTCCTATTCCCCCTACGGCTCCACGAGAACCACCGGATTCACCCCTCCATCTCCGTCCCATATACTTCCTTCATACATGGTTTCTAATCCCATTGAAAGTTTTTTGAGAAAACAAGTTCCTTGGACTCTATAAATTCCATCAAAGATAAAGAACTCTTCGTTTTCTTCATCGGCCCCTCATAGAAACTCTTTCTTCCTCGAGAATCGGAAAATGACCCGGACCCGATTCTTGCTATCATGATGGCGGAGCGGTCCCAAAGAAGAAGAACCAGAAGAAGAAATGGAATTTGCTTTGATCTTAACCCGCGAATCCGACACCGGATCATCATCCCATCATTCCTCTTAGGAACTTTCTTCACTTTTGATGATGTTCCTTACCCGGTGATAGTCCTTCGAGCTTCAAGAGTTCCATACATGGCTTGTTGCGAGAAATCACGGTGAGCAAGCACTTATGAAGTTCTTTTGGAATTCCTGACAAATTCGCTGGCACCCTCGAAAATTGGTGGACATCCGTTTTGAGCAAGATCAAATTGCTTTCCTCTTGATGAACTTCAATCAAGCCCATATGGTCATTGCTTTGTATTTCATTGGTCAACCAAACGGTGAGCGAGAACTCCAAAGAAAGGAATTCTTGAAAGAAAATGTTGCTCCACCTCGAGAAAAAAGACCTTGATAGGCATTTCAAAGAGATGATTCGACTTTTCTATCATCTTGGAGCGAGACATCAATCTCAAACCAATCTTTTTAGCCTCCATTCCTAAAGGATTGCCGAGATGAAATAAACAAAAATCTTAAAAAGCCTCTCCCTAGAATCTACTCTTGGAGAAATCCGAGCTGTCCATATTGCCATTGAAGAAACGATGCGAAAAGCGACAACGGTTTGACCGGTTAAATCAAGACAGCAGGCGATATGACAAAAATTGTGAAAGGCGAGAATGGAAGATCAAATGTCCCGAGGCTAGCTATGACCCCTCTGTTCGGGTCATAAGAAGAAAATCCACTTCAAAAAATTCTCCTTTGCCCAGGCGAAAGCCGAAGCAAATGGAAATTCCTAAGAAAGAAGTCTCGCGATCGTTCAACAAAGAAGCAAAGAAGACCCAGTCGACGGGTGTTACATACGTAACAAGAAGGGTCGTTTTGCGAGGCGCCTCGGGCCGAGAAGCAAGGCGGTTACATGATCCGGAAGATCTCTCGGGAACAGGATTCTCTCGGTGGCGAAGATGTGGAGTCCGTCTTCTCCATTGAAGAAGAACCATCACCGGATACTACGTGTGCCGTCTGGACATATTCTTGAGACTCGACTCTTCCCCGGGAGACATCTTCTCCTTCTTCTCTTTTTCGACTCATTCGAGAATCCACTCATCCGCATTTCACCCTCCATATTTCCCGGTCCAAATCCGCCTCCCGGAAAGTACCAAATCTATCCAAGTCGTAGCCTTCATTGATCTTGGCGCAGCGCGTCTCTCCTTGATACTAAGATTCTCCCCGGAAGAATCTTTGGACACCATATCGCGGGTATTTTCGGTCGACCTGGAGAAACTTTTACCACCAAGTGCGCTTGATAAAACCATTTCCATCCATATTTTTCCTGGATGCGAAATCACCACGAGAATCCTTGGATGCCCGTCTCATGACAAAGATCTCATCATTGGTTGGGACTTATTGTCCGAACTTCCCAAACTTCGGAATTAACCCTAAGGGGTTACAATTTCAAAACAGTTTTCAGAGTTTGTGGAAATCCAAAGGCTCTTCGTCATTCAACCAGAAATTCTTGATCCAATCACTTGATCCCTTCTCTCCCCTTTGTTGAGAATCTCATCACCCGGTTTATCCAAGCTTGTTCCAATCCTCTTTGGAAGAATTCGACTTTTTGTCAAAATTCCTTTCAAGAAAAATGGAGAAATCAATCCCACCAAAGCTTGTCGTTCGGGCATGAATCCAGGACCACCTTGCACTCGCACGTGGGAATGTGCTCAACTCCTTTCCCGAGGACTCATTGAGCCTTGATTCTTCATGGGCTTGCGAAGCCTTTTATGTGAATAAAGGGAAGCGAACAAAGTCGAGGAAAGGGTGAGATTAGTCATAAACTACCGGCCCCTCAATCTGTTTATCCAAGATGATAAATTCCTTTGCTCACAAAAACTCTTTATTTTCCGGCCTTGCTCAAGCAAAGATCTATTCGAAGTTTGATCTTAAAGCGAGGTTTTGGCAATTGGAATCCATCCTTGAAGGCAATTCAAAAAGCTGATTTTGCATTCCCAATCGGCATTTCAGTGGAAAGTCCTCCCTTTTGGACTTAAGGCGCCCCGTCTTTGTTTAGAAAGCAATGTGCAAAATCTTTCCTTTATTCTTCCCCGCGCACAAATTTACATCGATGATATTCTTCTATTTTCTCGATGAAGAATCCCATGCAAAACTCCTTGACAATTTCTTTGAAATTGTGCCACATTCATGGTATCATGCTTTCTCAAAAAGAAGATGATTCTCGCTCAAAGAGAAATCGAGTTCCTCGGCGTGCGTTTGAAAAATGGAAATTATTGCCCCGGACCTCACATTGCGAAGATCTCCCGGAAATTTCCCGATGAACATCTCTGTTCATCGAGATCTGATCCTTCTTAGGAATTGTAAATTACCTCGAAGATTTCGTCCCAAAAATTTCTCAAACACTCCACCCTCTGCAAAAGATGTTGAAGAAAAAACCCCTCCTTGGTCGATCAAGCAGGACCGATGCCGTCAAGACACTTCAAGACCGGTGCAAAATTTGCCACCTCTTGAATCCCTTCCGAATGGAAAAGGATTCTTGGACGGATGCCGGTGACAAATCTTGGGCAGCCGTCCTCCTGGAAGAAGACAAGGTAGCGCCGAATACGTGCTTACAAAAGTGGAAAAATTCTCCGATGCGAAATGCATTACCATTCCACCTTCAAAGAAATTCTTGCGATCGAAAATGGTATCAAAAATTTGAATTTCATCTCATTGGCCGTCACTTCCTTGTCGAAATGGATATGTCGTCCTTTCCTCGAATGCTCAA
Source organism: Rhodamnia rubescens (assembly GCA_021437795.1). NCBI lineage: Eukaryota > Viridiplantae > Streptophyta > Magnoliopsida > Myrtales > Myrtaceae > Rhodamnia > Rhodamnia rubescens. Next base: position 4,016,586 of record JAILYA010000022.1, read on the forward strand.
GTTCAAGCAAAAACGAGTTCCTCGTCCCGACTTTTACGTTGGGCGGGAATAGTTTTCTAAATACTCTTTTGAAGCTAAACATATTTACGGAAAGAAAAACATTTTGGCTGATTTTCTATCACGACCAAAGGAACCTTTTCAATCCATCAACATGTTCATTCGTAAAGAGTTTTTCGGGAACCTTCAAAGTTCGAACATGAGAGAACACCCGATAGCCGTCCCACTGATATCCGCGATATTTCCCGATATCTCGAGGCAGAATTCTCTTTACGATCATTTCCAAAAATTATTCGGAATTATCATTACATAGTTTTCAAAGGCTATGGCGGACTCATGCTAAAACCAGGACTCGACTATGAATATCCATTCATACATCCATTAAGATAGTCTTCTACCATCCCGTTTCCCTTCGATCTCAAATGGATGTTACGGTATATGCTTCGCCTCTATCGAGGTTGCTATTGAATTTCCCTTGGACGAAATCATTAAGGTTTTGTCGAGATCTCTTTGGAAATTATAGAAACCATGATCGAGAGATCCTTCCTTGATATTCTCACTTGGTTCCAACCCCTCCCGAAGCATGGAAACACATGTTCGTACTCCGAAGACAAGTTGGCGGACCGGACCTTGCTGACAGCGCCATTGTCATCTTTCATCACCCTTGGTCATTCATTGGACCATCGGGAGACAAAGATCGATGCGAGAAATTGGCACCGGCTCTTTCAAACCCGAGCCTCCCGAGGCCAGGTGTACAAGATTCATCAAGGCGTACTCCAGGAACCATATTTGACATCCACGTATGAATACGAGAGAACTCCAACGTATTCTTTGTCAAGAAAATAAGGTAATACCAGGCGAGGTATGGCCTTATTCCGCGACCAAACTCTTTCATGGGACACTCCCCGGAACCCATCCTCATGTCTTGAAGCCCGCGGGAGTTCACGGCGGTCGAAGCTAGTTCATTATGGATACGGACACTCGGCCCATTACACCGTTTGATCCATGGGGTCGGCTCTCACAAGACCCATTCTGTTATCCAACGGAAAGTAAATCCCTGGCGTTCCATCTTCATCACGAGACGCGCCATCCAGCTCACATGGAATCCACGATGACCCGAGGCCTTGACATTTCATCTCGGACTACGAGAGAAACAATTGTGCGTGCATACGGAAGTCAAAGCCGGATATGATG
>JAILYA010000023.1:1225808-1433308 GCA_021437795.1 Rhodamnia rubescens
TTACTTTTTGATTAATTGCCTTGGTATGTATCTCCTGCTATGTTATCATTGTTGTTTTATGTTTGGGAGTAAACCGCTTCCGCATGCGTGTTTAGTAGATAGGTCGATAACGCACCTGGGACGTTATCTTTCGTGACCTCGTGGCGATTAGGTAGGGATGTCGCGGGCTCGAGAGTCGGGCGTGACATATGGAGCGATGACCATTTTCTTCAAAAGCGGTTTCTTCTTAATAGACACAACAGATGAGAACACGCACACATACACACACAACCTTTGCTAGGATTTTGAGGGAGAGATAGGTGACAATGGAAGAGACGATCGGTATATATATTGAAGGGGTCATAATGATGGTAATGAGAAAATCGAGACAACCTCATATAAGGTATGCATAATCTAGGTTGGCACAAGAAAGCCATGGATGGAAGTGCATTAAATGGAAAGGATGAGACAAACCAAATCCAATATGGGTTATGGGTTGTGGATTTCTTCATTGTTTTGGTTGCACATTTCGAGAGGTGGGCCCACAATTCCAATGATGGCACCAGTGAAAAAATGATGGAGAACTATCTCGCTAAACCTTTGCTTATATGCTAAATCAAATTTGATTAGATTGGATAAGATGCATGATTTCAATTCAATTTCATTGATGTACTACCCTCATCTAACGATTTATCAAACTAACACGGATTAACCAGGGTTTGTCTCTCACACAATGTGGCAATTTTTTTCTTTTTCTTTTTCTTTTTTTTTTTGTTTGGGGGGGAGGGGTGGTGTTTGCCAATTACATTGGCGAATGAATAGATAGAATCATAGAGCCAACTGCAAGAACGAAAAAATAAACTTGTGTTCTATGGTGGTACAATGAAAGTCTAGCATTTTTTCCAAACATATCATGGACCGAATGTGGAGGGACATAGCTGGCCATTTTCCATAATTACGGTGCATTAACTAAGTTACTCGGCTCTAGAGAGAAACCTGAGTCGGAGGTTCTTAGGTACTTTCCACATTATGAACCATTTAAATCAATCATTACAATTCGACAAGAAATATTGAATCATGACAGAAAAAAAAATGGAATTATTGTATCCTTTGCATGCTGACATAATCCATAACCATAATGTAAATAACTAATTTGGATGGAAGAAAAGATCGCAGTTTCAAAAGATTGACTAATGCTTATTTTGACACTTTGGTCTACAAAAGTATAGAATGCTTAACCTGACAAATTGCAAACGGATCACATTCAATATGAAATATGGTACATCATACATTGTATTATTTCTATAAATCAATCTTAGGATTCCTTTGTTTGGTGGAAAATAGAAGATTTGGAAAAGAATTTCCTAAAAAACGATTGCTTATGTTGCTTAAAGTAATTAGTCAATGGGAAATATTTTTATAGTCGACAACGATCATGGAAAATAAAAATGTCTTTAGATCATTCAATATTATAAGCGATACAAGCGATTGTTTTTAGAAAAATATTTTTCAAATTATTTATTTTTCTTGAAATAAACAAAGCCTTAATATATAGAACATCATTGAAGAGAGGACAATTATAATGGTATCCAATGTAATGTTTTTCATAGTTGGTAACCCCAAATGTGACTTGGGATCAATCCGACGTCAAGCAACAATGCCCTAAGATGTCCCACAGGGATTGTAACATCTTAAATTCGACTATATATCTAGTAGTTTTCTAATCTCTATCCCGCCTCCAGAAAATAACTTGATATGGTAAACTTTTTTCACTAATATCTTGCAAAAATGAAAAGTTGGGATTTCCTACTTAATTCATCGCTTGATTTTCTCCTTGAAATGTCCCTGATCGTTCACTCTCAGGCAAGCATCAATTAATGCGACATAATTAATGCCACTAATTCCAAACTTCTTTCACCACCTTCTTGTTTTTCCTTTTTCTTTCGTGCTTTTACCTTTTATTTAGTACGTTTGTGTTGATATAAGTAAAGCCGTCAATATGGTTCCATGACCCATTTTTTTACTCATATTTTGTACAAATACGTTGTATATGGGTTGTAAATTTTTTAAGGGCCGAGAGAAAATGGATTCAAAAAGTTAAATTTAATCAAATGGATTAAAAATTGGTTACGCAATTGAACCCATTTTCAACCCATCTAAACAATTAAGTCATCGGTTGGGTAAAAAATGGCCACTAAAGTTCCAAACTCATCGGTATGGGCGTGACCTCAGCTTCCACAAGAACTAGTTGTAAATGGACCTCAAGTATATTGGTTTATACTTTTTTTTTATTTTAATTTTTTACGTCAAAGAAAGAAAGAAAAATAAACTTAAAAATATTAAAATTGTTCAAAAGAGGTGGAATATCACCTGCCATTGCCACCGCCGCCGATCGTTGGTCGTCGGCCACGGTTGTCCGTTGCCACCTACTGGCGATGCCAAATTTCACAGGGAAAAAGTGGAAAAGAAAATAGAAAACAAAAACAAAATAGAATAATACTTTTTAAGAAAAACACTAAAAATTCACTAGATTTGTATTGCATGAAAGTGTTTTAACAATATCATTTTTCTTAACAAATTATATGAAATAAATATTACATGATTTGGTTAAGTATAGAAATGTTTAAGTAGTAGTACGGGTCGGGTTGAGTGTGGGTTGGTCGAATATGAGTCGTTAGATTTGTCTTTGCATGAAAATAAGTCAATATGGATCGGACCATATTCGACTCGACCCACCCGTTTGACACATCAATTGTATTGTTTCATTTTATACAAAAATTTTGAATGCTAATTCGTGCAACACATATGCGAATTATATGCTAACTAGCTACGTGGGTATGTGCTTTCAACGTCCTATTTAGTCGGTCACACATAGTAATTTTGCGGAGATCATAGAAATAACACTCCATGATCCATGCAGTATGATAATTCCTGGATTCAAAGTTTTGCAAATGATAAAATGTGAGAAGATTTTATTGAATAGCTATGTCAATAGCTTTAATTAGAACTGTCAAAATGAGTCACGACTTCACAATTTAACTCAAATGTATTGGAGTAAATTATATATTGGTCAGCTGAAGTTTCAAATAAAAAATAGCCCAACAAAGATTGGTCCGACGTGGGAGATGGCAATGGCAACTCCAAGTGTGCAGTTGAAGTGCATGTTGCGGATTTAAAATCTCCAAGTCTGCAACGATTCTTTCATTTTTTTTTAATGTTCTTTATTAATAATTTTTAGATGCTAAACAATATTTCGACTATTTCTTTTCTTTGGATTTATTAAATCGTTTAGATACTTTTGGACAAAAATGATATCTTAGTTTTTCTTATTTTGATTTTTCTAAATAACCTACTTAATTTACGGTTGGGATAAAAGTCCTGAAACTTGTCACAAAATGCAATTGAGTTTCAAAACTTTTAAAAAGTGCAGTTGAGTCCTAAAACTTTCAAAAAATGCAATCAAATCTAAAAATTTGTCAAGTTTGTGCAATCAAGTCCTAAAACTTGTGAGTATTTTCATTTGTCAAGAATGACTTAATTGCACCAACTTGATAAGTTTTATTACTCAATTGCATATTTTTTAAAAAGCTTAGGACTCGGTTGTACTTTGGTAATAAATTTTAAGACTTAATTGCACTTTTTGAATATTTTAGTACTCACACGCACTTTCTTAACAAGATTTATGACTTCCAATACACTTAGGCTGCGTTTGGTCATTTAGATTTCTATTTAGGATAGGATATGAAATTTAGGGATTTTGGCATATCCGATCTATTGTTTGGTGAATCGCTGATAATAAAGCCGGATATATTCATATCATATATTGTTCATTGTTTGATATTTATGACATATCGATGTAAATAAATATGAAATTTTATAAACGGAGACTATAAGAATCTCTTCTAATTCATTATCGAATCTAATAACAGAGAGAAAATATAATCATTCACATTTGTGACTATAAAAAGTTTTGCCTCTTACGCTATTTTCGTTGAACTTCAACATGGACCATAAAACTACGAAGGAGAATGAGTTTTGACTCTCTTTCTACTTTCATATGCTTTTGACGTAAACTAAAAAGTTAAGAAAGAGAATAAGTTTCGACTTTCTCGACATTTTCGTAGAGTTTTTTGTGAATTAAAAATCTACAAAGGAGTCATGAAACTTCAACATACTCTAGAGATATAGAAGAGAAGGAGATGGAGATGCTAGTGTTTTTTTAGAAATTTCACTACCCCTCGTTCTTCGAGAATTAGAAAGATCATTTTCAAGTTTGAACATATGCACTTAAAATATGGGTTCTTTTACTTCATTTTTTTTTAATTTCAAGTCTTTTTTGCCATTATTTTTATTCCCTTCCATCATTTCTTAGTAAATTTTTTATTAAGTAATAAGCTATAAGATAAGTAATGTATAAAGATATTGTATGTGTGTGTGTATGTATGTATGTATGTAAGTATGTATTATGTAAACTATATTTTATAAAGTATAAAAAAAATTAATATATCAATTAAAAGTAGAATAAATAAAAATGAATATTATTTTTTTGTTATTTTGAGTTTTTTTTTACATTAGAATTCAAATATAATTCAAATATAATTATTATTATTTTAATTTTACAATTTAAGAAGTTTGTTATCCAGAAAAATAGTTTTTATACCATGAAGAGAAAAAATCTTATCCACCTCCTTCATGGGATAATTTATTCAGGCTATATCCCACTTTGTTGTGTCTTGAGTAGGTACTAAACACAAGATGGGATAAATTTTAACTTATCCTAATTTTTACCCGACTACCCGACGTAGCCTTATCCTTTTACTTTCTATAATGCATATAGGTTTTTCCTAAATTACATAAGAGGACTAGATTAACTTTTTCAGATGCGTTTAGAATATACTGATCATCAAATAGTTTGAAAAATTTTACATTTATGAGGCCATTACTTATGCATAGCTCATGGGGTCCTATCACGAAACTTCATAATAACATAGATTTACAGCTATTGACGGTTTAATTTTGTTGCTTGAGTGCTTATGCATGATGACATAGATTTATGTGCTTTTAGGAATAACAAAAATATCTTAGGGAATATGTTTTACTAAAAGGAAAACGATACTGGTAATGGGCGTTTGACAAAATTACCGTGACCAAGTCCTCAAACCTGAAATCTCATTCGCAAGACAGGCTCCCACGCTTTTACCCTGCTCCCGACTAGCCTAATAGGTTGGCGACCACTCTAGCTTAAAAGTTTTAATGATTAATGAATGAAAAATGTTGCGGTCAATTGGCTAGCAAAAGCACAACGTATGAAGACCCTCCCTGCAGACTGGATGGCTAATCCACCGAGGCCATTATGGGACCTTTAAAGTTTGAAACCTATAACCTCTTCTATCCCTTTAATGTTTAAGGCTTCGTTTAGCGATCGGGATAAAAATTAGAATATGATAAAATTTATCATATTACGTGTTTGGCTCCTGCCTATGACAAGACAAAGTGGGATATAAAGGGATATAACCAGGATAAAATTATCCCATGAGGATGTGTGATAAATGTGGATAGGATTTCTTATATTCATGGTATAAAAGCTATTTTATCTCGAATGACAAACTTCTTGAATAATAAAATTAAAATTATTATTAAATGTGAATTATATTTGAATTCTCAATTAAAAAATTAAAAGTCAAAAATATTTTTTATTTATTCATATATGTGTTTATCGATTTTATTTTTTTCTACTTTATAATATATATTTTGTGCATACACATACAATTCATGTCCACATCACATTATAACATATTTTAGGTATGGTAGTATAGTTTATTATTTAATAAAAACAATTATTAAAAATGATGGAACGAAATAAAAATATTGAAAAAAAATGAGATATAAAAATAAAAAATAAGTACAAAAATGAAGTAGAACAACCCAGATTTTAAAAAAACAAAATTTGAACTTAAAAATGAAAATAATTCTCAAGGAATGTGGGGCAATGAAATTTCTAAAAAAAAAAAAATTACATCTCCATATACTTCTCCTATGTATCTTTGGTTCGTGTTAAAGTTTCACCACTTCTTTGTAGTTTTTTATTTCACGATCGAACTCTATAAAAATGGTGAGAGAGTTTAAACTTCTTATATTTTGTAAGTTTTTGGTTCACGTCAAAAGTCTATGAAAGTAAAAAGAAAGCCAAAACTCATTCTCTTCCACAACTTTGTGGCTCATGTTTAAGTTTAGCGAAAGTAACGAGAGAGACAAAACTTTTTGTAGTTGCAAATATGAATGATCATATTTTTACTCTTACTAGAGTTGGCAGTGAATTAGGAGAGATTCTTATAATCTCCATTTGTACATTTTAAAGTTAAGTTACATTGATATGCGTAAATACCAAACAATGAACAAGATAGGACATGAACATATCCGGTTTTATTACTCCGATTCACTAAACAGTGGATAGGATATGGCAAAATCCATGGATTTCATATCTTATCCTATCCAATCCAATCCTTGCTAAAAATTCAAACGACCAAACGCACCTTAATGTTTGATCAATGAATTGCTTATTTCTAACAAAAAAAAAAAGGCTTTAAAAAGTCAGTATGAAGCATGAAAACACCTAGCAAGAGGGTTGCAACCCACAACTCGAGCCGAGAGCGAGCCGATCCAAGGAGTCGCCCTTCAAAGGAAATAATTTATGGAGAAAATTTGTTGAGAATTGGAGCCCCGCATGTGTTGGGCCCGAGTCGGTCAAATATGGGTTGCTAAAATTGTATCCATAAAATGGATCAGTAAGAATTAAATAGATCTATTTGGATCGAAGCATTTTCAACTTGATCCGACCCACCCGTTTGACAAGTTTAATTTCAATTGCCAATTTTGTCTTACTACACTCAAAGTCATAAAACTTGTCATTAAAGTACAATTGAGTCTTAAAACTTACGAAAAGTGAAATCAAGTTCATTGACCAAAAAAAAAAAATCAAGTCATAAAACTTGTCAAATTAGTACAATGGCATCCCCCATTAGCTCCGTCCAATTTGGGTGACGGAAAATGCTGAAGTGATTTATTTTAATCAGTTCTCTCTCCTCCGTGGAAAATAATTTGAGAAAATAACTCCCACATGACCAAAACCATGCAATTTTGGATGAGTCGTACGGAAGCCAATTCAAAAAAAAAAAGTCAATTTGTCACGAGACGTTATAATAACATAGATTTAAGGCAAGAAAGGAGGGCCAAGATCTTGCTTTCTTTCTGGGTTCTGGGCTGCTGGGCTTCTTAGATTTTGTTTCTGGACCAAAATGAATTTCAAATTAAACCGGGCTTTTTCATTTTTTTAATGGTTATTTTTTATTGTTTCATTATGTTTTATTTGATTTATTAGCCGAAGATTTAGGTGTCGATAATGACTTGATTGTAATTTTTGGAAACTCTTAGAACTTAATTATACATTTGTGATAAATTTTAAAATTTCGAGTGCACTTATTCCTAACTTCTTTGGTCATATTGTTCTGGGTTATTGAGCTCCTCTTACTTGCTTAAGCATTTTGAGTGCGCTTGTAACCTAACTATCTAATGATATTGTGCGTTGAATCAATTTACATGGCCCTATGGTTGATTTTTCAAAGACATTAGTGTTAGTTAAATAAAGTAATTGGCCATCATCTTCCTAATTTATCACTCCAGTTTATTTGTAAATATCTCGAGCTATAATCCCTTTACTCAATTATTAACATATACTGGCTTCGCATCTAGAAGGGTTTTATTTTATTTTGTCAAGAATATTAATCAGACATTTCATAAAAAAAAAAGTTAATGCATGAGAAATTATTATAATTCCTACCTAACATTGACTTAGAGGCATCATACGAGCCGGGTCGGCTGCGTGAAATGACCTGACCCACCTTGCTTCAATGCCATGCGTGACGGGCCGTGGTCCGAGCCGGTCCACTCGCCCCGTCAAAATTGGCTGTTTGACGACCCCGGAGCAGCCGTCCATTGAACAAGATGTGAATTATTGTGTTCCTCCCTTTTTAATAAAGACGAAAAAGAGTTTCCGATTGCAATTGCAAGTGGAGAAGAGAAGAGAAGGGACTTTCTCGGCATATTCGTAATTCCTCAGACCCAAAACCGTAATTTCAGGAATGCGCACGCTCTTCGGTCCGAAACCCTTGCCTATATATGCTCCCTGTCTGGCCGATCTCAAACCCTCTCTCGCTCTCGCCATCTCTCCCTGTCCCTCCCTCGCTCTCAATTTTCCGTAGGAACGATCCGAGAGAGCCGCGTGAATCTCCAATCATGTTGGTCTACCAGGATCTCCTCACCGGTAAGTTCGTCGGGCTTAGTTCGATGAATTTCGTACGTGGTTTTGCGATCTTGAGGGGGGCACCGTTTGGTCGGTGACGAGCTTTTCGATTTTTTTGTGTTGGCGAGTTGTTTGATCGTCGGGATCTAGATCTGCGGTGGTGTGTACGTGCTCTGTGGATCATCGATGGAGTAGCTTAGGATGATAAGGGGATGTGGGATGATCTGATTGGAAATTTCTGATCTTGCATGTGTTTTGTTCAGCTGCTGATTGATGCTGTTGATTGATTTAGTGAGTCGTGGGTTTATTGTGGATGGGAGCTTGAAAGCCGCCGACTTTTCAGTGAAATTACGTGTTTGAGTTGTGTCTTTGGAATTTGTGAGATTGATTATATCATGAGGTTGAAGTATATGGTTTTGTTTTAAATTCTTCCTCTTTAAGTTGCGGTTGCAGCTGATCCAACGGGTTGCAAATTCCCTCCTTTGTCTGGAGGAAGATGGAAAATTAATCAAGAAAAGAACAGAGGGAAAGGAAGAATTATAGAAGAATATATTGTACAGAGGGATGCGATATGTACATATGTGTTCATCTTTGTAATTTGAGATCGGGAAGGTGAAATAGGACCGTGGAGCGATTAATTTATTGAATTCGTAGCTGCTACTTGTTACTAATCAAATGCTTGCCATAATTGCTTATTCCAGGTGATGAGCTTCTCTCGGATTCGTTTCCCTACAAGGAAATTCAGAATGGAGTATTGTGGGAAGTTGAGGGAAAGGTATTATAGCTCTTATATAATATCTTAACATCCATATCCATAGGATAGTGAGTGCAGTGATGTTAGGCTAATTCGTCAGTGGGACATTGAGGAATATCACTAAGTTTATAATGACAAGTTGATTTATTAAATATGTCGTATTTACGTGAGGATAATGACATGTAGTTGTGCTGTAATCTTTTCCCAGTTCAGGTTGTGGCTTTTTATCTTAGATTGACAGCCAGAAAAGAAGTAGCGTATGGTCTTCAGGCAGTTTCTGTTCAATCACAGTGATTCTTTTGGGTAGTCGGTCGAGTTTTGTTCATTTTAGATTGGATGAGTTATTTGGGAGGACTGTTTAATCATTTGCTCTCTATGGCTTGAGACTTGTCATGATATGTGAATGCCTAAATTGGTGGATTTGTCTCTGCTCTCGCGATGTCATGAACACTTGAACTAACCGTGGTTTCTTTGAACAGTGGGTTGTCAAGGGTGCGGTTGACTTTGACATCGGTGCCAATCCCTCAGCTGAGGGTGGCGAGGATGAAGGTGTTGATGATCAAGTCGTCAAGGTGGTCGATATTGTCGACACATTCAGACTCCAGGTTATGATCACTCTTTTCACCGCCTGCATTTCTTGTTTAGCTTTTCCTCAAGTAGAGTATTTGATAAATTGTCGTAACAACCTTGAGCAGGAGCAACCTGCCTTCGACAAGAAGCAATTCGTCACCTACGTGAAGAGGTACATCAAGTTGTTGACAGCCAAGCTGGAGGGGGAGAAACAAGAAGAGTTCAAGAAGAACATTGAGGCGGCAACTAAGTACCTTCTTTCTATGCTGAAGGACCTTCAATTGTAAGTGGATCGAACAACAAAGTTGCCCTGCATAGTCCCCACTTCTGCCGGGTTCTTAATTGTGCGATTGCCATGTTTTTTTCTTGCAGCTTCATTGGCGAGAGCATGCATGATGATAGCAGTCTGGTATTTGCTTACTACAAGGAAGGTGCCACTGATCCGACATTTTTGTACTTTGGTCACGGATTGAAGGAAATTAAGTGCTAAGAAACTGGGCGATGCTGCCAGGTCAACCTATGTTTTCTTTAGTTTTGGCTATTTATTGAAGGACATGGTTTTGGATGGTTTGTATTGGATGACTTGTGGGCTTCAATAAGCCCTGGTGTTTTGATCGAATGTTACGCTCGTGACGTGCTGCTTTGTCTCTTTGAAAGTTCCTCTTTTATTAACATTTACATTCGACTAGATTCTGTCCCGTTATCCCCAGTTTGTACCTAGTGGTCTTGCTTCTCTCTTTTCTTGGAACATCTCTTGGCAGCAAAAGGAGTGTGCGGTCCGGAAGAGATTTGGAATTGGATTCTCTGTTTAATTGACTGCAGCATGGATCAGATTTGAACTCCACCTCATCGCGATTTGATTACCCTCGGCAGTTGTGAGGATGGTATGTTAAATAATAAATGTCCTCAATTCGCAAGTGGGGATGAAGAATACATATTGTGCTCAGAATGATCCAAGTCATGAGAGATTGTTTATAGTAATTATTCCAAAATTTTTGCTGCTCTATATTAGTGGTGTGCAAAGGAATCGGGAATTGGCCGGAATCGGACCGGCCTAGAACCGGCGCTTCCCATGGGGATTAGTCTGGTTTTTGGTTCCAATTTATTGGAACTAGTGAGTACCGATCTAGTTTTCGGTTTCAGGGGTGGAACCGTCTTGTTGGACCCCCTCATTCGAACTTGATCGGTGTGCATATATAATAATACGACATTCCTAGGTCACTTTTAGTGAAAATGAGTCTTTCACCTTTGCTTTTTGTCATTTACCCCATAGTCCTGCTCGCAGTTCTCAAAATAGAGCACACATCTAATCCTTGTCTTTCGTGGTTTTTGAAATAGAGCACACATCAAGGTGCTGTCATTTACCTTGAAGTCTTTCTTGCTCCTCTCACAGGTGCGTTTCCGACAACACAAACGTGTGAAAATGATAAGCAAGAGATGAAATCAAATGTCCAAATGGCAACTTTCATCCTAAAATCGTAGTGTCATTTCATGTTTGATAAGGAAGACCCGCATGCACATTTCTTTATTATCTTACATTTTCCATTGCAAAGAAATACCCACATAAAAACTATGTTTGCCATGATATTAATTGATGAATGCAATTTTGTAGGGATTGAGGACTAATTCCATGGCCCTAGTGGATTCATTGTACCAAGGGGTAGTATCCGATTCTAATTTTTTGGAATTGCTCCAAGTTCCACGATGGGAACTACCCAATCGGACCATGCCCACCCCTACTATGTCTAGCATGTCAACGGTTTTCACTACTAGATAGGTTCAACATGAATCATGGTAGAGAGCAAAGTGATTTCCACAAGATAGTATCAAGACATTAGAGCAAAGTGAATCCCTCCCTAGTTCTAGAACATCATCTCCACCCACTGAAGAACTATAGCTCAAATATGCAACAACTCCTCCTGTTGTTCGCATCAATCAAGTCATATAATTGGGGAAGACTGAGGGAACCTTCTATCAAGATGTGGGTCTTCCATCAAGCGCAATATCAGTCCGTTTTTTTTTTTGCAGACGGAACCCTACTCTAAAGATCCGAGATATTTAGGGCTTGCAAGAGAATCATTCTGGTTCTCTTATTCTATTCCCCCGAAACAAGTAAAAGATAAGAATGTTATTTGGTCACATAAATAATTTCAATTTTGATTTTGTTTCTAGAATCGGTTTTAGAGAATCATAATCAATTTTAAAGCAAAATCCGAACAAAAAAAAAAGTTGGTTCCTGGAAAAACAACCACTTTTGAGAATAACAAAATAGAATAAAGTTTCATATCTTTCACTTTTCCCTTTTAGTTTTCTCATCACTTTCCTTCAACCTAATAAAAATAAAAAAAAATCCGATTGGAAAATTTTTAAAAATTTACAAAAGAAAAATTAGAAAATCCCTAAAAATAGAAGAAGCTTAGATCATGCTAATTTGACTTCATTTTCATAAATTTGGGCCTAAATTTTCTAGATTTCATAGATTTCACTCTTCTACGAAAAATGTCACAAAAGATAAAGGCATCAAACATGCAGATGATAACATATATACTCGTAGCCATGCGTCACAAAATGTAACCATCGCACGTGGAGCTGGACTCCAAACACCCACTTGGATTTAGAACGAAGCTGCAAAATGATAGTGAAGGACTTGTACTTCATATCAAGGAAGATAATTTCATTTTTTTTTTGTCGTTGAATAATGGTTATTTAGTCGCTATGTTGGTATGTAGTTGAACAACACAACATTTAAAGAAACAAAATGAGTCCTTAATATGGGAATATGTCACATTATTCAGTCAAACTTCAAACACCATATATTAAAATTTGTGTTTCATTTATGACTTGCTAAAAAAATAATTTATTTTAAATTATTTTAGTGTACATTGAAAATTAGTCTTTAATTTAGGATGAAATTTTACAAAGTAACTATGTGACGCCCGAAAATTAGGCTCTGTAAAATGCTAAAATTCAATGAAAATGATTAATATTGAATTTCAATCGGTATAAAATTTTGGATCGTAAAGATGTAAATAATGAATTTTGGACGATTCCCGAAATGTCGATCGATTTAGATTAGGTTTGAAAAGCAATCGCCGCAATTTAGGATTTTTAATCCTCGCGCCCGAACCTAATCCGGACCGAGCCTAACCCGTGAAAATTCAAATTTTATTCCCGATCAATTGAACCAAAAATTCGTTCAACCCCGATTTATGAAATTACCATTTTGCCCTCCAACAATGCACTAGAGGAGAAATCTTTTCAATTGTGACTTGATGGGTGGGGCCCACAAGTCAATCCCCACCCACCAATCACCTCCAAGTCAACAAATCAACTCTCTCTCTCTCTCTCTCTCTCTCTCTCTCTCTCTCTCTCTCTCTCTCACGTTTGGCCCTCCCTCCCCGCGTTACTCGCGCGACTACATCCCCCCTCAAACCAAAGCGGACTCTTCCTTCCTCCGGCCTTCATTGTGCGACACCAGCTTCCTCGACCGTTGCCCCGTCGTCCAGCCACCACTCCACCTCCGTCCGACCACCGCGCGCACTCAAGCAACCGAATGCCCACCCATCCCCCCTTAGTACGCCGCCCTGTTTTATCCTCGGTGAGCGTTTTGGGCCGCACCGACCTCTTCGCAGCCTCCTCCCTCCCCAACACACCCTCGTTCTTCCTCCAACTCTTAGCCACCACCATGACAATTGACGGCCGCCGGACCGCCATAGTGCAGCTCCCTCAACCGGTGTGCTCTGTTTCGACGCCCGTTGTTCACGCCTTTGTCCCTCGGCCCGGCTCCGCCTCGCCGACCACCCCGTGACCACCTCCGACCCATCGCCGTCCCCCACAACCATCGACAGTCTCGGACAACCGGTAGAGCTCGAACAAGCCCCGGACCAGCCTCCTATTTTAGCCCGACATCCCCTGTTTTTGCGTCGGTTCGGTCCAGCCGTCATTTCGCCCCCTCCGCGTCGTCCACTGCCTCCCACTCAGGCCGCCCTAAAGACCCCCGACCTTGGCCAACCATTCCCCTAACCTTGAACACCCAAGCCCCTCAAATTAGCCCGAAGCCACTGTCTTGTTCTATTTGTTTCCTCTGCCCGATCACTGTTCACAGCCGCCGCCACTGTTCCGGCCACCGCGACAACCAGCCGCCACCTCGAGTCCTGTGCCACTGTCCCGAGGTATCGCCACTTCCCATGGGCTGTCCTTGATCGAGTTGGGAGCCGAAATTCAAGTTTGACCACGGGTCGCCGACCGGCGTCAAGTCGAGCCGAGTTCATTGTCGTCGCCGAGACCGCCCGAGCTAGTTCAATTTGTGAGTTAGCCCCTAATTCTCGGTTATGACGCTAATTGCATTCGAATTTAAATTAATTAGTTGATTAGGATGTTTAGGTAGGTTATTACGATCGGTTTAGATAGAAACTTGGTTTAGGGTAAATAACCGTAATTAGTTAAGTTAGTCGATTAGTTAGGTCGTATTCGTGGCTAATTATGGATTAGAATTAATTGATGGTGGTTGATTGATCGCGTGTGAGCGAGCGATAGGTTAGGGACGAGTGCCCGATTGATTCTCGATTGAGTTTGAAATTGTGGTAGAAATCGATTGGCCTCGATTGATAAATCGTCTCTTGAATTGTTGGAATTAAATGCCAAAATGGGCTGTTGATTGTCGTGGGTGTTTGCTTGGAGGTTAATTGCCTCGAATTGTTTGAGATGTTAGTCGATTGAACTGTGCATTCATATGATCACGTATGAGGTCAAATTGCATGTTTTAGCACGAAAACGGCCTTGGACTAAGTATTTGAACATGCGTATATGAGTACTCGACCTAATTCAAAGAAATGAACCGGTTGGTTTTCGGATGTGCTTGAGTGGTCATATGATGGGTATAAACCGTGATAGTCGTACGGGATCTTGACAAGTTCGTATCGTGCCAATCGTAAGAACCACATGACTTGTCGATGCACTTCAATTCGTGCCCGTGCCGGTCGTACGAATCACACGAATTGTCGGATACCGGTCGCAACTTGTGATGGACCAACGCTCCTTTTTTGGAATGCACATGCTCTATGCCTTGTTGATCGTTTGGATACATAACTTTCAATCGTGTCATCGGAAGTAAGGGACGATGCCTGGTCCTGCTAGTAAACACTGCCGGTTGTAGTGTTTGAGCCACACTGATAGTGTGCGCCGACCACGACAATCGCATGGGTCACCGGTTAATAAATGGACTTTGTGTGGTGTCATGTGCATGCAAGTGATGTGATGCTTTGCCAATGGATTGGATTTGTTGGTTTGACTATTAAGTCGTCTCGCATTGCATTATTTGTGGTGCAGAATGGTAATCTTGCATGTGATTGAGATATCTCGCTCTGTGATGTTATGGTTGTTTGTTAGGACGTTTGAACGAATCAACGCCCTAGCCGGGTTTAGGCGTTGACTCACCGAGATTTATTCCTCACTCGTCGCCTAACCATTTCGGGTCCCAAGTGATGTAGCCCGTGGACCTTAAGGCATGGGTGTTAGAGCAAATTTTGGGAATAGATGAGGGCTTAACCTTACCCGACCTTATACTTTTTTGAGGTCCTAGTGAGCCGTCTGAAGAATGGGATTATTTATGTCTTTTGTAACTCAAGAAGGAGTTAAAACTCATCTACTTTTGGTTAATGAAATGAAATTATCTTGTGTTTGATGATTGAGTTGATTTCCCACTTGTACGATCACATGTTATTTGTTGTTTGGGAGAGTTCATGTTTCCGCATGTCTGTAAGCAAGTAGGTCGATAGTGTGCCTAGGACGCTATCCTTCGTGATCGTGGCGAGTTTAGTAGGGATGTCGGGATGTCGCGGGCCCGAGGATCAAGGCGTGACAAACTACATAATTAATTTACTTAAATGAAAAAAATTTAGAAGAGAAATAGTTTTTCGAAATAGCAATTTTGTGCGGTTATCAAACGCATTCCGATTCTCTAAAACTCATTCAAGAACAGAATTAGAAAAAATCATTTTAATCGGAATCAATTTTCCGGAACATAATGGTTACCATGCGCAGCCTTACTTATTCATTCGTAACCGTTTCAATTCCATAACTTTTTTTGTGAAATATGAAGCTTCTTGCCATATGACGAAGCCTCACGGCATGCAAACTTTCCAACGCAAGCCTCTCTCTCATCTTTTGCTCCCCTCCTCGTCCCCTTTTGAAACGAAACCAATCGCTCGCACATCACACCGAAGACATGGAAATCTCAGCACACCGAATCGTCATGTTATGTTTATGTTTCACTGCCTGCGATAGTTCAAGGACCAGGCTCGCATGCATGAGATTCACATTTGATCACATTCTCGTGGAGTAAGGCTTTATGCCTCTTTAATTTTTCATTGAATTAAACCTGTGGCGTTTGCTTTCGGTCTCTTTGGCATTGCCTGATCGATCAGCTTTACTCTTTTCTCGGTGACTGCACGATACGAGACGAAATAAGACAGGAGAAGATTCGAAAATTATCAGCTATCGCGTAGGGTGTTTTTTTTTTTTTTAAGCAGTCCAAAAGAGTAAGTTGATAGATGAAGATAGGCCACATGAATATTAAGAACATCTAGGAGTGGCATGGGACAATATTTCAACACTCCTCTCACGTGCAAGCCACTCTAAATGCCTACTTGATAACGATTATGATTCTATGATATTGTTTCCACAATAGAAATAGATATAATAAAAAAATCTGTTTAGTAACATAAATGATTCGATTCTCAAATTCTCTAATTATGTTCTCGGGATGGAGCAGAAACAAGATAAAAAAAAAGTTGATTATTTGTTCCATAATCACTTTTGAGAAACAAAACCAACAAAGTGAGAATACTCAAAAAAGGCTCTCACTTTTTTCCCTCGACCCAAAAAAAGAACAAAGCCTTAGGGAAAAACGTTTGACCAGCCGGCTCCACCGCCGCCGCAGTCGCCGTCTCGGCCACCCGAGAAAAAGGAATATAAAATAGAAAATAAAATAAAAAATATGTTTTTAAAAATTTAAAAATCATTTTTTAAACAAATACAAAATAATTTTTTAGAAAATAATTTTTAAAAAAAAATTCACTAGGTTTGTATTGCATGGAACTATTTTAGCAATATAATTTTTCTTAAAAAATTATAATAAACAAATAGTTTATGATTTGGTTGAATATAAAAGTGTTTAAGTAATACGGGTCGGGTCGGGTATGTGTTGAGCATAGATTGGGTCGAGTATGAGTCATTAGATTTGTCTTTGCATCAAAATGGATTAAATGGGTCAATATGGGTCGATTGCTCCATGATGGTGCCGATCATGTAGAGACGGCCCGAACATAAGCTCAATGATCTTGCTCCACGAAATTTGCTTAAGCCGCTTGCAACGATAAACATAAATGTTGCAAGGTATTTAAAAACAAGATTACAAAAATCGAAAACATAAAGTCATGGAATTGAACAACTGGTAGAGATGTCAAACGGGCGGGTCGGCTCGATAGGGCCCCTTTTTTCTCTCCCTTAAAATCTTTCATAAGCTAATTTAAGTGCAAATTGCATATTGAGCTTATTTTTTTTCTTAAGGATAATGCATATGTTTTCATGCTCCATGAAATATATAGACCAATTATGGACTACGTAGGATATGTGCTCATTTTATTAGTGATGCTATAAGGTTGATTGTATAGTGACAAGACGTAATTATTTAACTTAAATGAAAAAATTGGAAGAGAAATCGTTCACGGGAACAGAAATTTTATGCAGTTACAAAACGCATTTCTGTTCGAATATAAATTTGTGTAGTTACCGAACACATTCCAATTCTCTAAAACTCGTCCAATGAATAAAATTAGAAAAATCAATTCTCAACATAATTGACTTTTGGATCGGAATCCTTACCAAACGCCAGATGAGATGATCAACAAACAATGCTCTGCACAACTATCGCTCTCCTCTCTCGATCTTGCAAGTCGCAGCCTTGAAGGTTGGTCAACCCACTCTAAGGTACTCGCTCTATGTCGGTTTCATTCTCTATTTCTACGTCAAATGTCTGGATTTCTATGTGTTGTGATGTCGATTTCTTTGTCTTCGACTTCTTCGGGATATGCAAGCGACCAGTTTCATTTCAATTGGGGGAAGGGGAACGGGGAGAGGCTTGCCTTGGAGACTTTGAATGTCATAAGGACTCATCAAACAATAAGCTTCGTTTGGTGAAGATAATGATGTTGTTGATAAAAATGGAAAAGAGAAAAGAAAAAATGTCCATTCAGTTGGTTGTGCCATGTAGGACGGTCGACGTCCACGTTAGCGATTTCATATCAAAATTGGCCGGATGTACATTGGCAATTTGTTAAAAGATTTAGACTTAATTGGTCAAATTGAAAGGTTAAGAATTGAATTGGCACAAATGTAATAGATTTAGGAGTTTTTTTTATGATTTTTCATGAAAATTCCATCAACTCACAACCAAGAATCCCCAATTGCGAGTGGATCCATGGGGAATTTGGCGAATTGTGAATCTTCAGATGGATAATAGGCTTCCAAAGGCTATATCGTTTCCTCAGGGTTGATCTTAATTCAACGCGCATTGTACTTACATTGATGTTTCTAACTATTGACAATTTCTGTTTCTAATTTCACAAAGGAAAATAAAAAAGTATCGTGGTTGATTAAACATATTAGACTCCACGGACCAGCCATGTGCATGCCTTGTCATCGTTGGTGCGTGCTACATGCATGCGTGAATGTGAACCTATTAGATCGATAGAAAAGATATTCTCACGAGAGAAAACCAATAGAATGATTATGAGGATGGAAATGCTCTAGCAGACTTTTTTTTGGACCAAAACTAAGCGCATAGATGAGATTTGAAAGCAACCAAAATTATGACAAAATGAAGAGGCGCTCGAAGATTGTATCCACTTTTTCTGCCCTATTCCCTGTATAACTTCTCTCTTCTCCGTTGAGTTCTTGGTTGAGTAATGTGAGTTTGAGTTTGAGACCACAATCTCATCTAAGAAGTATTTGGTCGAATCTAATGCAATCACGACATTACATGACATAGATGCTAATGTCTGTTTCAAACGAAACCCTAACGAATCATTGCCTAAAATCGGATGCTAAGAAGAAGAAGGAGATTGTATTTAGATGTACGGGGTGGTTCGTCCACGATCTAGATTTTGTATCCTTAGAATCTTAAAGGATCGCGGACTCTAGTTTTCTTCGAAAACAAAAGGAATCTAGACACAAGCCAGGAGGCAAATATCTGCCACTCCACCTGGTCGTAGTAGCGACTACTGATTTTGATTCAAGAGATTTGGAAACTCTTCTTCACTTCACCGTTCTCACTTCTCATACTTTGTTTTGATGAAAAACTCTGGCAATTAGGCTCCCTTGGACTCATCTCATTGGTCACTAGGGTTTCGATATATCTCACCACAGTATAGGATGGGTGCATCTGCATGGGAGAAGTATCTCCAACATCTGTATAATGCAAGTGCATGCAGCACATACCATCTTCCATTTCTTTCTTTAAAGTAAACATTGTCCGCATTCATGAAAAGAACTATACCAGGAAAGTGAGGCATTGGTTCAATGATTTCTCCCCGCAAACAAATGATAGAGAAGATATAATTTGTGAACTGATGTGTCCTTTTTGTACAAGTAGGGAGACGCTCTTCCGGGATTCTACCCTAACCCGGAGGATTTAGCTAATTCCTTATTCAAACTGGGCTTGAACTGATGCTTTTGTTGGTTTCCCTCTCACTGTTTTACTCACTCCCTTGTTCTTCTGGATCTGTTGTTGCCAAGAGAACGTTTTGAGGGCTTTTTTCCAATTTAGTATTAAAAAAATTACCAAAATAGGTTAAAAATAAACATATTTACCATTTTGGGTGTCGTCAAATTCAAAATGCACAAAATGCCGAACATTGCTATGCTCGGCACTTATTTTTTAATTTTCCTTTAATCATTTTTTAATTTTTTTCTTGTTTTATTGTAATTTTTTAATTATTCAATTTTTTTCTAGAATTGACATAACATTAATGAAATTCGTATATAATACTTCGTAATATTCACGGAAATTAACAATGGGTGAAACACTTCTATATTGAGAATTTATCTACGAAGATGTTCTAAAAACTCAAACAACAAAAAGTAGAGATCGGTACAAGATGAATGTCGTTGATGTCGCTCCGCCTCCCAACTCACTACATTGACTCCGCCTCCCACCTCCGGTTGGTGTTCAAGCCGCCTCATCGCTCGCGACTCGTCGCCTCGCTGTTGCTCGCTTTCCTTGGAGTCGAGGCACATCATCGTATCATGGTGCGCGACTCGAGTTATTTGCCGGCGATGAACACGGTTGGGAGTCACGTAGTAAGTTGGGAGCCTCGCTCCTCATTGTCGCTTTTCTCAATATAGAAGTGTTTCACCCATTGTTAATTCGCGTAAATATTACATAACGGGGTATTATATACGAATTTCATTAATGTTTTGTCATTCTAGAAAACAAATTGAATAATAAAAAATGATTACAAGAAAACAAGAAAAAGAAATTTAAAAAATGATTAAAAGAAAATAAAAAATTGAAAAAATATTGTCTGCGTTGATTGCGAGCAATTTGTTCGGCACTTTTTTGCGGGGGGGGGGTTTATTTTGAATGCCGAGCAACACCAAACGGTAAATATGTTTATTTTTAACCTATTTTGGTAAAAAATAGTAAATTGGAAAAAGCCATTTTGAGTCCTTGTAGTTTGGTTTCTAGCTGACTAAATACAGATTCATTTGCCATCCATAAAAAAAGATAGAGGCTTTAACGCGAGAGTGTTGGGATTGGGTTGTTTCTCGTTTTCTGTCTTTCTAGCCTCGAGATTGCGTGGTTAATAAATGTCATTGTTGGTTTTGGTTCATGCTTCTTCCTTCTAGTTTGTCCTATTCTATTCCTGAAGTGATTGAACGAATCTGTATTCTCATCACATCACCGATTACTCTCCATATGCTAAGAACCAAAAAGAAGCAAATGATCACTTTCACACCTAAAAGAGCAGCACCCACTCCTCTTTGTTCAAGCCACGTGTAATGAACATTCTGATGACAAGTGGCTTGAACAAAGCGGAGTGTGTGGCTTTTGTTTTGGATAGGAAATGAATTTGTATTCAGTCAGCTAGAAACCAAACCACGAGGACTCAAAACGTTCTCTTAGCAACAACAGACCCAGGTGAACAAGGAAGTGAATAAAACAGTGGAAGATAAACCGACAAAAGCACTAATCAGTCGGTCTTTGTGATGGCATAAGAACATGTCAAGTGACATGTGCGTCATACTACGGAAGACTGTCTCCCTATGGTACGAAAAGTAACACATCATTTCGCAAATTATATCTTCTCTTTCATTTGTTTGCGGGGAGAAATCGTTAACCCATACTTCATTTTCCTTGTATAATTCTTTTCACGAATGCGAATAATGTTTACTTTAAAGAACGACATGAAAGATCGTGTGTGATTCATAATGTTTGCCCATTTCTGAGAGATTCGAGTTCTCATGAAGCTGAGTTTCTTTTTATGTTTCCCATGTTTTGGTGCGATACATGGAAACCCTAGCGGCCAATGAGATGAGTCCAACGCCGTGTGAAATATGGGTCTCATTGCATGTTTTTCATCAAAATAGGTATGTAAAAACAGTGAAGTGAAGAGGTGCTAAGAGTTTCCAAATCTCTTGAATCAGAACAGTTGGGAGTGGCATATGGACGAAATTTCTATCCTTGTTTTCTCCTTAACAGTCCTTAAGACTCACCACTTTGGTATTCTGCAAAGAGCACATGGGCACACTACGCTTTCGCTACGCTACTCGATCACTTATTCACCAAGAATCACCACATCTTGCAATCTTAACCTTTACTTGTGGTCATCTCCGATCTTAATAATGCACATAACAATTGGCAATGCCACCATGCCACTCTTTCAATTTGCCAATCTAAATGGCGTCACTGCGAACTCATTACTTCCGGTACATACCTAGGCGGATCATCCATCACAACTCGGGAAGTATTCAATTTATGCCATTCATGATGCCAATTCCACATGCCATGCTTATAATCCTGTTGGTTACAGACTTTTCAACATTTCACACCCAACTCACGACCTGACCTGGTTTCTTTGTGCAGGCTGGCTCGTGTGGGTCTCATCTCATTCCAAGGCTTCCCGATCACACGGCCGGGGCCCTCTCTAGTCACACAGTGGAGGCACAATCAACAAACTTTCACGAACTTCCTACAAGGCTTCCAAGGAATTTCTCATCCATTGTATTATCCGTTCACTTTTTCGTCCACCAAAACGCAATGCAATGCCATGCATTTTCAAAAATGCTTTACATTTTGAGAACTATTCTAACTTTTGAACTGCTCCGCACGACTATCGCACAACTATCGCTCTTCTCTCTCGATCTTGCAGGTCATGGACTTGACCATTGATCAACCCACTCTAAGGCACTCTCTCTATATCGGTTTCGTTCTCGATTTCTACATCGAATGTCTCAATTTCTATGTGCTGTGATGTTGATTTCTTTGTTTTCGTCTTCTTCAAGATATGCAATCAACTAGTTTTGTTTCGAATGAGGGGAAGGGGGGATGAAGAGAGGCTTGCCTTGGA
This sequence comes from Rhodamnia rubescens, assembly GCA_021437795.1. Lineage (NCBI taxonomy): Eukaryota > Viridiplantae > Streptophyta > Magnoliopsida > Myrtales > Myrtaceae > Rhodamnia > Rhodamnia rubescens. Next base: position 1,248,040 of record JAILYA010000023.1, read on the forward strand.
GACTTTGAATGTCCTAGGGACTCGTCAAAAGCTTCGTTTGGTGAAGATAATGACGTTGTTCAAATAGATTGCCTCGCCCAAATCTAGGCACGGTGGTCTTGCCTGTGGTTGTGACCTCTCGTCGGCCACATTGATTAAAAAAAAAAAAAGGAAAAGAGAAGAGAAAATATGTCCAATTTGCATCCGCCATACCACATAAGATGGTTGGCGTCCACGACATCAATTTCATATCTAGATTTTTTGGGGACATTGGCAAACTGTTAAAAGCTTTAGACTAAATTTTTCAAATTAAAAAGTTTAGAACTGAATTGCATAAATGCAATAAATTTAGAACTTTTTTGATAATTTTTCCCTAAAATACCATCAAATCACAACTGAGAATCCCCAATTGCGAGTGGATGCATGAGAGATTTGACGAATTGTGAATCTTCAGATGGATAATAGACTTCCAAAGGCTATATTTTTTTCTAGGGTTTCCTCTTAATGCAACGCGCATCGTACTTACATTTATCTTTCTAACTGTTGACAATTTCTGTTTCTAATGTCAGCAATTTTCCCCGACGGGAGAAAACACGATGGGGATGTCCTCCGAACGCCGCCTCTAGCCTTCTACTTGCACGTCTTCATTGGCTTGACCGAGCATGTCTTCATTGTTCTAGCAGCAAACGACAACGGCAGACAGTAACCCCCTGTCTCTCTGCATTTGACCAGCAAAACATACTTGACAAAGCAAGCTTCTTTTTGGTCTACGCCGATTACTGTACTAATGTAGTTAGGTTTTTGGCCATGACAATACAGGAGGGAGGTTTGCTTTGTACTATCTAATATGCCGCCATGCCAAGGTGAGCTTGACCGCTAACCAACAAGCCGAAGACAAAGAAGTCTCGTGCTTCTGCCTTGAGGTGCTGAGCCGCCGCCGCCTCAGGTGGGCCTCTGCCATGAAGTCCTTGATCGAGAATAGCAAAGCGACGAAGAACTTGCTTTTGTTGGTGACCGTGTTGGGCACCGTCTTGGTCATTGGAGACGGATTCCTCACACCATGCATGTCGGGTAGTAATTACGGTATCGAGATTTTTACTTTGTAAAAAAATGCACTGGTAGATTTTAATATTCACTCCTGATTTATATGTGTGTATTGTATAGGACATTCCATAAGGGGTTAAATTAACATATAAAATGACACACTGCATTTAGTGTCTCGGCTTATAATTGATTGATATTTAGTTCTTTTGGTTGGACATGATAGATGATTCTAATTATTTTCTTGTCTTCTGGGGCAGTATTGTCAGCTCTTGAAGGCACAAGAGAAGCTGCGGATTCACCGGGAGAAGATCGAAGAATGGATTCATTATCGGTAACTGATAACATATAGCTAAACATCATTCAAATGATTCATCCATCAGTCATTTCTTTTCTCATTTTAAGCAAGATACATACCATTTTTCTCATGAATTATCGGTTCTGAAGCATTATTTGCTGACTTGGGGCATTTTAATATTGACTCCATCCAGTTGAGTTGGTGTTTGCTGGTCTTTCCTTCCATCATATTCAGCTATTTTGGTCAGGCTGCGTACCTACAAACTCACACTCTCGATGCTAAGATAACTACCGGATAAGCATGGCGTGAGGATCCCGTCTTCAATGGCCATGGCGGTGCCCAACATAGTTACAAACAAGAGCAAGTATTTGGCCTCTTTCCTATTCTCGAGCAAGGACTTCAAGGCAGAGGCCCACAGGAGGCGGCGGCTCAGCACCTCAAGTCGGTAGTTCGAGACTTCCTTGTCTTCAGCTTGCCGATTAGGGGTCAAGCTCGCCTTGGCATAACAGCATATTAGAGAGTATAAGGCGAACGTCCCTCCTGCATTGTCATAGCAAAAAACCAAACTACATTAGTGCAATACTTAGTTTAGACCAAAAAGAAGCTTGCTGTGTCAAAGTATATTTTGCCGGTCGAATGGTGAGAGACTCTGGCTTACCCTCTGCCGTTGCCGTTCGCCGCCAGAACAATGAAGACATGCTTGATCAAGCCAATGACAACGACCGAGTAGAGGATTAGAAGTAGCGCTCCAAGGACACCATCTTCGTGTTTTATCCTGTCGAGAAAAATTGCTGACATGGATGGCATAGAGAAGGGATGTGCCTGAATCACCATACACCACCCCGTAGCTTGAGTATGTATAATGTACGTAGGTATGCTTTGAATCGCAAGCTTCAGTGTGTACGTAACATTGAAGTGTATGTATGGATGCTCTCAATCCCGTTCGCAGTAATTGTGACTTCTCTTATTAAGTTGGCCATAAATACAAAGATACGCATGCATGTAACATTGGAGCAACAAAGAATGTCGACCTTAATATGTTGGGAAAACTAAATTAACCCCAATTGCAATGGCAGAGATAATTAACTTAATTAACGTATGTTTATGCTATTTCCTTCTAAAGTTTGTTCGCTAAAGTACCATTTTTCGGACACTTGAATTCCAAATCCAACGCATTACTTTAACCTTTATATGATTTAAAATTCAATGTTACAGAAGAGGACGAGAAATTAGCATACGTCTCTTTTACCCAATAACTTTTGAAAGCGCGAAGTGCAACCTTGCGGAGTAAAAAGCTTGAGAGTTCCCCTCATGTCATTCTAGGATTGATCAAAGTATATGATGAACGCACACTTTCTATATAACATTCGATAGCCTCTACTTCCTAGGGCATTGGAACTCTCAGCATGCTAAGTTTCTTTTTATGTTTCCATGATTTTGGTATATATAAATAAATAAAAAAAAAGGAGAGGAATCCAAGAGCAACTCATGTTGACAAAGAAGGCCACCATATTCTGGTGAGATATGTTGGAAACCCTAGATGCCAACGAGATGAGCTCAATGCTACGTGAAATACTGGTGTGATCCACATGGTTTTCATCCAACCGTGTACCGAAAAATGGCGAAGTGAAGAGATGCTAAGAGTCTCCAAATCTCTTGAATCAAAACAATTGTCGCTACTACGACTTGATGCTAAGGCTGCGTATGATAACGTTTTTGTTCCCGAAACAACTTTTGGAACATAATTTTTTTTTTCTGTTTCTATTCCTAGCAACGATTTTTGGGAATAGAAACACCTTTGGTAACTTCAAAAAAATTATGTTCCCGAAATAAAAAAAGAACATAAATGCGTTTGATAAGCGCACAAAATTTTTGTTCTCCAAAAAAAAAAAACGTGTTTGGTAACTACAAAAAAATTGTCCCTAGTTTTTTCATTTAATTAAGGGGACTATATATATTAAAATTAATATGTCTTTATCTTTTTAACTTACTAAATCAAATTGAATGTCATTTGTTCAATTTACTAAATCAAATTAGACCAATATATGTATAAGTAATTTATGCATGATTTATCAAATTACAATATGGACAAGATCAACTATAAAAAAAAAAACCCGAAAGAGAAGACGAATTAGAATCGGACAACGAGAACATCAAATATGTTTTCTATAGATAGGAAAATTTACAATTATGAGTCACACATAAATGTTCCCAAGTAGTTAAAAATATGATTACCTTTAAACGGAGAACCCTAGAAAAATATTAATTGCACTTTGAGTGAAATCGGGGACTAAAATGAAAAATATTTATGCATCTAGGTCCTTTTAGTCCAATTGTGCAATTTTTCCAAACATGAGGACTGAAATGAGATGTAGGGTATCAAAGTCTCGGTCATGACTCTAAAAGTAAAAACTTTTTGCTACAATGATTTAAAATGAAATTTTTTAGTCAATTTAGGAATATGTTCAATGAAGAGGCATGTGGTCCCAAACCGAATTTTTAAAAATTTAAGAGGCCAAAATGAAAACAAAATTAAAATAAAACTATGGACTATTTTTTCGCTTTTTTTATACCATGAATACGATTTTTCCTGATTTTTGGCATATTTTTATAATTAAAATAAATCCGAAAAATGTAAAAAATTACGAAAAATATTTTTTTTTTGTTCAAAATTGGTTCCTAAGGCTAAACCAAAGCTTCCGAGGTTGATTTTGTAATTTTATGAAGTGTTTGGGTATTTTTAATTAATTTTCTAAAATAAAAAGATAAAAAATCAAGTGTCAACATCGTGCAAAAATAAAAGAGAAGAGAGTATGTTCAAAAAAAAAAAATTTTCCCAATTCTTTTATAAAAAAAAATGTTCCGTATGTGTTTCTAAAAAATGTTCAGGAACACGAAACAAGTTTTTTTTTCTTATTTCTATTCAACGGTGTTTTATTTCTCAAAAGTGTTCCAAAAATACCTTTTACCATACGTGTTTATGTTCCCAAATTGTTCCAAAACACTTTGGGAATATAAACACTTTTTTTGGAGCGTTGCCATATGCAACCTAAGAATTTCCAAGGATAATTACTTAAAAGTAGGGTTCCACTTGTTCACGAACTTGAAAGGAATATTAAGTTAAGTATATCTATTGAGAATTTGGAAAGGAAAATTACGATAAAATTCATGTTGCTTACTATTTTATTAAGGGAAGTTACGGTCTTGAGTACCTTCCAACTTGTAAGAATTTGAGATGATCTATTATCTAAAAAGGAAGATAGTTGAGTATCATTTACATAAACTAATAGGTAATTTACAAATATTGAGGTTGAGTATTGATTATGGTTCACGATTATTTGAGGTAAGTTACTATGGCATTGGTTATTTAGTGAGTGATAGAATCCTTGTGGGAAAATTGTTCAAAAAGTCATAAACTTATTGCACTTTTGTCAATTCAAGTCATAAACATTTTTATTTTGTCAATTTTTTTTTATTTTGCCAATTGAGTCAATTTAGCCAATTTTGATCTAAAATCACCGATATTGACGCCGGCCGTCCTATGTGGCTCCGTCGAGCCGACATGGACAATTTTAATGTATTTTAACATCTTTTCAAAGTGTTTTATTTTTTCTTTTCGTTTTCCTTTTTTATTTATTTTTCTTTTCTTTTCTTTTCTTTTTCTTTCTTACTATGGTTGGCGAGGGTTGTAGCCCTCGCCTAAATCTAGGCATGGCTAAGCCTGGTCTCGCCAAACCATCGCCGACCCTCTGCTGCGGGCTTGCCCTCGGTCACTATGGTCTCGCCCAAACCTTGGCAAAGGTTGCAGCCCTCGCTCGCAGCCGGCGAGGGCCCAACAACTCTTGTCGGCGTAGTTAAAAAAAAAGGAAAAATAAATATTAATAAAAAAATTCAAAAAATATTGTTAAAAAATCATTAACAATTGTTCACATCAGCACCAATCGAGCCACTAGGAAGGTCGGCTTCCACATCAATGACTTATTGTCAAAATTGGCCAAATGAACTTAATATTCTTGTTAGTGGAGCACTGGACGAGTTGGTTGAACTTCCCGGCCTTAGACAATTAAAGTGATAAGATCTCGGGTTTGACTCCCAAAGAACCGCATCTTGGGGACTTACCCGGTGGCATTGGCATATTCTCACCATCCCAAGGAATAATCCATTGCATATGGGAAACCTCGGTTATAAAAAAAAAAACTTAATATTCTCTATCCAAAAAAAAAAAACCCTCAATTAGCAAAACATCAAAATGTTTAAAACTCAAATGGCAAAAGAGCAATAGGTTTAAGACTTTTTTGGACAATTTCCCCATTCCTCATGTCACGGACTTTATGACTGGACTACTATGCAAAGAAAATTACTAGCTATAGGTCCAGCTGAAATTGCGATACAATACTTGGGGTATTATAGGAGCAATAAGATATGACCAATTGAGGAAAATTACAATAGTGCTGGATGGTTTATTTTGTTTTATGGTCAGGGTGTGGATGATTACTCAATGAGATCATTAGGTCCAGTCTCCCGAATGGTGGCCTTAACCGTAAGCCACCTAACTATAAGTTACCCTCCCTATGCCGGTCATATTTTGCCGTCGAATGTTTCGAAAACATACAAAAGTTGAAACGAATCTATCATCCACAGCTCATACCAGTTGTCCTATTATCAGTGCATCTGCCTTAGTCTGTACAAGCAAACTTTGGATGCAAGAGCAAGATATTGACTTGTGTAGAGAAAAAGCACTCCGACCGCGCAAATGATGAATATTCTCTTCTCGGGCTCTATTTCTAGCTAAAAATAAAATTTTCTATTTCTTTTCCCTCGCTTGCCTTGGCTGATTTATATGAGTCGAATATTGTTTGATTTATAATTGTCCACTGTCGTCCCGCTTTCAAATAGGTTTTGTATTATGTACGATTGGAGAATCATTTTTCGGAAAAATCTTATGAGCTCTCTTTCACATCTAACTTTATATCTCGACACCTTCGGTAGACTACGAGTTTTCTTCTTTCATCGCTGGCTTGAAACCTTGAAGTTCTCCCCCATTCTCAGTTGATTGATCGGGCTTTGTCTGTTCAAGATTGATACTACAAGTCAAATTTCGATCTTTCTCCATTCATTATATGTGAAATGATGGAAAGAACGGTAAATGAAGGCTTTCTATTGAGCGACTGATATGCTTTTTATTCCGATCGCTTTCCTTTCGCTACACCGAGTTTGTAGCAAAAGTCCTAGCTTCTAAGCAACCAAAAGACAAGATAGATAGACTAGTTCATCATACCGACTGATTTTCCTTACTTTAATGGAAAAGCAGGTTTTCCACCTTCCACCTCGTCTTGTTGGAATGTTTTATTTTGATAACGATACAAAATTTCTATTTCCGAATAGTAATTCGTTTGATAACAATATAAAATTTCTACGGTTGGGTGACCGGCCAATCGGAGACCGTTGACCGGCGGACTTCGAGTGGTGACAAACAGCAGACCGTGACCGATGATCGGTGGCGAGGCCAACTACGGCCAAGGATCGGCAGACAAAGAAACGAGATGCAAGGACGCTAGAGAGGTGATCGACGGTGGGACGGTGGCCGCGGCCGAGAATCAAAGATCGGCGAACAGCGGCTTGAGACCGACAAACAATAGCCGGGGACCAATGGACAAAGATCGACGGACGGAGACGAGCGGAGACGGGAGGCGGCGGATGGCAACCGAAGGCCGGCAACGGGAGTATGTAGACCAACGAGACGGCAATCGGCGGATAGAGATTGGTGGACAAAGAACGGGCGGAAGAAAACCAAACCCCGGTGGGCGGCGAACGGTAGCGGGGACCGGAGAACGGCAATTGAAGACAAACGACGATCAATGGATGGCGGCTTACGATCGGAGACCGGCCATTGGAAGATGGTGATTGACGACAGGGACGCGAGAGAGAGAAAGTGAGCAATAAGAAAAATTTTTATTTTTGTTTCTATTCGACAAATATTTCATTTTTTTTCTATTCAAGAAATAGAAAAGTAGAAAATTTCTACTTCTCATTTATATTTCAAACCTATTTCCGGGCCAAAAAATTATCCCGAAAATAGAAAAATAAAATTGCGTTATCAAACGGATTTCTATTCTAAACGTGTTCCCCGGAACCAAAAATAAAAAGAGAAATAGAAATGTTATGTGCGCCCGAATATCATGTCAAGACACTCTTACTTTTCCTTGATTTTATTCACGTGTCGGACACCGACACGGAGGCCTCCGAAAAGTGTCCGTGCTTTCTAGGTGTCCACAATGATTCGAGGTAAGTTTTTAGTTTTGGTTAATTGCTAAGTTTTCCGTTTTGGTTAATTATGGAATGATAGCATCTTCATTTTTCGTACTTTTTAGCTAAATTGCTATGCCCGAAAGGGAAAACTACTAGCCGCAGGTTCTGTCCAAAATCACGATGACTTCAGATTAATTACAATTCGTGAAGGCATAATTATGTTAAGATCCACGAGTTATGTCCAATCGAGAAAAGATTAGAATACTGTCGGACAATTGCAAAGTGATGGCATTGTCAAGCTATGAGTACAAGGAAAACAAAAACTCACCATTAGTCATGGAAAGTTACTAATCACGGCGAATTACTTGTGTGAGGACCCAAATCCCGAGTTAATCTTAAAAATTGCCCTGCAAAAGCGATGCGCATAAAATCATATCTTTTTAGAAGAACGGGCAGATTCTCCCCCTGGGACTTTGTCGAATACAATAAGGCCTGCCCGCACCCGGCCCACCATCGAAGTGTAAATGGGTGGACAAATTTGCACAACGGGAGCCTTGGGAGTATCATTTGGAATAATGTTAGACGTACAAAGTAAACGCTCACATAGATCGAGGGAGGAAGAATTACCCAAAAAGTCTCAAATTTACTATAATTATGTTAATTCAGTATTAATTTTTTTATTATCAATTCAGTCCTAAATCTTTTACGATTATGCTAATTCATGCCATTTGATCGATCAGGCGACATGATAAATTTTTAATAATATTTTAATACTTTTGAATTTATTTAACTAGTTTTTGTCTTTGGCTAAAAGAAGGAGGCTGCCGCCCAAAGCAAAAACAAAGGTAAAAAATTATTAGAAAATTCAAAAAGGTAAGTATTATTAAAAATTTCACGTCGTATGAAACATCAACGAATTAATAAAAAGCAAATTGAATTGGCACAATTATAATAAGTTTATGATTATTTTTGGTAATTTTCCAATCAATGAAGAAACCGCCAATGTGCGCCCTCGAAATAAGATCTTTCTGCCTACATTGAAGATAATAAAGCCCACGACGAAATGTGAAAGCGGCGAATGCGCCGAGGCTAGAGATCTCGAGAACTAAGGAATGAGAGGGCTTGGCATGGACGATGATGACGTGGGAGGGTTGCCTCGGCTCACGAGGAGCGAAGAAGCAATCTAGAGTCCACTCTAGGGCATGCAAGCTGCACTGTTCTCGTCCATTATCACAACCATCGTTGGCCTCTTCTCTCTCTTCGTTGCCACTTGATCGAATACGGCGATAGCAACTCAATTCGAGATGATTGGGAGGATAAAGGGCGCGCATGACAACACTTTTGCTTTAAAAATCAACTTTTCATCGAAATTGACTTTTCTACTTCTTTTCTTCAAGTAGCTCTAAAATTACTTTTGAAGAAAAAAAAAGCTACGTCGAAGTAGAAGAAGGACGTTACGTAAAAACACTTATGAAGCGGATTTCTACTCCATAAGTGTTATTATGCGCCGTAAGTGTTCCGTTTTGAGTAAATGGATTCTTTATAAATCATTCATCAAACAAACACGCTAAATCATCATTGAATGATTTGGACCCGACCGTAACGCTAGACACAGAGGTCAAACGATCTAGAAAGCAGAAATCCCGCCATGCGAAGCATGCGCAGCTCGATTTCACTCCTCATCCTGTTCGGACAGCCGACCATTCTAATCATCGACGTCTCTCGCCAGCCTAGTAAAGAAGCAATAAGCAAAACCTAGACAGTCCATAAATTGGACTACCCTCCAGCGCAACCTTGAATTAGACGAGTGGGCGTCCGTAGATGAAGAGTTATAATCAGTTTAATGATATGATGCAATGGAGCTCGACCAAAAAACGCCAATTTCGTAGGGCTTTGAAGGTGGTCCAGAAAAGGAGACTCTCCTAGTACTCCCCAAATTGAATAACCATTTAAGCAGTTGGACCCCCCCCGAGATCAGGCATTGATTGCCTGGCTTCTGCAAAGGACAAGCTCGTGTTAATGGAGAATCTATGGGAGAAAGAAAGGGACGTTGCAACGGGTTTTAGGTGATGCACACATTAAGTGAGCATGTGGCTTTTGTAATGGCCGGCGCCGGAGTTGTTCTACCTCCGAACCAGGGTAGCAAGTCGAGTCGGCCCCGATTTAGGGCCAAGTGGGCGTGCTAGAACAGGGTCCCGAAATTTCCGATACAATAATTGGAGTCGAAGATCGTCGTGTGGAATCGTTGGACGAGGTGAATGTGGGAAGAACAAAATTCATCACGAATTTTGGCTTTTTCGGATGTTGATTGTTTTCCCTTGGGTATTCATCGAGCCGAACAATTGCTTGCCACGGCAATCAATTGATAATTAGTTATTGCCTAATACCTAAAAAAGCTCTAACTTTAGCTCTTGTAACAATTCGACTTTTGACTCATAAAAAATCTCCAACTTTAGGTGTAATCTCAATTCTACTCTAAACTTTTTTTGTCCAAAAAAAACCATCAACTTTAGGTTATGTCCCAATTTTACTTTAAAAATTTTTTGTCCTATGAAAAACTTTCAACTTTAGGTCTTGTCCCAATTTTACCCTAAAAATTTTGTAGTCTCATAAAAAAAACATGAACTTCTTCTTGAGCCACAAGTCTGCCTCGTTAAACCTCTGTCTAGAATTTTTCATTGAAAATCGAGAAATAGAAAACTTTCAAAAGCGCATTATTCGAGCGTCCCAAGCATTAGCTCTCCCATCGCGAGAGATGGAATATTGCCAAGCACAACAAATCGAAAATCGAATTGCAAAATTACTAAGGGCGATTTTGACGGAGAGTTAATGAAGGCATATTTTTAGGACTCAAGTAAAAATTTGTGATTTTTTTTATGAGACAAAGAAAGTCGAGTAAACTCGAAATCGAACCTAAAGTTGAGATTTTTTTATGAGACAAAATGAAATGTATGGTAGAATTGGCACATCCGAAGTTGATGGTTCTTTATGAGAAAAAAAAAAAGTGTATGATAGAATTAGGACCGGACTTACGGTTAAGAGTTTTTTACGGGACAAAAAGAGTTTATGTTAGAATTGGGACAAAGATCTAAAGTTGAAGGTTTTTTTATGAGACAGAAGGTAGAATCGGGATGAGTTCTTAAATTGAAGGTTTTTTAGAATATCAAACGAAAGTAAAGAAGAGCGAGGGCAAACAAAAAAAAAAAAAAAGAGACAGGAGCAAGTGCATTGATCGAGTCAAATAAAAAATGAGTTTGATTTTCTTTTCATTCCCAAATTACGGATGGAAAGTATATATTTTTTTCCAAAAAATTAATGAATTAATGCCGAATTTCAAGATTGCAATGTCAATTAGTTGGACCTCATTACTCAAGACTCTTCTGTTTTCTCTACCCTCGCATGCTTTGAGTTAAAGCGAGGCTCTAATTCAACAGAAGTGTACCGCAAGGTATATTCAAAAGATCCCCCGCCCTCACCGATCACCATCATTCATCATTCTCCCCATCTCTTGTGACCCCACAAGGCCTCACAAGGTAGATTCATTGTCATTGCTGGCCTTTGCTTTCTGCCGAAATGGGGCGGTTGGAGCCGCTCTCGATCTCTCTCTCTCGTTGCCTTGAAACTAAGAATGATCGGTTTGAAAGTGAGTGACTTCCGGAACCCCGATTTAGAATTGGAAACAGAACTCTATCGCTGCCGGTTCCAAAGGAACCTGAGCCATTCGGTTTTCAGAACTAGCAATTTCGGCCCAGTTCCCAATTCTATTCGGAAATCGATCTATTTTACGTTCTGGGTGCAAAAAAGAAATTCTCATAATTGAATGAAAACAATTTACCTAATTTCACCAGAAAAACGTGCGCGGTCAAGTGGTTATGTTGTTATTTGTTTATATTGAAGAAAAGAAATGCATAGTAAGACACATTTGACTACTCTAAATCGCTTATTTTTCGCGAAACAAATGGAAATACGCAACAACATTAATCTTTACGTCATAAATGCCATCGGCGAACCTAATTTCACAACCGAATAAATAATTAACGAAATAAACATTAAGAATTGTGATAAGGATTCTGATAGTAAATTATAACTCTAGACAGTTTTTTCTTTCTTTCTGAAATCTTGACAGTTGAATTGCCCTTCTTCTTTGTTTTCCCCTCAAAGCCTACTTGAATCACGTGTTGATATGATTAAGGATGTCAGTTGGATTCTGGTCTTTCCACCCTGTCTCTCTTGCATCCAACTCCTACTTTAATTTAACACCCAAAAGGGAAAAAAAAAATCAAGATATGAAAATATCGAACTTAACGAAATATCATTTATTTATCAATTTTTTTTTTCACAAGATAGATAATTACCCAGTTAAAACATTTTCTCCCCGTCCTTTCTCGACGCATGCCATGCGCATAGCTCTAAAATTTATCACGAAAGCGCAATCAAGTTTTAAAATTTTCAAAAAGTGCAATCGAGTCTTAAAACTTATCACAAAAGTAGTTCAATTAATCGAAGGACTAGATTTCATCAATTTGACAAGTTTCAAGACTTAATTGCACTAAGGATTCGATTGCACTTTCATGATAATTTTTAAGCATCGATTGCACTTTTTGAAAGTTTTAAAACTCAATTACACTTTCTTGATAAGTTTTAGGACTTTCGGTGCTCCGATCTCTTATATTTAATATGCGGACACCCTAGCGGTGGATGGAGTGTTTTGACCACAAAAAAAAATAATAATAACAGACACAAATGTTTATAATTAATAAAATAGAGATTAATTGTGATTTCCAATATATTAAAAAAAAAATACATGGGCTTGTCCCGTTTCGTAATTGAATTGTGTTATTGACTTTTGGTGTGGGCACGAAGACACTTGTTCTGTTGTCGCCTTTTCGTGAAGTCCTATATCTAAGGACGCGCACTTACGCAACATTTCCCAAAGATTAGTGCCGTCCCGCCATGAAATGTCTCTCTTAAATAAATACGATTGGTTATCATCTCAAAAAAATGAATTAGCCTAATCAAAACAAGTTGCCACGTGTCTTGCCTCCAGTGTTCCCCAGCCTCTTGTTACTAATTTTTGTTGTAATTTTTGTATACGGGTAATTTCCTAATTGTGAAATGACTACCATATTTTCGCCGTAAATACCGACTAATCTCAATTTTCTTCCGAATTGACGAATTTTAGGAGGAAAAAAAAAGGCGTAAGCCATGTTGCTGTTCTTTTAACTTCAAATTCATGAGACTTGATGTCCCAAAAAAAAGAATTGAATATATATATAGAGTTATAGTTATCCGGGAAGCCCTAGTGTTTTTCTTTGGGTTGAAGGAAAGGGAAAATTACCAAAAAAATTTTAAATCTATTGCAATTGTACCAATTTTGTCATAAATTTATTTTTTTGTACCAATTGAGTCATAAACCTTTTGTATTTGTGTCAATTCGATCTATCTAACTCACTTTGATCGATCGGCACCGACATGAGCAATTTTTAATAATATTTTAATATATTTTCGCATTATCTTTTTATTTTTCTTTGTTTCTTTTTTTTGTTTATCTTTTCTTTCTCTTTCCTTATTTTTCCCTCGCTTCTTCCTTTAACCAGTCAACGAGGACTTGGTTGATCGCCACGGCAACCAACTGGCGAAAGAAGGAAATGAAAAAAAAACAAAAATATTAAATATTATGAAAAATTATCCATGTCGCACCGAGTATCCCCATGAGCGTCAAGTTTAGGACCGAATCGGCACAATGTAAAACGTTTAAGACTTATTTGTCATAAAAAAATAAGTTTGTGACCGAATTGGCATAATTATAATAGATTTATGACTTTTTTGATAATTCTCCCTAAATTGTACGGGCTTAGCTATCCTGGAAGCCCCGATTTCTTTTTTTAGATCGAAGGAAGCCCCAACTTCATTTCAAGGAAACAATTACCCTTTTTTTTTAAATTAAATCGTGAACGTTTAATTACTTCATATAATTCCATTTGATTTGATTATTCAACCGATTTGTAGAATTCGATGTTACAATACGACATTTCTTGCGCTCTTACTAACTGGAATCAAAAGAATTAGTAGATTTGTTCGGCCTAAAATTGGAATGATTGGGGTTATGAACTTATAATCTAGAATATGATGATCAAGTCGATTCCGTGATTATAAGTTCATTCCATATCGGACCGGGCAGGAATAGGGTTATACGCATTCTCATTATGAGAAGGGGTCATTTGTTTTTTTTTTTTTTTTGGTTTCCTTTTTCCTTTTTTGCTCTTTGAATTTGAGAGTTTAAAATTGGAGTAGTATGATTCAATGACGTCAAATAATCATTCACGACTAAACGGATGGACGCGCACACGTTACGGAAACGTTGCATCGGCTCGTGCAATTTCGGTGCATAACTTGCACAAGAGCCCTGTTTCTTCCATGCGGTTGTTGGATAGATATACGTCTTTAACATTGATTCTCAAGGAAGCTGTCGTACTTGCATCGGGTGGTACCCGTTTGCCCGTGGACTTTCAACTATTGCCCGATCGATCCGAACTTTCATATTATTACGGTCGTTAACCCTCGGTCGTACTTTTGTTCATTTTGCTTCGGCTTTAATCTTAAATTGGATGACCGTATTCGAATTCACTAACCTATATAAAACTAACGAAGTAGAATTTCTGATATCGTCGTACTCGGTATCTTTTTTTCTTCCGAGAAATTACATCACTTAACGATTTTCCATTAAGGGGTGACGGAAGGTCTAACTTGTACGGATCTTTCAAATTTTGGCAATTCGATCTAGATTTTCTAGGCGGTTAACAATTCTATACATGCTCGATTGTAATTTTTGCTTTTGAAACTCACTGTGAAAAAATAATATTTCCATAAAGGTTGTCGATAAATCGACATTTGTGCAATTGAAATTAGGGAAATCATCGTTCATAAGTTTAATCAAAGTACGAACAGGCGAATATCATCGATATATATATCCTAAATTTGCAAAATAATCACCATGTGAATGCAACAAAATTTCGTTTCTGGTGAAACGAATGCGGTCATTTTCCTTGGCCTAGAAAGATGAACGTGAGGAAATTTGCCGGTCGGCAGCGACTATCTCCAAACGGTGGGGCCGTTGCGTTAAGCGCAACCCAAGAGGCGCCTATCCAAAGCGGCTCGTCGTTTTCGTCTGTACGACGACAAGAAACCGAAGAGCAAAATTTACAAAATTACATTTGGCCCAAAGAGAAAAAAAGAAAAAGAAATCACAAACATTACATAATTACAGCGTCACCATTACAATCGGTTCTTCAATTAGCCGTTTAATTATTCTTTTGAAATTGGAAAAGCAAAAAAAAAAAAAAAAAATTTACACTCCAAATAGTTGTATGTCAATTTATCCTCTCTCTCTCTCTCTCTCTCTCTCTCTCTCTCTCCCAAGATACAGTTCATCGCAAAAATCTCTCTCTCTCTTTCTCTCTCTCCGGCCTTCTCGTTCGCGAATATCTGCTGCTACAGGAGGAGGCATTGATGTTCTTCTCCGACGGAGAGGCTCCGATCGAGCATTAGGGTTTCCGGCCGTGGTCCTCGTTCTCAGATCTGCGAGGCACGGATCTCGAATTCCACCCCTCCCGGGCGATTGCTTCTCTCCGACTCATCCTGGTTGGTAACGGTCTCTCTCTCTCTTTGGCGGAACGTTGCGTTTGAGTCCCGGCGAAATGATGGGGTCTCGGATTGTTGTAGTCGTTTCCGCGGTTTAGAGATTGTTCATCCGATCGATTTCGCTTGAATTTTGCAGATTCTTTGGAATCGAGTCTCGTCCGCCGCAGTCGCTCGACTTTCATGTTTTGCATCGAATCTGAATTCTCACCTCATTGTAAGTCGATAGCGTTTTTCTGTTTGTCCGTCTGTCGTTTGTTTGACGGACCATTGGATCGCAGATTCGCGTGTTGGTTTTAGAAAGGAATGTGCGATTGCGGTCGTTACGTGCTTGCAAAAATGTGGGTTGAATTGATGGGGGCAGGATGGATTTTGATTTTTGCTTGTTTTGTTTGTATGCCAAGAGTTGATAACAGATCTTGAAAATTGGCTCCTCAAAGACGTTCGCAGCGCCACATGGGTGGCCAGATGCAGCAGAGCAACGCTGCGGCTGCGACTGCTCTGTACGACGGGTCCCTGCACAATGCAGGCCTGCCGAGCGACACCGGCGATGCGGTCATGGCAAGATGGCTGCAGTCTGCTGGGTTGCAGCATCTGGCCTCACCTTCAGCATCGACCGGAGTGGACCACCGCCTCCTGCCCAATCTCCTTATGCAGGTACCTCTCCCCTTATGTCATCTTGTTTTCCTGTTCTCGATGATCATGCCCGTTTGATGTGTCAATCACTTTCCATTTTCACCTCTCTTTTTATTATGAAAAATGCGAAGTTCTTGTTCTTATGAAGATGTAACTAGAGAGATATCTTGATTAATTATTACACTGGCAAGTTAGAGGGATAATGTTTTTTAATCCTGGGCATCAGTCAAAATTCAAGATCATTAGGAGCAAAATGTGGAGCAAGTTCAACTGTTTACTTGGCATCCATGGAGTGGACGTTCTCTTTTGGAGTTTAGCAGTGGACATGTTTGCTATACTTAAATGCCATTCAGGGTTGTTGTGGTTTATGTTCATGGTTTTATTTTTTGTTCAGAAAATTCAGCTTACAGGTGCTGTCGTAAAATTTTGTAGGGATATGGAGCACAATCTGCTGAAGAGAAACAGAGGCTATTTAAGCTGATGAGGAACCTCAATTTCAATGGGGAATCTGGATCAGAGACATACATGCCCACCGCTCAAACTTTTGGAGGGGTGGGTGAATCAGATGGCTTCTACTCTCCTGATTTCAGGGGTGATTTTGGGGCTGGGCTTTTGGATCTTCATGCTATGGATGACACGGAGCTTTTGTCTGAGGTATGAATCTCATTAAGTGCCAGATTGAAGTGGATATCTTGGAGATATGAAACTATGGTATCATGTACTTAAGTTGGAGAGTAGTTCTTGAGGGTAAATTTCCATCGAAGTTCTCTAATTTTCATAAATTATCTATAGCAATTGCAATACGGCATACCGTATATGGAGGAATTAAATTAGAAGCCATTTATGGGAATGGAGTTAAAGCTTTATTGATGTATCTAACCCGAAAGTGGCATGCCAGTTTGATAATGCGTAGTCCACTGGTTTTCTAACCACATCCGAAACTATGCTAATCCACAATTGATTATGGAGTTTAAAAAGCACAGTGACCCTACAATCGTGAGACCAATGGCGACAGTTTCTTGCACTATCAATACTCCTAATTGTCTTTTCATTTTTCATTTTCAATTTCATCAAATGCCATCTAGTAGTTAGTTGCCATCTATGTAGTCCTTGCTGTGCCAGCAATTGCCAGAAGAAGAAATCTCATCTAGCATTATATATCCATCTCATTATTTCTGCGTGTAAATTGTTGTTCATAATATTGGGAAAGAACCATTTTAATACTCAAGAAAGTACTTGGGGACCCGGAAAGAAAAATCATGGATAAACTAGTCGTCAAAGGGTTTCATTGGATATGCTTTCTCTCTATGTCACCATACTTGAGTTATGGATAGTTGTATATAGAGCAATGTTCCAACTATCCACTTAACCCTTCGAGCATGTGGTGATTCCTGTGGCTCTGTGACAACTGTTTCTAGTTTCATGCCCAGTAAGCTGCTGGCTTTCTCATAATGCTCATGATGATTCTGCACTTGTCATTCTCTGTTTTTGTATCTCATCTAATCCTTTTCCTGTCCATTTACCCAACAAAAGATGTTTACTTGATCTCTTCTTCAGCATGTCATTGATGAACCCTTTGAGCCATCGCCATTCATGACCAGTGGCCCGAGAGCTTTCGAGAGCGACTTAAATCTGAGGGTTGATACCCAGCAAAGAGGACAAACAGATGTGGATACATCATTTTCATTTCCCACAAATGAGAAGGAAAACACCACAAAGGAAAATAATGTGGCTAAGATTAAAGTTGTGGTATGCTGGCTTGCTGAACCCACTTCTATTTGAATAAGTCAAGCAGCTGCTGTTCGTTTGTTGTTTATTTTGTTGTCTTTCTGCAGCCGAAGTCTTGACTGTCTACGAGAATGACAGATACAGCTAAAGAAATTATAAGAGAATCTCAAAACTGAATATAGATCTAAGTTAAAAGAGCATTCTTGCATGTGCCTTTGTGTCTCTTCTGAGGAGCTAAGGAATTTTTAACCTGTTTTTGAGGTTTCATACACTTAAGAAATTAATCACTTTATTGGAAGAGCAATTTATCCCCAACTAGTTTGGGTTAAAGGTGATGTTGATGATGTTGATGTTGATTGGAAGAGCAATTTATGAATTTAATTCAAAATATCAACTTGTTTTCTCATCTTCTAATCAGAATTTTATGCAAAACTTACCATTTTTTTTTGGTAATTGCTTACATGTTCTTGTTAGACTTTTGTATGCGTATACACTAGCGGATCATCTAAATGTGCAATCTTCTTCCTTCCCCAGTATGTTTGTGGCAATTATGAATATTTGCTTGGCATTGTTGTTGCTGTGTGTGGCATTTTGTACAGATCGGCATTCTGTTTTTCTTTTCTTAAATAAAGCTATAGCATTAGACATAGTTTCTTAACAATGGTCTTATGTGTGATGTTATTAAATTTTTTTAGGTCCGTAAAAGACCTTTAAACAAGAAAGAGCTTGCCCGGAAGGAGGACGACATTGTCTCTGTGTATGACAACGCTTATGTGACTGTCCACGAGCCTAAGCTAAAGGTTCTCTTTCTCTACTTGGAGAAACTTTAACTGCAGATTCTGTTGATCCTTTTTATACTTTTGAGTCCGTCTGCAGACTATCCACTTATATTTAAAGTGACAGTGGCTGGAGTAGGAAATTGTCAGTGGTTTACTGGTTTAATGTAGTTAAGATTGTTCTTCTTGAAGTTTGTGCCCTTGCCTTGAAACTGCAATGCCTATATGTGAATTCCTTTAGAAAAGGTAGAATTTGCTAGGACATTACTTCTTCTGAGATAATTGTCAGATGTATGCCTGTGATTATGCTTGATTTGTACGGCTTCTTGTTTGACCCTTTTTGTTACATTAATCTGATTATTTGATTATGAATTCTGATGTTTAAGGTGGACTTGACCGCATATGTTGAGAAGCATGAGTTTTGTTTTGATGCTGTTCTCAATGAGCATGTCACCAATGATGAGGTAACATTCTTACATTCTTATGGAGTTTGAATATGTTTCTGAATACTAATAATTCATCAGTGGCATTTTACAGTTAACGTGTTTTCTCTTACTCCTGATAGAGATATTATTTATTGTGCAGGTGTATCGGGAAACTGTAGAACCGATTATTCCCACCATATTTCAGCGAACCAAGGCTACTTGTTTTGCTTATGGTCAGACAGGTACATGGAAGTGGTTTTCTTAATTTAGCTCCTGGTCCACTATCTACTGATCTTTAGAAACTGTGTCTCATTCAGGTTTTATAGGAAAAAGCTCAATGCATGTTATGGGATTAGGTGTGACTGCTTTGCACTTCTAGGGATATGACCAGTGCTCTCCATTATTAATGTTAGTGTGGCAGGGTAGGGAAATGCAGGAGCTAATATGTCCTTTAGCTCCCATTTACTGTAACGCCTCTGCATCATTTCTTTTATCCAAGATTCTAGCTACGCATGTTTCTGTATGATCAGCATCAGAATGTTTGACTAATTTCTCTCTCTCGCACACGTGTGTACGTACGTACGTATGTATGTTAATTTGCTGCTGTCATTCCTTGACTGATGTATAGCCAACAATTTTATAATATCCAGGTAGTGGGAAGACCTACACTATGCAACCATTGCCTTTAAGAGCTGTCCAAGACCTTGTCAGATTGTTGCATCAACCTGTTTACCGAAGTCAGAGATTTAAATTGTGGCTTAGCTATTTTGAAATCTATGGAGGAAAGCTTTTCGATCTTCTCAGCGATAGAAAGTAAGTACATTTTAGGAATATATGCCCCACAACAATTTTTAGTACTTTGTACTCGATTGACTAAAATAATTAGATTTTCCAGTTTATGTTTGCTTGAGTGTTCTTTCTCTTTTTTTTTTCTTTTTATCTTTTTTATCTTTTTTGCTGTTACAGGGGAGAAAGAAAGGAGCCCCTCTCTGACCTGAAGAAAACATTTTTGTAGTGCTGATAGCATACTGCATGTTGATGTAGCATCCTACGTTTCCACCCAATAGAGTGTATTGTGATGTCATTGTATTTTTTACGGTCAGATAATGTTATGAACGTACATACTTGATGGGCTAGTGATATGACATTAGAATGTCATGTTCTGATCTCAACATAGTTCAGCTCTTCCTTGTTTTCCCTAATGTTTTTCTTATAGGAAATTTGTAACCTATTTTTAATAATGTGGGTCACGTTTTATGATGATTATATGAGGGTTGAATTTGTAATTACTTGTAAGAGAGATGTTTTTAAGCGAGAACTTTTTTTAATTTTCTAACACAAGATGACCACTTATTGATGCATATCAGAAGAATGAAACTTTTATAGCTGTAATTTCATGAATCAAGCAAACTTCCTTACAATCCTTTTGAAGAGCTTTCAGTTATTGATGTTCTCGCAAGATTCTTATGCTCTTATCAATCACAAGGCTTTTTCCATGTTGTAGACAAAAGCTCCCACCCACCCTCACGCCCACACACAAGTTTTGATTATTCTGTGTATCTCAGGACCTTCACAATCTGCAAACCTGATGATTTTGGTTCACATGTGGACCCTGGAGCCATGTCCTTGATCTTGCTAATTGCTCAGCTCTGGAATGCATGAAAATTGGTGTCGCTCTATCAATTAGTTCTTTCCTTTGTCTGCGGCTATCATCTAGATTCTATATGGATGCTCATTAGCAATCATGCTGTTGGCTGGCTTTATTTTTCACCAGAATGTTTCATGTGTGCTGTTTAATCCTGGGGACTTAGAATTTCAGGATACAGAGATTGTCATACTATGGGGGCAGATGCATTCTTAAAAACAATTGGAGACGCTTGAATAAGTTCACTTTACATGAATAAGATTGAAATTTATGGTAATTTACAAATGATGACATGCGTGATAAATATATATGTTTGGCTCAGGATTGCCTATCTTTAATTCCAGGGTTTCTGTATAAACATGGTAATGGCTAATGCTTCATATATCATTTAATCTATATGGTGTAATTACCTTTTGCAGTACCATGATTGATGTATAAATGCATTTGTTTCACTTGGCATTTTGTATTGTAGGAAACTTTGTATGAGAGAGGATGGACGGCAGCAGGTTTGCATTGTTGGGCTGCAAGAATTTGAAGTTTCAGATGTGCAAATTGTTAAAGAATATATTGAGAGAGGAAATTCTGCCAGAAGTACTGGCTCAACTGGTGCCAATGAAGAGTCCTCCAGATCTCATGCTATTTTACAACTTGTAGTAAAGAAGCATACTGAGGTGAAAGAATCAAGGAGGAACAATGATGGAAATGATTCTAAAAGTGGGAAGGTTGTTGGCAAGATATCTTTTATTGATCTTGCTGGTAGTGAAAGAGGTGCAGATACCACTGACAATGATCGACAAACACGGTATAGTTTTCCATCAATATTTTTACATCTGACTTGTGAAAACTAGGTGGTTGGATTTTTGGTTTTTATGATGGTGTCTTGATGTTTTAACACAGTTGAAATAGTTCAGCTTCTGTGTCATATCTGTTGTATACCTTGAATAGGAACGCATCTATGCCTGGCCTTTCTTCCCTTGATTAGCGGGGGTACTGCATACACATTAGTATGTTCGCCTGTTTCCTAGGCAGCACTAGCCCCTTCCCACAGGGAGGCCAATAGAAATGTTGATGTGGTTCATCTTCTGGTTTCTAAAACTGGCCCTTTCCCATGACATATTGTAGGATTGAGGGGGCAGAGATTAATAAGAGTCTGCTGGCTCTCAAGGAGTGCATTCGTGCTCTGGATAATGACCAGATTCACATTCCATTTCGTGGAAGCAAACTCACTGAGGTGCTCCGGGACTCTTTTGTTGGCAACTCTAGAACTGTTATGATATCTTGCATATCTCCAAATGCAGGCTCTTGTGAGCACACACTCAATACGTTGCGATATGCTGATCGGTATGCTCTGTGACCTTTGAAAGGAAGCTACTATGGATATTTCTTGGCTCCCAATTTTGTTGTGTTTTAACTAGATGTAAATACTTGTGAACAGTGTCAAAAGTCTATCCAGAAGTGGAAATTCAAGAAAGGATCAACCTGTAAATTCAGCTCCTGGTAGTAAGGATTCTTCATCTGTGTCACTGTTGCCGAATTCTGTTGATCTGGAGGACCAAGAGGTTAAAGCAGTTGATGGGGGCAGAAGGGTTGTAGAAAAAGAAAATGCTTCTCACAGTTCTGCTACTGATTATGAGAAGCTGCCTTCGACTTTTTCATCAAACTACGCATTCAATGGTAGGGAGGAAGCTGGTGGTGTGACCTTTCCATCAATCGACAGAGACAGGGTTGACATGAAGAACACTTATGGCAGTTCCACAAGTCAGAGAGGAAATTATTATCAAAACTCTGTTGATGCAGAAGAGAAGGTGCAAAAGGTGTCGCCTCCACGTAGAAAAGGGCCTAGGGATGAGAAACAAGAGAAGCCTGGCAACTGGATGAAGAAAGATGTGGGGGGATCTGATCTTTCCACCTTAACCTTCCCGCAGCAGAATGCAGGCAGCTATAGTCAAAGTAATGCTGGTTCAAAGAGACATGAATCCGAACTCATAGATGGGAATATTAATGCAATCCTTGAGGTTTGTTTCTATTAAGGCACTTTTTCTGTAACTTAAATATCAATGCGATCCTTGAGGTTTGTTTCTATTAATGCTGGTTCAAAGAGACATGAATCTGAACTCATAGATGGGAATATTAATGCAATCCTTGAGGTTTGTTTCTATCAAGGCAATTTTTCTGTAACTTAAATATCTTTAGTTGCATGAAAATTTCTGAGACACCTTTTTATTGTTCTCACTAGCTTTTGAACTTTTTTTCCAGGAGGAAGAGGCCCTGATTGCAGCTCACAGAAAGGAAATTGAGGACACTATGGAGATTGTTCGCGAAGTAAGCTCATAATCAAGATTTTTCTTAAGTTTTGGTTATACTCTTCACGATGACTTAGTCAATTTTTCCAGACTAGAACAGTGTTCTTCTTAGCTTTTAGGGCAATAATAAATGGCACCTGTAAAGTGAGTCAAGGATGAGATGAGAGTTGGTGGTGAGAGTCGCTTGTGAGAGTACAAACTACTTTTGTTCATGTCACTTCTACTGTAGGATGGATATCTGTCAAAAATCAACCATAATTTGCTCTACACTATTTCAGATGGAGATCTGCTAGAACTTATTGAATTTAATACTTTTTTTGTCTGTATTACCCGTGTCATATAATGGATACTCTCTGGTGTTCAGGAAATGAAGTTGTTGGCAGAAGTAGACCAACCAGGTAGCCTCATTGACAACTATGTGACGCAGTTGAGCTTTGTGCTTTCACGCAAGGCAGCAAGTCTCGTGAGTCTTCAAGCTCGTCTTGCCAGGTTCCAGCATCGGCTGAAAGAGCAAGAGATACTTAGTCGTAAGAGGGTACCTCGTTAAGGCGGGCACAGTTCTGCTCAGGCGTGGCGATGGCTCAGTTTACTGCAATGTAATCCCCGTCGCTAGTTACTTGCTATTTCTTATGTGACCAACGACTCATCTTGTATCGAGGAGATTAAAGCTGCGCAATCGGACTTTTCCCCTTTCATTTGTATTGACTGATGGGTGCAGGTGCAAGTCAGTGGGTCAATGTTTGTACTTAAATTCGTGGTGCGTAGGTGCAAAGGGGAGGTATTGTGTTGGAGGCGACTCGCGGCGAGGAATTGTAGCAGTTGATTATTCACCGACCACAACCGGACTTGCATTGTGAAAAGTGGTGATCAGAATTGCTTTTGGACTGTTCGTCGCGGGGTAGATGTTGGTCTCGAATGCATCCGCGAACAAGTCCGGTGGTTCTCTTGTTGTAGGGTGGTGAATCATATAAAGGGCCTGCGGCTGCTGTTTGTCTGGTGATTGGAATATGAAAATACACTTTGCTTGAAAGGAAAGAGAAAACTCTCAAGATAGAATGTGTTTCTTTTATTCACTGAACATATGGCATTTTGCCAACCTCATTGTATCTTAATATCTCTGTGCTGCCACAGTGTTTGTGAAGAGAACAGATCATCCGATGACAAATGTGTAGTTTTTTCTTTCATCTTGAATAATGAATGCCAAGTAATTGTGTGGAGAAACAAAAGGGTGAAAGGAAGAAAATAGTTCATTAAATTCGTTCTAAAATCGTCGAATTTGATGGGATTCGTGTTCTTCGACGGTCTAGATTCAACTTAGTATGTACATGGTAATCCTTCCGTTGCAATAGCATATGCATGATTTTCTTTTTCGGGTCAAAGTCTTTTTTTTTTTTTAAAGATGTGAAGTCCAATCGATAAATTCGAAAATGGTTTTTCTCTATGCCCCTCTTGGATCAAGGATTTGTAATCGCTCTATCGTACCGATTGAGAATTAGTCTGCTCAAATATACTGAGAGCTCGAGGATTGGTGAGTTTGAAGCATCTAGAAAGCCCATTAATAGGTAAAAATACGATAACGATAAATATCTTAAGTAAAAAGGAGAGACTCTCTCAATAAGTTACTGTTATAGAAACTGATTAAAGAAAAGTTGGAGGTAATGAAAGGAGGAAAAAAAAAACAGTACTCGGCTAAAAATAAAAATAAAAAAATAAAAGAAAAGCAAGGGGAGCAAGTCCCGGCCCGGCCCGTCCAAAAATGTGACCGTTACGTTTGCAACGTTCGACCCCGTCCCTTTCATCTTTCCACGACTTCGGAATGAATAAATGAATTCCAGCATCTCCCTGTAATCAACCATTCAACCTCACCACCATCTCTCTCCGTCTCTCTCTGTGATTTCTCAGAAAAATGGCACTGAGATCGCTCGACAATGCTCTTCCGATTACTCCAGAGAGGCCCAAAAAGCAAGCCAAGGTCGCAATCTCTCTCCTGAAACCCCCTTGGCCGCTGCGGCCACTGTCAACGACGAGAACACGGCCCCACTGCCTCTGCCTCCATCTGGAGATTCCGCCGTCGAGTACGTCTCCTCGGAGAGTCTTGCACCAATTCCCGATCCCGCATCGAAGATCCACGTAAGCCGACTCTCTTTCCCTCCGCTCCCGATTTTAGCGTCGTCTCTGCAAAGTTTTGAACTTTCTTGGCGACAATTATTGTGTCATGAGGAAATGTGCAAATTGTTTCTAGAAATCAGAAAGGGTATGATTGTTCTGTTTTTTGAGTGATTGGGTTCTTTCTGTGAAGTGCTTGATCGAGGGTTTGGAGTCGAAGGATTGGATAAAGGTCTGCGATTGGCTGAATAATGCTCGCCGGTTCGCTTTGTACAATTCTGACCTCATGCTTCCTCTGTTGTAAGCTCCCTCTCTCCCTCCCTCCCTCCCTCTCTCTCTCTCTCTCTCTGTCTCTCTGTCTCTCTGTCTCTCTCTCTGTTCACAAAACATGGAATGCATAATTTGACTCTGATGAGGTTTGTGAATTATATGAGCAGGGAAAAGGTGATGCTGGTTCTGGTGAAGGCCATGAAGAACCCCAGAAGTGCTTTGTGTAAGACCTCCATCATGGCGGCATCCGATTTCTTCAATGCCTACGGCGATAAGCTACTTGATGCAGCTAATTCCAATGCTCTGGACCAAATGGTATAAACCCTAGAAGGATCATATCATTTTTTTATTTGCTTGATTTTGATTAATTTATTTGGTCCTGTTGATGAATCTGATTGTGATCCTCCTTTTGTGGCATTTCAGCTGCTGCAGCTGTTACTGAAGGCATCACAGGACAAGCGGTTTGTGTGCGAAGAAGCGGACCGAGCGCTGAGTGTAATGGTGGGCTCGCTGACTCCTCTGCCTCTTCTCCAGAAACTCCGCCCCTATGTCAGCCACTTCAATCTCCGAGTCCGGGCAAAAGCTGCCGTTTCCATCTCCAACTGTGTCTCCAAGATGGTAAATTTTATCATAATTTCCCTTTGATGAGGTCTTTTCATTGTTTGAGATTCAAGGGTGATGATGGCTTTGCTCTTTTTTAGGGCCTAGAGAATATGAAAGAATTCGGGTTGGCGTTGCTTCTTCAAATGGCTGTGGAGTTGTTGAATGATAGGCTGCCAGAGGCGAGAGAGGCAGCGAGAAGCATTGTGGTTTCGATGTATGAGTGTGTCACAGAGAACCAAGACCAGAAGCAGGAATCTTGGCAAAGCTTTTGCCAGATCAGTTTACCTCCAGCTCATGTTCAGTCCATGATCAAGATTGTATCCTCACAGTCGTAGGGTAGGGTCAGGGAGAGAAGCAGCAGTAGCTGATGTAATAGCAGCAGTAGGCCTAGTGGTCATACGTCATGATTTAAGGTTCATCATGTAAATTGGCATTTACATGGTTGTCTTCTTCGCTTGTATAATTTAAGATTCTGGAATACTAGTAGTGTTTGCCATGGGAATTCTTGCAGTTCACTAAATCCCGTTGATGTCGTGTAAGATGAAATGATACCGATGAAGTTTTTATTTATTTGATCCCAGAGTCCCTTGATATACAGTTGGGACGTGGTTCTACTGTGATACAAACTCGACTCTGTCCTTCAACTACACTTACCTAGTTCAGTTAAGAATTATATGCTTGGATTGTCCACCAGATTTGGTGGTGCCCAAGCCCTTTAATCAAATTCCTGGATGGGGAATCTCTTTACCAGGAAAGTGTGAGACAAAGGCAAACTTAGTAGCTTAGAAAAGCTGTTCCAGAATTTTCAACGGTGACTGTGGGGCGAGTCGGTGAGGGAACTGGGGCTTCATCAGGGGGAGCAACAAAACTCTGCGGGATTCGTGCAATCCCAGGGAGGGGGGATTCATGAGCTTAGCAGGGCAGCAATCATCCCCTCGGCAACTTCTTGTTCTGCTCCTGAGCAACAGGTGTAAAGAAACACCGCCCCAAACACTCAAAAACACCCGTTGAGAGTCCTCACTTGAGCGTTCGCGACAGCGATAGAGAGCTTTAATGAGTCCCACATCGGCTGGTAGAAGAGGCTAACAAGCAGGACGGTAGTTTAAGAGGTGAGCGACGAGATGGTCTAAAGCATACCTTTCTCGGCCTTTTGGCTAAGATCAAGTGTAGTATCTGTTCTTATCAGTTTAATATCTGATACGTGGGCCATCGGTCCACATGATATTAAATTAATTTTTCGAGGGGGAAGGCCCATAACAGTAGCTTGCTGCTGGGGTTCTCGCGCGTCGCCTTGGCGTTACACTGCTGCCTTGGCCTGGCGCACCCCACCAAACTCTAGTTTAAATTTTCGGTGGGTCGTTTGATATCTCGTTCTCGCGGCCCATTGCCCATCTTGGTTGTTTTTGGTGTTTAATTATGGTCTGTGCGTAAGCGTTCGTGAAATATTGGAAATGGTATTGTTGTGTACTGGAAGTAATGTACGTGTTAATTGAGCCACGATTTCATTTTCGTTCTGATTAAGCGGTTAGTATTTAGCTCCAATTGCCTTTTATGTACATTTTTTGTACGAGTCTAGGGTTTTTTTTCCTTTTTTTAAGTTTTGAAAAAGTTATTTGACGCGAAAAATAATTTAAATTGAAGATAAAAAAAAAGCTTTTTTTCAAGAGCGTAAACAACTTGATCAAAATAATTTTTTTTACAATTGAGATTTTTCATTTGTAATTTGACTATTTCTGGAAGTAGGGTTTGGGTTGGGTCATGCCATTTAACCCGTTTCCATATTATCCAATACCGACCCTACCCACCCATACCCGACCCGCTACTTAAATACTTTATATTTAAATAAATATGAAATATTTATTTTTTTAATTTATTAAGAAAATGATATTGCTAAATATGCAATTGAATTTTTATTTTTCTAAAATTTAAATTTTTATTCTTAAAATAATTTTTATTATAACGCCGCCCCCCCGTTGCTTCCCGCCCCGCCCCGCCGCCGCCTTCCCCTCCGCCCCTCCGTGCTTTCTCCCCCATTACCCCGTCCCCCCTCTCCCGCATTCTTAGGGGGCATATATTTCACGATGGATTCTATAACTCAAATCCTTTTAAATTTTTTTAAGTTCAATTATATTTTGAAGGAAGCTTTTAACTTGCACCAAGCGTAGGAAAGAAAAGAAAATAAATAAAAATGAAAAGAAAATTAAATTTTAAATATTACTTTTATTTATCTTTTTTATTTTACCATTTGTTCCTTCCCCCATCAATATGGGTCAATTAATTTTGCCACCTCTCGTTTTCCCAAGACGCCACCGAGAGTCGAACCTCAAACTTTATCGGTTTAATTGTTTAAAGTTCGTAAAGCTTGGAAAAATTTCCAAATCTAAGAGAAGCTTGCTTATAATTTTCTACGAAGTTAATAATTATAGATTTTGCCAATAGGCAATGCGGTCTTTTCCCGACGTGGGTATATTGGGATTTGGCTTTTTCCGAAAAATAGCATAGTAAAAAAAAAAAAAAATTAGAGAGAGCGATTAAAGATAGGATAAATAAATGAAAAAACAACAATAAATTTTGAAGTTTTTAGGCATTGATCAAAACAAAAAGAGCTTTTTTTTCAAGAGTGTGTGAATAATTTGATCAAAACAAAGTTCATTTCCTATTTTTTGACTTTTCCTCTAAAATTTTCAAATCCTCCGTTAAGAGAAGCTTGTATATGATTTTCTTCAAAGTTAATAATTATAAATTTTGCCAATAGGCAATGCCGTCTTGCAGACGTGGATATGTCGGGATACAACTTTCGCGCTTTGAAAAGTAGCATAGAAGAGAGTTAGAGATAGGGTAGATAAAAAAAAATTGTAAATTTTGAAGTTTTTAGGCGTTGACATTTTCGCTGATGAAATCAATCTTCAAAAATCTTTCACAAAAATCAAAGACAACATGGGAGCCTTTATGAGAAATTTCAAGACTTCGGAGGGGTCAAAGTTGGAATACAACAAAAACCGAAGAACTATTTGAGAAGAGAAGCCAAGGACACAAAACCGAAGGCTGTCCTGTGGCGTCTGAATCTCTGAGGTTTGAGTTCAGTTTTATGTTTTATCCCTTCGGACCCTTCCCCGACTCAATAACAAGACAACCATCACTGCTTCGATGCTTTAGAAGCGCTCGTTCCTCAACAGTGAAGTGATTCGACTCAATTCAAGTGAGTCCAACCTGAAATGTCGCTGTCCTAGTCTACTTCGCCTTTCAAAGTCTCCGCTTTATCCAGTCTGAGAGCGGCCCAACATGGTCGTGATTCATGCTTCTCCTTACAAGGTCAGTCCTTTCTTTTTTGCTGGTGCAAATTTGTTTGGTATGTCGTGAGTTTGCGGCATTCGGCTTTTGTATGAAGTGGCTGGAGATGTTGCAAAATGGCTACTTTAGGTGAAATTGTTGGAGGGATTCAGTTCTTTTTGGCTCTCTCTGAGATGGGTTCAATCGGTTTTCACTGAATTTTCCATTTTGGTGATGAAGTTTTCTTCTTTTAGTGCTATTGAGACTAATGCACGTATCATTTATTGGCCTATCGCGAATTGCCGGTGGCATCTTCGTTTGCTTCAGCTGTTGAGCTTGAGCAATTGGGTCCACTGTTTGATGGCGTTCCCGTTGTTACGACTGACAAAGGTTGTTGTGCATCGTCAGGTTCTCACTCAAAGGACTTGCAGTTGTTTGGGGAAGACAACTTCGGTCAACAACTTATTTTACTCTAGGAGAAGCTCTTCTCTCAATGATTTTTCGTTGTTGGGCAGGATTAGATTTTGTAGTTTTTCAAGTACTGAGGTGCCTTCATCGAAGCGGAGGTCTCGAGGGCCAGTTATGGCAGCCAAGAAAGCTGCTGAAGGTACTTGGAGCATTTTAATGTTGTGGGA
Organism: Rhodamnia rubescens; assembly: GCA_021437795.1. Lineage (NCBI taxonomy): Eukaryota > Viridiplantae > Streptophyta > Magnoliopsida > Myrtales > Myrtaceae > Rhodamnia > Rhodamnia rubescens. The sequence continues at coordinate 1,277,642 of JAILYA010000023.1, forward strand.
TTGATTGTCTCAGAAATCATTTTGAATACTTGGTTTGCGATATGCAGCCTTTTCATGAGTTTCGCATGATTGTTTAGTTGTGCTACGATTGAGTTCCACAATACAACTCCAAGTTATGATTATTCTTCCTCGATGAACATTTTTAGGGGGCAAGCAAGATGAGGGCAAATACAAGCACACAGTTGATCTACCTAAGACAAGTTTTGGGATGAGAGCAAATTCTTCTGTTAGAGAGCCAGAAATACAGAAATTGTGGGATGAAAACCAGGTGTTCGAAAGGATTGTCAGCAGAAACAGTGGGGTGGGTTCTATACTTCCTCTTGTTTTCCCCTCTCTTTTCTGTTATCTACTTATTAGCTTGCCTTTCCTTGCTGATTAGGAAAATTTTGTGCTTCATGATGGTCCCCCCTACGCAAATGGTGACCTGCATATGGGTCATGCCTTAAATAAGATTTTGAAGGACATAATCAACCGATATAAGGTACGTTCCATCGCTTCACAAACTTATTTTTTCATCTTCTAAATTGATCTGTTGTCCTTATTCTTTTTTTATGTTACATTAGCGTGATGCTTTGCCTTAAAACTGGAACTAAACAGTTATAGCTCTGGTAGCTGTAATTGCTAGCCCTGGATTCAAAATTCGACTTTGATAGCCTTACTCAAAGTCTGGCAAATTTTAAATTTTATGAGATTTATATACCCAGTCAGGTTTGGGTTATGTAGAGACCCATCTGTGAAGATCACAGTGATATTAAAAGGGATTCTCTGACAAAGCATTTCATTTGGCTGGTTAACTAGTCTTATTATCTGGTCAATGAGTACTTTTATCATATATGATGGTTCCATATAATGGATGAGATCACTTTTAGTGCAAGGACGTGTTGGTCTTATATCAAGATAAAAAAGAAGAACAACCTTGCACGTCCTATTGCTTTTAGTTAATAATGTTCAAAGATCCTGTATTTCTGTTCAATAGGACTTGAGATGATTTTACTTCTGTTTGTTTTCTTTGTCAGCTTCTTCAGAATTATAAAGTACACTATGTTCCTGGTTGGGATTGCCATGGCCTGCCAATTGAACTAAAAGGCATGTACTTGTAAACTTATATCTGTATACTGCTGTAATATGTTGTGCACAACCTTGTATTTGTGCATGAGACATACTTCTAACTAGTGACACACATTCATTTATACCTTCATCGTAGTTCTACAGTCATTAGAACAGGATGCCAGGAAAGATCTCGCTCCAATGAAGTTGAGGGAAAAGGCAGCAAAATTTGCCAAGTCCACTGTTAAAACTCAGATGGCCTCATTCAAGGTCTGAAACCATAAGCTCAATCCCTGCTTAATTCTCGTCGTGATTGTTCATCCATTATCCTATGGAGTTGGTTTACTTTTCGATGGAAAGGAGCCACTTTCACATAAGGAAATTGCACATTGGTGGGAGAAGCTTGTTTGTAAAATGTATTTTATGTCATATTTGCAGAGATATGGGGTGTGGGCTGCCTGGAATAACCCTTACCTAACTCTTGATCCAGAGTATGAAGCTTCTCAGGTTGATAATCAGACTGAATCTTTGTCAGTTTCTGTTGCCAAATTTCTTTGATCTTTTTGATCTTCTGTATCCTTTTGCTAGGATAGATTTTTTGTATTTTTTTCGCTTAATCTGCATGTCCCACTTTGTAGACGGATTTTGCCAATCCTACTTATCCACCAGTTTGTGCCTGTAAAGGAGTTCTCGACACTTCTAGATGCAGATGCCGCCATGCCATTGATTCTTTGGCTGGGACACGTTTTGTGCTTAACACTGAGGTTGAACTTAAAGGCTAGGGGCGCACTGCACTTGAGTGAACCTATGTTAGTCTCCAAATCCTAAATAGATTTGTATGATGATAAGTAATTGTTTTGTTCAATCCTCACTTTGGTTTTTCACTTATTGATGATAAGGCTAATAAATAAAGTCCATCGACTAATTTTTATGTAGATATCACCCATATTATGCTGATAAGTCTGTATTCCTAGCCCTCTAGTGTGATATTTGTATCCTGTAGTCATCTTTATAGTCATGATTCATGGTTGGTGTGACCACTGAAAGGCGAGTTTGATTGAAACATCTAGATCGGTGTGTACTGCTGAGCTGACACACTGCAATTTGACACAATATGTTAATTACTGAGACCACCAGTGTTTTGGAAGCCCTCTGCTACCCGCTTGATGTGGTTGTAGTTACAATCTCTGACTTGCAACATTTACCTGGAAAATGAAAGGAAAAAATATGCTGATTCCTATGGCAATATTTTCAAAAATGCATTGGATAATCGCCTCTATGATTCAGAGCTAATAAAGGCTTTTTGCATTCCCTCACTACTAGATTGAAGTCTTTGGCCAAATGGCCCTTCAAGGTTACATTTATAGAGGCAGGAAACCGGTCCATTGGAGCCCATCCTCACGTACTGCTCTTGCGGAGGCTGAGTTGGAGGTGAAAATTCTCTCTCTCTCTCTCACTCTGGGTGCGTGTGTTGCATGTTGCGCACAGGCACAAGCATGGAGTATGGATGTATCTACAGTTTCCTTGAACCCTCGTGTCTATAGGTAGTGATGGTTTAGCATTACTCTTTGGTGTTATCTATCACATATTATACTTTGTTATTAGCAAACAGCGGTCAAATATTCTATCTATTTATTCACAGTAGTTGTTCATGATCTATGTTTCTGAGACAGCTCTGTTGCTAAACTGGAAAATATTTGCAGTATCCGGAAGGGCATGTCTCTAGAAGTATTTATGCCATTTTCAAGTTAGTCAATGCCACACCATCATCCAGTGGCTTAATGAGTGAATTCCTTCCTGATCTGGGCTTGGCTATTTGGACAACAACTCCATGGACAATTCCAGCCAATGCAGGTATCCTCAGTGCATTCTGTAATGAATCTTAAGGTGCTGAAAGGGAGTGATGAGGACTTCTTGGAGTTGTGTAGATTCATAGTTAGTGTTAATTTCAATGTGGTGATTGCTTGACTTCGCTGATTTGATGTCAGGTATATGTAAATCAATTTAGATTTCACATGGTGGGAGAGAAGGGGACGAAGAGGGGGGTTTGGGGTGGGGGGGGACAAAATTGAATTGCTCGGCTACATATGGGTCTTAGTAATTTGACCGGTTCGGACAGCACTACCATGTCAAGGGGGTTTGTGATAACCTTTGACTCTCAGGATCACCTTCATCATTCTTTGTGATTGTTTAATGAAAACGTTGATGATTTGCTTCACCACAGTATGTTCTGAAATTGTTTTGGCACTCTTATTCTACAAATATCAAATTAAAGTCAACTTTTTCTGCCATCAATAGTTCCCTGGGTTTTACGCCATTTTTGCATCGGTTGGTAAACATTGCTGAATGCTTCTTGTTGTTTGCAGCGGTTGCTGTGAATGGTAAACTTCAATATGCCATAGTCGAAGTACATTCCCCTCCAGGAGACACTCCTGTACCTAAGGAAGATAAAAGACGCAGACTTGGACAGGTTCTGAACGGAGAGAAGAGGCCTTTTATTGTTGTGGCATCGGATCTTGTGCCGGCATTGGAAGTGAAATGGGGTGTGAAGCTCTCTGTGAAGAAAATTCTATTGGGTTCTGATCTTGAAAACTGCAGGTTGTTGAACGATGATGTCTTGAATTGGATATAGTTCATCTTAGTATTTTAAATTCTTGAAATCCAAGAGAGTGCCGATCATTTCAGCTTCATATTTAAGTTGTGAGTTTGAGGGATTAGTATCATAGATAAAGGAACATAATCTATTAAGTGTGTCCCTTGTTTATTTGGTATTTTCATGAATCTGTTGACACAGCATGTCTTAATGTGGATGCAGTTATATCCATCCCATAGATAAGAGGGAGTGCCCAGTTGTCATTGGAGGAGATTATATCACAATGGAATCTGGAACTGGACTGGTCCATACAGCTCCCGGTCATGGTCAAGAAGATTATGTCACTGGCCTGAAATATGGACTTCCTATTCTTTCCCCTGTAGGTGATGATGGGAAGTTCACTGAAGAAGCTGGACAATTTAGTGGACTTGATGTACTTGGGGACGGTAATACTGCTGTTGTGAAATACTTGGATGGACAGTCATCAATTCTCATGGAAGAATCATATCGTAAGTGACGTTGCTTCACAAATATGGTGATTTCTAATTCTAATCTGGAAACTTCGCAAAAGAAACTATTAATTTGCATCTTGCTTTTTTCTCGTGCAGAACACAAATATCCATATGATTGGCGAACAAAAAAACCTACTATATTTAGGGCGACTGAGCAGTGGTTTGCTTCAGTGGAAGGGTTTCGTCAGGCTGCTATGGATGCAATTGGGCACGTCAAGTGGATTCCACCTCAGGTAGCGATCCTGGAGGGTTCTTTCTTCATGACTATTCTTATGTTTGTATCGCTTTGAAATAAGGTCAACTTGTGCACTGCTAACTTATTGCCTTTTGACTGGTACTCTGTCAGGCTGAGAACAGAATTTCGGTAATGACTTCTAGCCGCTCGGATTGGTGCATTTCTCGGCAAAGGACATGGGGTGTACCCATTCCGGTCTTTTACCATAAACAAACTATGGAGCCTCTAATGAATGAAGAGACTATTAATCATATTAAATGTAAGAAACTATGAAAGTGACAACATCACTTTCTCTCTTTCTTTATATGTTAATGCCTGATTTTGTTTATTAGTATTGCGTACTAATGTTGTATTCGCCTTCCAATTGTTATGCCAAGACTGATGGTTCCTTCTGCCAATGCATTTATGTCTTCTTTAACTTTGGTTAACGAGACAAACTGTGATTGCAGCCATAATAGCCCAAAGGGGTAGTGACGCATGGTGGTATATGAAAGTACAGGATCTACTTCCTGAAAGATATCGTGATAAAGCATCGGACTATGAGAAGGGCACTGATACAATGGATGTCTGGTTTGACTCGGGTATTATGCTTGTGACATGTTGATATTTCTTTTTTCTTTTCACTCTGTTAATAATCTGAGTGCATTGAGGTAGAAGTGGGGGGATTCAAGTTTTGGTTGATTCATGAAGTGATAGGCAACTTTAACCTTTGTTATTGGAGGCTAAACACGTCTTTTCCGTGGAGGAACCTTCAGCAATTATTATACATTAACCTTGTGGTTCTGATGTACTGTTAGTGGCAGAGTAAGATCACTGAGAGGTTGATCGTAATACAGCAGACTATACTGCAATAAAAAGCGTAATGTTAACTCTGGTTTTGACTAGAGTTGGTTGTTTACATATGGGTGATAAACTTACTGTTCTGTAATTGTTCCCGGACATAATAGAGGCAGTATCTGGGAAGATTCTGATCGAATTATGGTAGTTTGTGGTAGCTTCTGAAGCATTATCCGGCTAAGTTGTGTTGTAATAGAACTGAAATTCTTTTACGCGTCCCTTAACATTCATGGATGTCTCTTATTTTTCCAGAGAATCACTAAACCAGTAACCTTTTTCGGCCTGTATCTTCAACTTAGAAACGCTACATTCGATGTAGAATACTACTCCACATGAGCAAGCTTTGTCCCTGGTATTCTTTTTCAGGCTCTTCATGGGCTGCTGTACTGGGGAAAAGAGCGGGCCTTAACTTCCCTGCAGACTTGTACCTTGAGGGTACAGATCAGCATCGTGGCTGGTTTCAGAGTTCCTTACTAACAAGTATTGCTACAAAAGGTAATGAACACGGACTTTCATTCTTGCAATGTACTTTAAGTTTCTTTTATCTTGGCTTCTATATGCATTCAATTACATAATTTATGTACTTCCGTTGAGAAGTTAGACGATAGATTTTTTTCGTGCTATTAGTTCCCAATGATACCCTCTTTTGAATTCTGTCGAGGACATTAGGCCCATCCGAATTACCTTTTTTGTACATAAACAGGAAGGGCTCCATACAAGGGTGTCATAACTCATGGGTTTGTGCTCGATGAGAGAGGTTTAAAGATGAGCAAATCCTTGGGTAACGTTGTAGACCCATACACTGTGATCGAAGGAGGGAAAAACCAAAAGGTTCGTCTCCAAAGTCTCTTCCTCAATATGCCTGTCATTTTTTGTTGAGCTAAAAGTTTGATTTCTGTTGGCAGGAAGCTCCTGGATATGGAGCAGACGTTCTGCGGTTGTGGGTTTCTAGTGTAGATTACACAGGAGATGTGATGGTTGGTCCTCAAATTCTACGTCAAATGTCTGACATTTATAGAAAGCTGCGAGGGACATTGAGATACCTATTAGGGAATCTGCATGATTGGAAGGTTTGTCTCAATCTTGTTATGCCATCGGATATATAGTATATCATCTGGTCAGGATAGGGAGATCTCTTTTGCTTATTCGAAGAGCATTTATCTCCTTCTATGAGCTGGTTCTACTTTCTCAAGCTGAATCGTGTCATTGGCAGGCTGAAGATGCTGTTTCTTACCAAGAACTTCCGATGATTGACCAGCATGCATTATATCAGCTTGAAAATGTTGTGAAGAACATTGAAGAGAGTTATGAGAATTATCAGTTCTTCAAAATTTTCCAGGTTTCTTTCTTATTGAGCTACATTTATATCAGAGTTATGTCATTGGGAGTCTACTTTAGATTCTTAATCATATTTTCTTTTGCTTAAACTTCCGATTGATGCATCTTTTTTATTAGTTTGATATGCCTTTGACATTGTGAAAGCGTAAAAACTTGACTAGAATGAGTAATAAATGCCTAAGGATGTCAATTCATCCCTTGTGCTGTGTCAACATTTTCGATTATTTATTTAATATCTTTGATTTTCTATTTCTCAGATCATCCAGCGGTTTGTAATTGTTGACCTATCGAACTTTTATTTTGATGTTGCCAAGGATCGACTTTATGTTGGGTAACCTCCTACTCTTTTTATGTAAGAAAGATTCCAGCACTTAGCCCAATGTATTCCTGTTTCCTTCCACTTTCCTGAATAATGGTGCTCATTTTAGTTTGATTCATACGAAGGATGTCATGCTTTTGGCAATGTGAAGTTCAGTAGTTTCATTTATACCATATGTTTTTCTTTTGAAAGTTGCAAATTACTTTATTTCTAAGTAGTTAAGTCTACAGGGGCATGGAGAGTTTTACGAGGAGAAGTTGCCAGACAGTTCTTGCAGAGCATCTGCTTTCACTTGTGAGGGTTATTGCGCCTATATTGCCTCACTTAGCAGAGGATGCGTGGCAGAACCTTCCGTTCCCATACACCAATGAAGATGGTTCTGTTGCCAAATTTGTTTTCGATTCCAGATGGCCTACCGCGCATGAAAGATGGCTTGCTTTGTCGCCTGAAGAAGTCAATTTTTGGGCAGAAATTCTTGAGGTAATATACGGTTTTATCCAAATAGGACGTGTTTCTGTGAGTATTCGTACTTTCTGGTTAGAGGAAGGAATATTACTACCCCAAATAGGATGTTTTTTAAGATGTCCACCTAGAGGTTCTTCAGTTCTTCCTCTGATATTATTCTGCATCCAATCTCCAGCTAAGGACAGAGGTAAATAAGGTTCTGGAAGTTGCGCGGGGTGGCAAATTGATTGGTTCGAGCTTAGAGGCAAAAGTTCTTTTACATACCTCCGATGCAAATCTTGCCTCCCTATTATGCAAAATGAGCGAAGCCACGAACGTCGAACGATGCGGACAACTTGCATCGCATCTTCATAACTTCTCAGGTATGCTTTACTCTGTCATTCATTATTAACTCTGATATCGATGATTTCTGGGTCAAGTGCCCCAATTTCGGTGTTCAACTTCCATTTTATTGGCAAATGCGCAACTTAGTTATCTATGCAATTAAAAAAGTGAGAGATGCTTATTTGTATATATGATAATTCGCGGATGTGGTAATTTGGTTTATCCCGTTGCTGTGGAAACTACCAAGCATTTTTCCGAACCCATCAGGTGGTGTATTTATGTCAATGCAGTCTTTTGTGGGTCGTTTCCTTTGCGCATGAAGTCTTAAAGGCTCTCTGCCCTCATCATATCTTGATCCGATGCTTTGTTTGGGATAAAAATTGCTCGACTAACGGTGCATAAGTACACTATCCTATCGAAGAAACTTGAGCCGTCATCCACACTGAGGGTAATGTACATTTTGCACATACGCAGGCGGAGGTAATTCCGTCTCTGGAGGATGAACTGACGACTGATGTTCCTTACTCTGGAGAGTGCGAGATTAACGGCAAGAAAGTCTGGATCGGTGCCTCCAAAGCAGAGGGATCCAAATGCGAGAGATGTTGGAACTACTCGCCCAAAGTGGGTTCTTTTCCCGAGCACCCGACGCTCTGCAGCCGATGCTACACTGTAGTGGCCATTCGATCGCCTCGTGCCGTAGCAGCAGTCAGCTGAGGAATCGTTCCAAAACAAGAGGCCGTAACTGTCCCTCGGAACTTCAATTGCCGCTCATCTCTGGTCGCATCTTCAGCTACTTTTTGATCCGGTATGATCCGTCTAGCATGCTCTGGCACGGTGGGGTCATTATCTCTTTCATATTTATGCAGTAAAGCATTAGGTTTTCGTCTTTCTGAGGATGCTGATTGCCCTGGAGAAGTCTCCAATTTGGTAAAGTGTACACTAGAAGAAAAAAAAAAGAAATTGGTGATGCCCGCACAAAGGTTTGAGATTTAAAATTTTTTTTTTTTTTTGCCTCATGAAGAGGCTAATAATGTTAGCTTTTGAAACGAATTTGACATTTTGACAAGAATCCGTATGCTTTATGACCTTGTAAATGTACTATTATGTTCTGATTCAAGTCTTTTGTACTCGAACTCTTTGAGCTAGTTACAAAAAATGTACCTTATACAGGGCAAGACGTTTGCTTCTTGGCCGTCATAACTTTAACATGGCTGTGTCTTTTCCGCTCTGATACCAAATTGACGCATTCGAAATGATGACACGAATATTGTGGATCAAACAAAGAAAAAAAAAGAAACAGGATAAAATGGAAAAAATCAAATTGCGATCGCTTAACAATTCTAGATTTCAATTTCGAAAGAGCCAGCTGAGAGCAACAAAGAACGAAAAGATAAGGAAGTTCCCAAAAGCTTAATGACGCTTTTTCCTTCGAAGGTACATCTCCTCAATCCATTTGCGGCCGAAATGCTTGACGCTGATTTCCATCTCGTTTTTCTGTGTGCTAGGGTTTGTAATCTTGTGTTGTAGCAATTAGAATCTTACTCCTATTTAGCAACCCCCGATTAACTAATTTATTTCCTGGAGGGATTTCGATAAATCTTGAGCGCGAAAAATCTTGTATTGATGCCTCTACAAAAAAAAAAAAAAAAGAAAGCGCCCGGCCAACCTATTGATCCTCTCTCGAGCACAAATGTAAAATAAATTCAGAAGTGTTGTCTTTTTCTCAAATAAGAAATTGAAGTGAACTTTATTTCAAATAAGAGCTTGAAGTGGTATAACAATTTCAAATAAAAACTTGAAGTGGCCAAGATAAAAAAGGGCCTCGTCCAAAGGGAGTTTTTGTCATTTAGTATTTTGATTTTTTTTCTGTTTTCATTGGTTTTTTTTTCCTTTTTTTTAAAATTACAAAAGGTTAAAAAAAAAAACATACACACATGATCACCCCATTGCCAATGGGGTGTTGGCGATGGCTGCGAGGGCTGCGACCCTCTCCTAGATTTGGGCGAAGGTTGCCGGCCCTCTCTCGGTTCTAGCGATGGCTTGCTGGCACTCGCCCTTTGGTTGGCAAGGTAGTGGGCCCTTGCAAATGCCCCATAGGTGGTGTTTTAAAAAAAAACAGAAAAAAAAATAAATGAAGAAAATGCCCTTGAGGTCAAACCTTATTTTAGATTACATGGCCATTTCAAGCGTTTGTTTGAAACAAGCTTTACTTCAATCCCTTATGTGAGAATATAAGAGCACTTCAAGCCCTTTTTTGAAATAAATGGCACTTTATGCTCTTATTTGAGAAAATGATGACACTTTGGGTCCTTATTTGAATTTTTCCCTAAATTTAAGAAGTTTTATATTGATGATGTGGCGTAAGATGGAAGGCCATGTTTGGTTCAAGATTTGGCCAAGAAACTTTGAGAAAATGCAAATACCTTTGAGCTAAAAACCTTTTTTAAAATGCAAGAAGTGTTTGGTAGAGTGTATTTTAAAAACACATTTGAAAAACAACATTTAAAAAATAATAATAGGATGCATTTCGCCAAAGTCTTTTATCCCAAAGTTGAGGTACTTTGGGCTAAAAGACTTTAGGAAGCATTTGAGATGCTATTGCATCTCCCCAAGTGACTTAAAAAAATAGTCAAACAATATTTACATTTGACCAAGGGACTTTAGAGCCCCAATGTTCATTTGCATGGCCGAACCAAACAAGGCCGAAAAGTTAGTATATCTTGGTTGGCCTAAAACTTACTGATTTAGCCTTTTGCGTGTTCGAGTTGGATGTGTTCCTGGATCGGAATAAGAATCTCCCTCGGTAATTTTCTTGGATGAGGGATCGGCTTTACGATGCGTCGTCCCCACAACAACAAATAGACGGATTTTATCCAAAGTTGGTAGAGCTTAATCAACGGTATCAAAGCATACAATTAGTGGATTTCCTCAAGGCTTCACGCATGATTAGTAGTATCATCATTCTCTAGAAACATCTAGTGAATCGATTGAAATTTGACTAATTGGCACCGTAAACGTCAACAAACAAGCCATAGTGTCCTTTACATGTTCGGTGAAACTAGCTAAATAAAATGAACAAACAAATGTGCCCTCGTCGTCTTTAGGTACGTTGGGAAGAATAAACTTAGAACACATCGATTTCAATAAGGTTTGAGGAGGAAAAATCCAAGGGATGGCGCGTCAGATTATCACCACAATTCAAACTTTGCTTCCCATTCCCCTCTTATTATACATTATTTATGTACGAGACGTGTGCTTCTGCAAAGGGAATCGTGTGGAGGCCACACGCCTTTCAATTTTTTAAACCTTATTTATGTTGCATGAAATTCTTCATGAGACGAAGCTTCAATGGACTTTGCCTCTTGAAGCATCTTCCTTGGTTTCCCACGGTCAAAGCTGTCTGCAACTAGGTCACTATAAAGAAGGGCCATCACAGCCCAAGAGGGCTTGTGTCATCCACACTTGTCTTCCTCCTCTCCAATCTTCAAGAAACCCTAGCTAGCCATTGAAGTTGTGAAGATTCCGAGTGAAGCGTGCTCGTTTCGGCTTATCTGCATCAATGGCGAGCTCGAGCAATTGCTTGAGCTTCGTTCTGGTCATCTGTCTAGTTTCAACAGCAATTTCAAGTCCATTGAAGGTAGGGTTTTATCAAGAGAAATGCCCATCAGCTGAGGCCATAGTGAGAGAGTCGGTACAGAAGGCTCTCACTGCTGATCCTGGAGCTTCTGCCGCCCTCATTAGGCTCCATTTCCATGACTGTTTTGTCAGGGTAATTATCTAACTCGTCGTGTATTTTACATGTAGCATCATTAAGTACGAAATTAAGCGTAAAAGCGAGAAAGAGAAATTGATATAGAGTTTATCCCGATTCACCCTTAAACTAAGGCTGTCTAGCAAAGGATTTTCACTATAATTAGCACATGTCAATAAGGATTATGAACCACACCAACATTGGCCCACTTTTTCTCAAAATCTATAGGTGGCCAGCTTTCATTTAATGGTTTGAGTAACTAATCCAAGGGACAGAAAAAATGGGTTTGTATAAATGATTGACGTCACAAATTCTAAATGGATGTCTAAATAAAGCTGTCGATGTTCTTATATATTAAATTCTAAGTAATCATGTAAAAGATTGATATTTCTATGATGTGACGTATGTTCTTCTGGCACTTAGGGTTGTGATGGGTCCATTCTTCTCGACTCGACCAAAGGGAACACCGCGGAGAAAGATAGCCCGGGAAACCTTGGCATTGGGGGCTTTCAAGTGATCAACGATGCTAAGGCCAAGATCGAAGCCCAATGCCCTAATACCGTCTCATGTGCCGACATTGTGGCTTTCGCCGCTCGCGACAGTGTTCGAGCTGCCGGGGGCTTACACTATGTTGTCCTTAGCGGGAGGCGGGATGGGAGAGTCTCCCTCGCGGCGGAGGTGATCGAGAACCTCCCGGGGCATTCTTCAGCGCCGAGCAACTCAAAGAGACCTTTGTGAAGAAAGGGCTTTCGCTCCAAGACATGGTCACTCTCTCCGGAGCTCACTCCATCGGGGACTCCCACTGCTCCGAGTTCATGAAGCGACTCTACTCTTTCAACTCGACGTACTCGCAAGATCCTTCCCTTAACCCTAGTTACGCCGATCTTTTGAAGGCTGAGTGCCCTCGGAACGACCCCACCGACCCGATCGTACCATTCGATCCCGTAACGCCGAACGTACTCGACAATGCCTACTACAACAATTTAAAGAGCGGCAAGGGATTGTTGTACTCGGACCAAGTGCTGTGGGGCACGCCATTGACGAGAGGGCTAGTGAAGGACAGCGTGAACCACCCGAACGCCTGGGCTCGGAGGTTCACGGCCGCGATGGTGCGCATGGGCTCAATCGAGGTGCTCACCGGCATGCAAGGCGAGATCAGGAAGAATTGCAGCGTGATAAACTAAACGTTCGATGACTGCTTCGTCAATTGGTTTGTTTTGATTTTGTTCTTCAAAGGCGTTGGCGTTATCGCGTGATGTCGATTGCCCGTGTCAGTTTGGTGGTGCGATAGTACCCGGTTTCCTCCGAATTTGTGTGCGGCATGCGTTCTTAATAAATGAATAACAGATGTAATTGCTGTCGACCGTGTCTATTTTAGTGTTGTGTTCGCCATATTGACGTTTCATCGTTGGTTGGTTCGGTCTATCGTTTGGGCAAATAGATGAAAACAAAGCCATGAAAATGACTCAAGTTTGGCGGCTGAGAGAAGTGCATTTTGAACTCTGTTTACTTTTGCTAGAAAAAGGCCTTGCCCCAGTAGCTGAGGGCATTGCAAAGCTCTCTTCTGTTTGCCCCTCGAGTCCACCCCGACCAAAATTAGCTGAGGCGGGCGAGGCTCGTCCTCGTCGGTGGACGATGAGGTACCTCGCTGGCTAGAGAAAGAAGAAAGAAAAAAAATTCCAAAATAAAAAATAAAATAAAATATTATGTTGCCGGACGGCAACGCTGATCGGCATTCACGTCGATCTTGACTGTTAAAATTGGTTGGATGGACTGAGTTGACATAATTGCAAAAGGGTTAGGACTAAATCAGTAAAAAAAAAAGTTTATGACTAAAATGACACTATTACACTAGGTTTATAACTTTTTTGACATTTTTCCCAATCAAAATAGCCTTTTGTCTATATTGTCTAGGTCTAGCAAAAGCAAAGAATCATAAGAGCAATTTTAAAGAAAATTGAAGGGAAAGGTACCAAAAAATTCGTAAATCTACTTTGCATTGATGTCAATTCAAGTACTAAAGCTTTTAAACAAACCAATTTATTCCTAAACCTTATTGCATTGGTACCAATTGAGTCAATCCGGTCAATTTTGATTGAAAATCATTGGCGTGGACATCAACCATCCTACGTGACACTGCTAGCTCTAAAGTGGACATTTTTAATATTTTAATATTTTATTTATTTTCTTCGTTTTGGCCAGCGAGGCCCTAGGCCATCGTTGGCTGTGAGAGAGGGCCGCCAAGCTCTCACGGCCTCTAGCCAGGGCTCGACGGCCGTGCCACATCAAAAAAGAAAACAAAAGAAATAATACGAAATTAAGAAAATTAAAAAATTGTAAGATTTGTCCACCTCGGATGGTGGCTGTCGACATCAGCCATTTTTCGTCGAAATGGCTGGATAAACTTAATTGGTACCCAATGCAAAAGGGTTTAGGATTAAGTTGGTCCATCTAAAAAGTTCATGATCGAACTGGTATCAACGATAGATTTACGACTTTTTTTTCAATACTTTTCCTCGAAAATTGCAAGCCATATCCCGGTGATCAATTTAACTAAATCAAGGGGTGTTCGTAGCAATCTGTCCCGAAATGTATAACGAGTTCAACTCTTTCTCTCTTCATCATATGGAAAAATGGCTGCGAAATACGACTAATCAGAAAGATGGCCAACAGGGATTGTAAACCGAGCAAAGCCCATCTTGCCCGCACACCAATGTCATTTACTGCGTATTTATGATCCCCCAGTCAACTTTGAAGATCTACTTCGGTTGCTTAGGCCCGGCCTCATCCCACGTGCACAAGAATCTCCCAACTGGGCAATCTTTCGACCTAACTTCCGCCGCAATGAAACGATCTCTTCCTTTTATGATGAGGAAATCCATCCGAGAGCAAAGTGAAACTCCATGACTGCTCGCACTTGACAACGTCCGGAGCCCAGCGAACCTCTTCGTCTAATCCACGCACAAGACGGCTTCTTGGTTACTAAGCCGATCTCGGAAGAAGAGAGAGCGTGGAGATGGGCGAGGAAGAAGAAGTGAAGCTACTGGGTGCGTGGGGGAGCCCGTTCAGCTGGCGAGTGGAGGCGGCTCTCAAGATGAAAGGAATCGAGTACGAGTACATCGATGAGGACTTGATGAACTGCCCCAAGAGCTCTTTCCTCCTCGAGCACAACCCGGTCCACAAGAAGATACCCGTGCTCGTCCACAACGGCAAGCCCATCGCCGAGTCGCTTGTGATTCTCGAGTACATCGACGAGGCTTGGAACGACCGACCCGTGATCTTGCTGCCTCGAGATCCGCGTGACCGAGCGGTCGCGCGGTTTTGGGCCAAGTTCATGGATGAGAAGGTATCTTATCGACCTTTGACTCCATTGCCTCCATCGGAGCATCTTCTTTATGATGCATGGACAACGATGGGTGTCTTTGGCTTTTATGTCTTACGAGGTGAAAGTTTTGAATTCAGACTTTATCAAAAGTCACTAGTCTTGAGACTATAGAGTCATGAGTTTGGACACTTCTACATGCTTGTGCTCAGGTATATTTCGCTTTCGGTGAATCGGTTTATTCTTTTTGCCAGCAATTTAGGCCTATTTGATAATAATTATGTTCCCGAAAATAATTTCTAAAAAGAAATGATTTTTTTTTAATTCTATTCCTGGGAAGGAAGAAGCAGATTTCTTTTGCTTCTTGTTTCGTTTTTAAATCTGTTCTCGGCCACCGATTTGTTCCGAGAATAGAAAAATTAACTGATATTATCAAACATATCTTTATTTTTTTCTGTTCTCTAGAACAATTTAAAAAAAAAGGAATTAGAGAAATAAGAGCGTTACCAAACAATTCCTTAAACGACATCTAAGTGAACCATTTATTGAATGTTGAACTATATATAATCCAGTGGCATCGCATGAAAGCGAAGTGAGAGTTGGGTGACCCAGAAGAAAGCTGTTTTGATTGCAGTGCGTTCCGGCCCTGTGGCGATCTTGTCGGCGCGTGGGGATGGAACGAGAGAGCGCATTCGGAGAAGCGTTTGCACTCCTAAGCGTGCTCGAAGCCGAGCTCAAAGACAAGCAGAAGAGGTTCTTCGGAGGAGACACCGTCGGGTTCGTGGACATCGCGGGCAACTTCATCGGCTACTGGATCGGGGTGATCCAAGAAGTGGCCGGCGTCCGTCTGCTGACCCCGGACAAGTTCCCTCTGCTGTGCAAGTGGTCCGAGGACTTCCAAAACTCCCCCGTCATCAAGGAAAATTTGCCTCCGAGAGAGCAACTCTTCGTCTTCTTCCAGGCTCGCTTCGAGAGGAAGAGGAAGACTTTCTCTCTGGCGGCTATTTAACATTATCGGAAGTAACCATCACGGTCGAGCCGGGACGATTTCGGACTTTCTTTCGGCTTATGTATTCATGAGCCAAGGATGAATGACCGAAATGGTGTTGTTGGTCGCCTTTGGCAGTCTGGTTGAGGGGCTTATGAGAGCATATTATGGCCTTGGATCATTGATTCATACCTAGACATCACTTAGGTGTGATGTTTGTGGTGTCTCTCTCCCTCTCTTTCCTTCGAATAAAAATGAAACTATCAGATACTTCTTTCGTTATTCTTATTGCGTTGCTAGAGATTTCACGCGGGGCGATGCTATGAAATACGATCAGGACAAGATAGTAAATAGGTCTCGTGCCGATGAGTGTCGACGCTTGTTAAACACGATCAACAAAGAAATATAGTCTATAGGGAAGAATTTGCAGTCAGGTTGCAAAGCAAATGGTACTGTTAGGATACATGATTGTCATTCGCTCTTTTGCATTACTCAATTATTTCCCAATTATATCCACCGACAAATGTTCCTAAGTTTATGTTCTCTCTCTCTCTCTCTCTCTCTCGCACGCTCGTTGCAGCCATTACTACCTAGTCATGGTTGCGGACCCAGCCTTCCACGCCGCATTCCTCCTAGGTCGTTCCGATTGCGCAGTCTTGTTTGTTGGTGCTCTCTCTCTCTCTCTCTCTCTCCCGCTCGTGCGCCTGTCGAGGATGGAGCCAGATCTGGCTTCGCCATGTCCCTGAGTCTTATTTGCTTGCTTAATCGAAGACTCTAGGGATTTTCTCAAGAGAGCTCCAAAAGAGAAGTGAAATTTAATAGCTTTTTGGTCTTCCAACTATCAATGTAAGAGGGGGACTTATACAATCCCCCGAGTGATGGTTTCCCGGAGATAGACATTAGACAAAATAAGAATTAATCTCACTTATGGGTTTCTTAAGTTTTAATACCACACTTCACATGAAAAATTACAACATATGCACATGATTAAAAATAAGCCATAAAGTTTTATCGTTGAAATACGTGCAAAAAAACCACGAAAGAAGACATTGATCTATATGTATAAAGTAGACAATCAGAATGAAAATAAAAGAGGAGAGAAGTTATTTACCATGGAAGAAAGAAAAAAGTGAGTTTAGATTCGTTTTCTTACTAGCTCAGAGGGTATCCTAACTGCCACAGATCTTGTTCTCGTTCCACCCTTCCCGTTGCGCGTTAACGAACATGTTCTTTGTAATCTTTCTTTTTGACATAACCCACATTCATTATTAGATCCGTTAGATCGGTCGAAAATGATCCGACTCAAATTGATCAATTTAACCTGTTTTACTATATAAATTTAGCCAACCATACCCTACCCGAACTTATATTCCTAAAATATCGCTATAAAAATTTTTAATATTTTTTTATTGTGATCCTGAATAGACTGTTAATCTCATGGTGGATTTTCATAATTATTTCTCAGAATTAAGCCGAAAGTGACTTATCCTGCCGCTCACGTGCTCATCTAGAATAGCAACGACTGTCCGAAAGATTTGGCGGGAGTATCGGATAAGATTTGGTGGGAGTATCTGATCCGATGTATGTTTGGTCCCCCATTTTCATTGATTCTCCTGTGAATGCGGGTAAGATTCCTGACAAACGAACTTGCCAATGTCGGTGCGCGAACTAGAATAACCCTTTCCTGACATAAGGACTTGTCAATGTCGGTGGGCGAACTAGAGCGACCTCATCAGGGTGGTGGGTTAAAAAAATAAAAAAGAGGAATGATAAACGTGCCTCGAGTCCGAAGCTATCCTATCGTTTTTCTGATTAGGAATCGTTGCTAATCAGTTATTTGATAAGTCGATTAGACACTTAAGCAAAGTAATAAGAAAATTAATTTAGTTCTACGAACAAGAGAGTGTGAGTTTGGAGAGTTGATTACGCTAATATTCTCATTAGTGTCCTTTCGATGCTTTTTTTATTTTTAATGAAGCAGGCAGCTTAAATTGATTTTAACTAAAGTCCTAATACGGGAGCTGATCATGCGGATGCGCAAATATTAATAGAACACTCAATAATCAAAACACTAAATAAATTACAAGGACGAGAGAGAGAGGGCACGTACTTGAATGTTGCAACCTAAGCGCCAGTGCTTTTATCCCAAGCGCAAGACTTGGACTAATGCAGTATTTTTTGGGTTTGCACTTATTCAAGTGATGAAAATGCACGCAATGCGTAGATGCAATCACATTAAATGGATGAAAAATGAGACTATTCTAACTTAGCATGCAAGACATTAACTCCAAATGTCCTAATTCTAATGACATGCGAATAGTCATGCAACGGACTCGTTATATGACATGCAAAAATAATTCTAATCTATAAATGACATGGGACTTAAGGTTAAATGACTTTAACATGCAAACCAAGTTAATGAACCTGGACATGCATACTAAATGACGTGGCAAATTATGACATGGCATAGATGACACACGTATGGCATGATGATGTGGCAAGAATGCGTGAAATTATATGGCATGGCAGACTATGTAACTTACGGATGACGTGGCAAGCATGTGATGTAAACTACATGATGTGCACGCGCATGCAGAGGATGTATTTTTGGTGTTTTCTGATGAATTTCGAAATTAATCATTAATAACAATAAAATTACCCTGAATGAGATTATCCTAAATCGTCTAGGAAATAATTAAATTCAGTCTTAGAATTATTTTAGAAATCTTATCCCTAAATCTAAATGTCCTAAAGATATGCAAACTTGTCGGCCCAATACCCAAAAATGCCTCTCACTTTAGCATTTGTGATAATTCTACCCAAAAAAAAAATTTGTCTCATAAAAAATCTCTAACTTTTACATTTGTCCCAATTCTATCCCAAACTTTTTCTTTTGTCTCAATTTTACCAATCTAGTATCAAAAAAATCCTCAACTTTAGCATATATCCCAATTATATCTAAAACTTTTTTTTATCTCATAAAAAATCTCCAACTGCTATTTTTGTCCCAATTTTACCATCGTTAGCCTTCCGTCTATAATCACAATTAGTTAATCCTATGTGGCATTTTTACCTTGTTAATGAATTATATCTCATTAAAACCGACATGAAAAGACTCATGAATTTCTCTTACGTAGTTTGCTTCCCTTACATATTGCCAAGAAATATAAAGTCACTCAAAACGGCACATTTTGTATTCTTTTTCGTATCTTAGCAACCCAAAAAATGGCTAGACATGAAGATATTTGGACTAACGATCTAAAATCTCGTCATCCCGAAACATCTTGTTTCTAAATTTCAAAAATTTATTAGTAAGTTTGACGAGAAAACTCGAGCCACGTAGGATTAATTAACAATCATTATGGACGGAAGATTATCGGTGGTAGAATTGGGATAAAAGTAAAAGTTAATGATTTTTTATGAGAAAAAAAAGTTTTGGATATAATTAGGACATATGCTAAAGTTGAGGGTTTTTTTTTGTATTAGGCCGGTAGAATTGGGACAAAAGTAAAAATTTGAGGTTTTTTATGAGACAAAAAAGGGTTTTGAATATAATTGTCATAAATGCTAAATTTGAAGGTTTCTTTGGGTATTAGACCAAACTTATCTAAATGAGGATTCAATCTTAATCTATACATAAATTATTTAAAATGCATCTTATCTATTAGAAATTGTAAGATATCTTACTTTCTATTTGCGGCGCTATCTTGATAAGATTTATAAGAAATTTAATGACCGACCCAAATTGACTCATTTAACCTGTTTGAACCATTTTCATTCAATGCAACTCTAATGACTCATACTCGAGCCTACTCATATTGCTAAAATACTATCATATTTTCCACAATTTAAGAAAACTTGCTTCTTTGTATTTTTTTAATATATATTGTTAAAAAAATGTCATGCAATACAAATCTAGAATCTAGTTGATAATTAAAAAAAAGCTCTAATTTTTTTTATACATTTATATTTTCTTTTTCTTTTTTTTTCTTTTTCCTTTTTCCCTTTTTTTTATGTCCGGCGAGGGCTGACTATCATATGCCCGCCACCTCCTCCATAGTCTTGGTCACTCTGTCGCGCCAAGACCACGCTTGCCACCTTGCCACCCTCCTCAGGCCGTCGCCTTTTTTCAAACTGAGTACAAGGACTCTCGGAAAACCGAGCTCAACGCCACAGCTGAAGCAAGCGGAGGTCCTTGGCCCTCATACTTGAAGCCGGCGGAGGTCCTCGACCTTCAAATCAGAGGTCGTGAACCTCCATCTTCGCTAGCCTGGAGGTCCAAGAAGTCTAGCCCGGGGTCGCGAGCCTTTTGTCGGCATCAAATTTGGGAGATTGTGAGTCTGGCAGAGAGATCTGAGCGATGGCCGCAGTGCTCAAGGGACGGGCAATGACAGCGACAAGGGACTAGGGAAGGTGACGATGTCCGAGCAACGATGGCCGAGGACGAGGAACGAGCAACAACGGCGATCGGAGTCCTCTTGCCTGGAGCTTCACAAGCCTTGTCAGGGTTATATTTGGGTTTAAGCTAATAATTTATTATTATTATTATTATTGTTTTGGTCAAAGGTTTAAGCAAATAATTTAAGTTGGTTGAATATGGGTCCGATACGAACTCACCGTAGACTCATGTAAAGTTAGGCTTTAATGTTTCAAACCCATTTTGACATGTTTTTAAAATCTTAAATGACCCGTATTCAAAAATGGATTGGTGACCCATATTGCCACCTCTAACAATGACGGAGGTGGATTACGCAACTAGAGGTGGCAAATATTTCATGATGATGGGTCATAAATGAATTCCTTAAATTTTAAAAGTGGATCAAATATAAATTGACTATTTAGAAACTTAATGGGTTCTAAATGGCTTAGCCAAGAAAACTATAATAAAAAAAATTTTAGCAAAATATCTATATCTTTAAAAATGTATAAACAAATAATTTTTTTTTAAATTGGATTTTAATATTGAAGTGTTTTAACAATATATGTTGGATATGAGTCGGGATTGGATGTGGGTCACTATATTTGTGTAGCATGAAAACGAGTCAAAACGGATTAAATGAGTTAATATGAGTCAAATCATATTAGACCCGATACTAACCCGACCCGTTTGACACATCTACAAGTAACGAATAAGTTTAGGTCGCTTTTCAGTGTCCTAATAATATCATGTACTGCTCAAATAAGACCCCTGCCCAGGCTGGCCAGGATACGAAACCTATTTCAATTGACATACGAAGTGGGTTTTCTTTTGTGTCCTTTCAATTTCGAGATGTCTTCATCCAGACAGAATTGAACGCATCGGCTTGTCGATTCTAATTATGATAGGGCCCATTTCGGGCTCAATCCCAACAGTTCTTCAAATACTAGTACTTAAAGAAGATATCGGGTTGCGTACGAAAAATCCATAGTCGTAACCTTCTTTATTGCCCATTTTTTTTCCTTTTCTTTTTTGTTTTTCTTAATGAGACATAAGCAGGTTTGGTTCAAAGATTTGGTCGAGAGACTTGGAGAAAATGCAAATATCTTTAGGCTAAAGGCCTTTTTCAAAATGCAAGTAGTGTTTGGTAAAATGTATTTTAAAAACACATTTGAAAAGTAACTTTGACGTAAATGTTGTTTGGTGAAAAATGAACTTGGTAAAATATTTTTTCTTTTTGAAAAAAAGACGGCGGCGGCGGCCGGTGATCGGCGACCGTCTTGCTGCGGCGGCGGCCGGCGGCGGCGCAGCGGCGACGGCGGCAAGGTAATGGCGACAACGGCACCCGCGGTGGCGGCGGCGACGGTGACTTTGCGGCGGCGGCGGCGGCAGCGGTGACGGCGGCGGCGGCGGCGGGCGATATGGCGCAGCGACGACGCGCGGCGGCGGCGGCGACGACAGCGACGGCGACGGCGGCGGCCGACGACGGAATCGGGCGGCGGTGGCGACGGCAACCCGCGGCCGGCGGCAAGCGAATGTGACAAAAAAAAAATAGTTACATTTCGCCAAAATCCTTTAGCCCAAAGTACCTCTAGAGGTACTTTGAAGAGAGCATTGAGATACAATTGCATCTCCCCAAAGTGATCGAAAAAAATAGCCAAACAACATTTACATTTGGCCAAGAGATTTTAGGGCCCTAACGCTCATCTCAAATGCTTCGAACCAAACGGGGCCATAGAGCAAAAGGTGGGGCCACGACCAACCCAATGCATGCATCAAGGAACGAGAAAAAACCACCACGGAGCCCACCACGTCAAATTTCGAAAGTTTACTCTATAATTTTAGATCCATTGAAACCAAGCTCTTGAACCAAGAGTTACTCTAATCCTAATGTCATACTCATTTCGAGTCTTAAACTTTTTAATTTGATCAATTTAATCTTAAGCCTTTTTGACGATTTGCCAATGTAATTCTCCCGAGTTAATTTTGACTGAAAATCGGCGAGGGCGCCGACCGTTACGGGAACAAACTTTTTTTTTTTAAAAAAATATGATTTCCCCTTTTTAACTCTCTTTTCTATATCTTTCCTTTCCTTTTTTCTTTTCCCTATTTTACTCTGTTGTTTCGCGGCCTCGGTGATGGTCACCAGCCACAAGTGAGTGTGACGCGCCTTCGCCGGCTCTAAGCGTGGGCCGCAATGCCCTCACAAGTGGCGGTCGACCTTCGCAAGTCATTGCCGAGACCGAAGATTGCGAGATGAAAATAAGGAAAAAAATGCACAAAAAGAAATTTATGAAAAGATTAAATAAGTTGTAAAAATTATTCACGACAATACCAACCATTTCAATCACACAACACGGGACAACCGGCGTCCACATCGCGATTTCCTATAAAAACTTAACGAAAGGACCACATTAGCAAATTGTGAAAAGGTTCGGGACTCAATTGGCCAAATCGAAAAGATCGAATTGAATTAACCACCATACAATATATTTAGGACTTTGTTTCCCCCTTTTTTAAGGGTTAATACCACAAAAAACCCCAAACTTATTCACTTGCGACAAATTTACCATAAATTATTTTTTTTTCCATAAAAAACCTCAAACTAGTACACGTGTGACAAATTTACCCCCAAACTATATTTTTGATTATCAAAAATCCTAAACTGTTATATTTGTGACAAATTTACCCTAAACTAATTTTTTTAACCACGAAAAACCCCAAGTCTGGTATGTTTATGACAAATTTACCCTCCGTAAAATTGGATTAATACCATGAAAAATCTCAAATTGATACATTTATGACAAAAGAGGGTAAAAATCCTAAACTAGTATACCCATCAACTAGCACGTGTCATCCAACTCGAGTAATTTGACGATTATATTTAACTAAAATTAACGACGGGTAAATTTATCACGGGTGTACCGGGTTTGAGGTAAATTTATCATAAGTATACCAGTTTGAGGTTTTATGTGGTCAAAAAAATAATTTATGGTAAATTTATCGTAAGTGTACCGATTTATGATTTATTTTAATCTACAGCCCACTGTAATTCATAGCAGCACATCATGTATCTAGCTAATGCCGCCAAAGTGGAAAGCTTCCATCTCAAGTAAACCTGTGTCTTCCACCTCATCACTATCCTTTTCTGTCTCTTGCTCGAATCGTATACCTGGTATTATACAATACCATATGACTCCGTTGCTCAACGCGTTCAAAAGTGATGACACCAAAAAGAACCATTATCTTAACTTTGACTTATACAGATTGTACGCGTGTGAATTTGGTCTCTGACCACGTCCAACTTGAGCATGAACCTTCGGAGAAGAAATTCAACAAAATACCAAGTCCAAAGTAAGCATTCGGCAACGAAACCAACTAGAAGACGCGCTGTTTTACTCGTACAATGCCATACCCAAGACTTGAAAGACTCGCTTAAACAAATCCCCCACCAACGCTTCCTTCCACGCTAAGCACCTGCGCCACGCCAGACCAATTCAGACATATATGAAAAAGCATAACATGACTTCGAGCATCCTTTGATTTTGTTTCAATCTCTCTCTCTCTCTCTGCAAAAACGCGACGAGGATCGAAATGAGTCGGCCACAAGAGGGATCCCTGATATACAGCTTCGTGGCGCGGGGCACCGTGGTGCTGGCCGAGTACACGCAGTTCACTGGCAACTTCCCGGACATCGCCGCCGAGTGCCTCCGGCAACTCCCTCCGGGAGCAGCCGGTTCACCTACACCTGCGACCGGCACACTTTCAATTTCCTGGTCGCGGACGGCTATGGTAATTAAGTGCAAACGTTTTATCTCTGTTTCAGTTCTTGTTTTGCTGGCGACTTGATTCATCGAGTGTGTGTTGTGTTAATTATTTTGTTCTTCCCTTGCTTGATGTTGTTGGAGTCCTTGTGAAGATGTTTAGCTAACATGTGACGGGTTAGCTGATTAGAGAGAATGCTAAACATGTTGTTTATGTCCATTTTATTTCGTGGAGATTGTAGTAGTTAAGGGCGGGTCCATCTTAACTTAGGATGCCAGATAAAGGACTTTCACGGGACACTATACTAGAACAATTCATCGCACGTACAGCTTTGAAATGGTGTCAGGAGTCGAAGGTCTCGAACGTATATCAGATTCTCAGACTTTAGGATCTCCTAATCCTGCTATTTTTCCAATATACGTATTTGCAGCGTACTGCGTTGTCGCTACTGAATCTGCGGGCAAGCAAATCCCGATTGCGTTTTTTGGAGCGTCTAAAAGAGGACTTCAAGAAAAGATATGGAGGCGGGAAAGCGGATACCGCTGTCGCCAAAAGTCTCAGTAGGGAGTTCGGGTACGGTCGGCATCAAGAACTATCTTAGTTCACATTGCAATTTGTCAATGTACAGCATATAACAGAACACGGAAATACACGAATCTGCAGGCCTGTAATGAAGGAGCAGATGAAGGACACCATGGACCATGCTGAGGAGATTGATAAGATGATGAAAGTGAAGGCTCAAGTTGCACAAGTCAAGAACGTAATGCTAAATAACATCGACCAGGTATATTAGCTAAGCTTGAAACATGTGTCCGATGATGCTCGTATTTTCGCAATCTTTTGTGGACCTGGAATCATCACCAATTCTCCGGGCAGCGCTTGAGAAAGCCGTAATCTGCGCTCGTTTTCGTGCCGTGATCGTTCCATCCTACCATGTAGTGTAGCTTTCCGAAATTTTGCTTAGTGCAGAATCGTTTGATGAGAATTGCAACGGATTGTTACTGGGAACAATGATTCACACTGTATCATCTGCTAATTGTGTTCTTCAGGCAATGGATAGGGGGTAAAACTCACAATTCTAGAGGACAAAGCTGATAATCTCCACAAAGAGGTAAAGTTAGCGGCAATCGAGAAACGGCGCACTTGTTGTAACGCGAATCGGCTTTTACGTGTTTCTCAAGTCTCTTAGGTATAAATGCGTGCGTTTCCCTCTAACGCAGGCTCAGATATTCAAGAGACAAGGGGGAGAGATCCGGCGGAAGATGTGGTATCAGAACATGAAGATCAAGCTGGCCGTGTTTGGGATCGTGCTGCTTCTCGTGCTGATAATCTGGCTCTCTATATGCAAAGGGTTCGATTGCAGCAACTAGTCACGTTCATGCACGAACTTGATTATGGTCGAGACTCGCGACGTCCATGAATCGAAAAACTTTCTCAACCTCTTCTAGTCTGCTCGAGAGTTCTGGCGTCGTCAAAATTTCACTCGTACCTAGACGGATATACTGATTGTTGTAATCTGTTCTTGTTCATAGGGTAAATTGATTTTCCAAAGAGTTTGCTTCTGGAGATAGATGTAAATCGTATGACCGATTGACGAGTTGGGTGATTGCCCGTTGTTCTAACATGGCGTCTCAAGTGAGTCGAGACATGAGTCGTCGATGTTCGCGAGTTGACGTCGTTACATAACTTCCGGGGTACGAGGTCCGCACGATTAGACTAAGCCATTACATTCGTTGGTGTTAAGATTTAGTGAATTAAAGTTCTGTGTGAGGTTAATTAATCGAAGGGGATGAAATTGGAGCTTCATTTTGGTGTTGAATTTGTGACTTTTTTTTCAAGGTAATTTTTTGGTAACTTATCAATATTTTCATTGAATTACCAACATTTTTTATACATTGCAAATTACCATTTTCTTTACTAACTTACCAAATTTATTTGCATAACTTATGAACTTTTCGAATTTACTAAGTTTTGTATGAAATTACCAACCTAAAGTAGAGCGGATTACAAACTTTTATCAAATTGAATTACCAACTAATTTTAAGCTACCAGCACCCATTTGAGTCACTCACCAACTTTTAATTAGCGTATCCTGGTTTAAGAGCTCGCTAGGGAGATCATCGAGAGAAAGCTTAAGTCCGAGTTAATATTCGGGTGGACCCAACTCTCAAAAATTTAAACAAATACGTTATGGGTTAAGTAGAATATATTAATTAAAACCCTTGCCTTGCTAGTAAGACCAGACGGTACGATTTCTATACACTAGTGACGGTGCAACGCTGACCACATCTTGCGATTTTTGGAAGATGGGCAATTAAACATGGATTAGAGATGGTTTGTTACATTTAAGGAAATAAATCAAAGGACATTATTCAAGCAAAAAAAAAATATCCATGTGATATTCAACTGCCATTTTCAGAAGATTGTTTTTATTCCGAAATCAAATGTGTTCTACAACACTTTCTTTGTAATATAAAGAAGAAGATAGTGGGACACTAATTGGCAAGGATGTACATCTTATTTTCCATAAAGCTTGCGAAAAACATTCTTGTTCACGGTTCCGCATTGTATTAAGTTAATTTCACAATTAAATTGGTCAATCAAGCATGCTTACCGTAAGCCATAGTCGGAATGATCAATTAGAACAGAGCGTCTCGATTCTCTAGTAAATAATGCGTCACAATCGAAATTTTTCATCTATTAAATAGTACGTGCGGGTCACTATTCTTGACTCGTTTGGGAAAATATTCAATTT
Organism: Rhodamnia rubescens; assembly: GCA_021437795.1. Taxonomy (NCBI): domain Eukaryota; kingdom Viridiplantae; phylum Streptophyta; class Magnoliopsida; order Myrtales; family Myrtaceae; genus Rhodamnia; species Rhodamnia rubescens. The sequence continues at coordinate 1,304,310 of JAILYA010000023.1, forward strand.
CTGAAAGGTCTCCAAATACAAAAATCATATGATCTATTGGGAATACTTCATAAAATTTCATTGAGTTGGGCCAGTTGGTCAAAAAGAAGCATGCTTGCATTAATGCTTATCGCAAAATTTTAGTACGCTTTCATGTTGTGTGGGAAATTTCTAAAAAAATTAATTTTAGAAAATTCTAAATAAATTAAAGGATTAAAATATAGGGTATAAACCTATCACTATATAACAAGATTGTAGATAGGCTTTAAGATTAAAAAAAAAATGATAACAGATATTTCTAGAAGATTACATACTAAGGTGGCAAAATGGGTCTAAAACGCATAATTTACAAGTCACAAATGGATTGTCTAATAATCTAATTGATCCTAAATGGATTGATATTTAACCATTTTCAAACCCATATGAATAGTAAAGAACTTTTTCGCTCATCTTCTGGTAGTAATTGATTTTTTAATAATTTTTTATTTTATTTTATTTTATCTTTTCTTTTTTTCTTTTTTTTTCCATGAAGTCCAAGACTCTCGCTGGTCACAAGCAAGGGCCAAGCCGATCCTTGCCGACACCAGGCGATGGACGAGAAGCCCTTGTCGGGCGCGGGCGAGGGTTTCGGCCCTTGCCCGGATCTAGTGATGGCCGCGAAGCCCTTACCGGCAGCGGGGAAGGATCACGTCCCTCACCGGACTTAGAATAAAAAGATGAGAAGAAGAGAAAGAAAAAAAAAAAAATTATAAAAATTATCCATGTTACTTTGTCGTGCCATGTAGAATAGATAATTTACTCTTTAAAATTGTTTCTGTGCATCTCAATCTTTAGTTTTTTTTTTTTATGTTTTTCCTTTATAAATTTTATTTAGTTAATTTGTTTTTTATAATTTGAAAAAAATCTATCCAAGTAACAAATTCTTATGTTAAAGTAGGTTAAATGTTTTGGTATGGATATGGATGTGTTTTAATAAGATAGACCTAGTAGAGTTTGGGTCCCTAAAATTGTATTACATAAAAATGGGTAAATACAAGTTAAATGGGTCAATTTAGGTTGGGCCATATTCGACCAAACCCAAACCAAATGCGACCAAGCCATTTGATAGACCTAATTACTACGACAAGAAAAGGTTGATGGCCAAAAAAAAAAAGAGCAAATGAAAGGAAGGTGTAGCTAGAGCGATACATTAAGGGTGTGTTCAAGAACGGTTTTGATTCAAAAAATCAATTATGTTTAGAATTATTTTTTTTGAAAATTTGTAAAAAAAAAAGTTCTAAACCTATTGCACTTTTGCCAATTCAATTCTAAATCTTTTAGTTTTGCCCATTTATTCCTAAATATTTTTGTATTTATGTCAATTCAATCCTAAATATTTTTTGTACTAATTTAGTCCTAAACTTTTTGTATTTATACGAATTCAATCCATCCAGCCAATTTAGGCTGCGGCACTAACGGGAAAATTTTTAGGGTTAATACCACAAAAAATCCTAAACTAATACACTTGTAATAAATTTACCCCAAACTATTTTTTTGGCCATAAAAACTCCAAACCGGTACACTTATAACAAATTTACCCCAAATCGATACACTTGTAACAAATTTACCCTCTGTTAGTTTTCATTAAATTTAACCCTTAAATTCTTTGAGTTAAATGATACGTGGCGGTTCATGGGTGTACCAATTTAGGGTTTTTATCCACCGTTTGTCACATGTGTATCAATTTAGGATTTTTCGTGGTATTAACTCAATTTAATGAAGGGTAAATTTGTCACGGATATACCAATTTAGGGTTTTTTGTTGTCAACAAAATTAGTTTATGGTAAATTTGTTACGGGTGTACCAATTTAGGGATTTTGATGGTCAAAAAATAGTTTAGGGTAAATTTATCACGGTGATACCATTTGGGGTTTTTCATGGCAAAAAAAAATAATTTTGGGTAAATTTGTCACATATATATCAATTTGAAATTTTTCGTGGTATTAACCCAAATTTTTAATATTATTTTAATTTCTTTTCAAATATTTTCATTTTTCATTTTACTGTTCATCGAGACCTGGCAAGCCGCCGCCGCCACTGGACGGAGCCGATGCCGCCAGGCCAAGCCACTCCATGGCTGGGCGAGGCCAACCTCGTCCAGCTGGGCATCGTTTTTGTAGATCCTTCTTACTTAAGCTGCATTTTCTCCCCCGCTGAAACGTAGAACTGTTGGACCAAAAAAGAAACGTACAACTGAAGCTGACTCGGCCATGTCGATCACCGCCGGACTCGTGATCCCCTGCGCAGGTGTGGATAGTTGCGGAACCTCGCTCGCAGTTCATGTTTGAACCGTTGATTTTATTTGGTTTAGGCTTGGGTTTCTTCTGGTCTAGCCCATATCTGGTTTGGCCGAGCGTCGCCCAGCCATGGGTGGCTCGGCCTCGCCGTGCTGGCCTCGTCCAGCGACGAGATAAAGAAATCTGAGATTGAAAGTCGTGTTTTTGGTTTAGATTAGATCCGTGCTGCTCATTGCTTGACAAGCATTACCCTCCAAAGAAAAAAATACCAATGCGTTAGTGGAGGGATTGCGTAAAGTTGCGGTCTTAGTATCTGTTCCCGTCGGAATTCTTGCGAGAACGAGAGCTTTGAGGCTGCGTCGGATTGGGGAAGTTGATGAGTTGCGACTGCTGGGAGCAAGACTAAGTGGGATCCCGTGATGGGTCCAAGCAAGAATGATTTCGTTCTTTGAACTTGCCGCGAAGATCACAATTAAAGTAAGTTTTGCTTTCTTCTGTTTTGCCCGTGGAAGAAGGCACAAGAAGATAAACAGTGAAAAGAACAAGAAAGAAAGGAAAAGGACAAAGAAGATGAACAGAAAAATGAAAATAAAAAAATAAAAAATAAAAAATTTGAAAAATATTAAGATATTACTAAAAATTGCCCTGTCGGCGTCGATGTTGCCGCTCTCAATTTATGGATGAATTTGCACAAATGCAAAATATTTAGGATTGAATTATCCAAAAAAAATTATGAGAATTGATAAAATTAAAAGATTTATGACTGAATTAGCAAAAGTACAATAAGTTTAGGAATTTTTTGACAATTTTCTCAATTTTTTTTATTATGTTTCCTGGACAAGTTTTAGAGAATCGGAAAAATCATTTGGTAATTACACAAAATTTATGTTCCTGGAATAAAAATGAGTTTTGGAACTACACAAAATTTTTTACCCTTGAACAATTTCCGTTCCCAATTTTTTTATTTAAGTCAAATAATTACATCTTGTCATTATGAAGTCAACCTATATAACATCATTAATAAAATGAACATAGATCATGTAGAATTCATAATTAATCTATCCATTTTGTGCCGCATGAAGACTATGCAAGATCCTTGAAAAAGAGCTTAATCTCAATAGGATCACGAATTTGCACTTAAATTAGCTTATGAAAGATTTTTTAATAACTCCTATATTGCTCCATGAAGGTGCTTGTCATGTAGAGACGGATTGAACATAAGCTCAATGGTATTGCTCCACGAAGTTTGCACTTAAATTGCTTGCTACGATGAATATAAATGTTGCAAACCATTTAAAAACTAATATTACAAAAGTTAAATTTACAAAGTCGTGGAATTGAATGACGAGTAGATGTGTTAAACAGGTAGGTTAGGTGGGGTTTGGGTCGGGTCCAACACGATTGTACTCATATTGACCCATTTCATCCACTTTGACTTATTTTCATGCATATCAAATTTAACGATCCATACTCGATCCAACCCGACTCATATTACTTAAACACTTCTATATTTAATCAAATCATGGCATATTTATTTCTTATAATTTGTTAATAAAAATAATATTGCTAAACACTTTCATGAAATTCAAATCTATTGAATTTTTTAATTGTTTTAAAATTTATTTTATTTTTAAAAAATCATTTTTATTTCTTTAAAAAATATTTTTTATTTAAAAATAATTATTTTTAAAAACATAATTATTTTTAAAAACATAATTTTTTACTTTAATTTTATTTTCCTTTTTCTCCGGCGGACGGAGATAGCAACCGGCGGTAGTCGGTGGCAAGCGATTTTGATGCTCTTCTTTCTCAAAAGTGATTTTGGAACGGAAAATCAACTTTCTTTTGATTATTGTTTCTACTTCAAAACATTTTTCGGAAATAGAATCGGGAGAATTTGATAATCGGAACCATTTACATTACCAAACTTATTTTCCATCTTTATTTGATCATGGGAACAGAATCAAAAAATCAAAATCGTTGCTAAACAAGTCCTATTTCTATCAATTGAGCATGGCCCCTAGAACTTAATAGTGGAAACCGAACAAACAAGTCTCCAGATGTCTTTGAAGAAATTTATAATGAGAACGGGCACCAACTAGTAACTATCTTTGTAGAATACGAATTGTCACTCCATCATTTCTCATTATCTTATTCACATCGATTTAAACTTCGATACGGGACTTCTCTAACATACCTCACACGGATACCTCATAGCAGAACGGTCACCTCGATCACGTGCTTCAAGTTCCAACAAACTTTCTTTTCCAACTCATTCTTCCACAATTGCTCCCCAAACTGGCGATGATTTATGGACTCCTCCACAATATACAACTATATACCAAAAGACTTTGCAACATGCTGAACCAGAACCGACCAATCATTTGCAATGAGGGCCCTTCTTCTTTTGAGCTCATAAGCAGGAGAAAGTCATGGTTTGCCAAACTCAATGGACCGCAACACAGACAATCGAAAGGCGTGAGCATTTTTAATGCCAAACAACGTCAGAGTGTGGAGATGAATTTCTCCTCTCGAGCCCCATGAAAATTTAGGCAGGCGACGACGACGAACGCGAGATTCAAAAGAGGAGCCAGACAGAAGGAAAAGGGCTTTTTACAGCAATTTCCACGCATGCATGCAATGCTTTTCAATGAAAGTGGCATCCGGAAAAGGGAAGAAATCAATTTTTCAAACCCTCTTGTTGAAGAATCTGAGCTTGGTGATGCACATAAGATGCACCACAAGGCGTGCTCAGATTGAATCTCTCTTTAGGAAGGTATTTGACGTATCATGTCTGGATTCGAAAAGAGAGGTTTCACATGCGCTTATCAATTAGGTCTGCACTGTCGGATTTAGACAGAAACTTATTTCCAATATAATGCTAAGAACTTAATACAGAGGATACAAGTGTTATCCGGAATGATTGGGCGTAATACAAGGGATGCAAGCATTATCGGGAATGATTGAGCGTAAAACATTTGTAGGTCGCTTTTCAAGTCCATCGTCAAATCCCAGGACTCAACTGTGAAGCTCGTATCCCTTCAAATTTTGTAATAATGTGTTAAGTTAAGAATAGATATATACATAGTGTGAAAAAACTACTTAACACTCGGGGAAAAAAAAACTCCCAAATAGGTTAAGTCCAAATTCTATCATATCACTAAGGGCGATTTTGAATAAAGGGTTAAGAAAAATGCGAGAATCAAATAAAAGTTTGTGGGATTTTATGAGACAAAAACAGTTTAAGGTAAAATTGAGATTTGACCTAAAATTAGAAGTTTCTCATGAAACAAAATAAATTTTAGGATCAAATTGGGGCTGAAGCTAAAGTTAGGGTTCTTTTAGGGTATTAGACTGCGAAAAACACAGCTCCAAGATTACTTCTCAAAGAGAAATGAACAAAAAAGGCTTGTTGCTATATTCAGATGATAAAGCTCTTATAGCTCCGCTCGTGTACACCCCCACGGTAAGCACTAAAAGGTTCGTAAGTTTTCTGGATCAGAAGAAACATGGTGTACTTTTAAGATATAGGGATCGGCAACTCTGGCATAGTGGCATGACTTGCAATGTGTAAGCCAAACCTGACCAAAGCAACATGGGACAACACATAAAATCAGATCAAAATGAGAGCGACCCCTTCAAATTTAATCGCGATGGACTGCAGTCTCACTTAGAAAACTCGTGCATTGGAGATCCGAACGTATATCTCCATAATTTAAGCTCGACGGGACGAGTGAGCCTTGTCCATGACACGGTGCGCATAAGAAATGATAAGCTTTGAATTTCATCCATTGTAGTTTGGTTTCGTCTCATGAATTCCTGATATTGTCAACCATTGGATTTGGTCTTTCCACAAATGCAAAGTTCCAGAATATAATCTACCGTGAAGAACGTTCCGTCGTTACAATGTTTGAGGTATGCATGAAAATCCTATGTTCATCCACAGACGAAACTCGAACAGTATAATATTAACCATTTGGGACGCACATAATTTACAAAACTAACACTTCATTTTGTTCAACAAGTCCTGTAAATCTCTCATACATAAATCCACCAGAGCTTCATTCATTCAATCATAAAAATGCTAAGATAAACTCACACGACCAAGCAACCTCATGTATGGGATAAAGATCATGCATCCCTAACTTCGAAGATGTTGCGGTTCTTCACGACGATGTCGTACATGTGCACGGACTTGAACCTGTTGAAGTCCTTGGGAAGGGATATCAAATGAACCGTGGCACTCTTGTGGAATTGAAGGAGATCTGGATCATTGTAGTACCTTTCCCACCCCAGTGGAACCAGCTTCCTCTCAAGATCAGCATACGATGTTATCACTTCATTAGATGGTGAGTGAACCAACACTTTGCGCCTCGAGTTCGAGCCTGACGAAGGATTGGCGCCGGGGTTCTCGACCAAGCGGACAACGCCATTCTTGAAGACCCAAACGCCAGACATTGCTGATGAGAGATCTAAAGGTGTATTTTGTTGGGGGTTGTAGAGAGACTGATGAGAAATGCGGTGGTTGAGCTTTAAGGATGAGGTAGTATGGTGATGTTGAGTCTATAAGAGGGTATATATAAAGGCAAGTTTGTGCTTTCATGGATTAAAATGTAAAGCTAAGTTCTTAAAGTGTTTTAAATTCTATGACAAGAAAGTATCAATTACACAATTTAGGATAACATAACGAATTCAGCATGTGATGTAATGTATTTTGACCAAATTTTCATTAGATCTTAAAACGCACTATATGCATCTCAACCAAAATCATGTTTGAATTCTAAAAAGTATCGTGGGGCTGGCTTCTCGGTATGTCACCATCACATGATGTATTCGATGCCCAAAATTTCTCCTCGCATGAGTGTGGACATGAGGTTCAAGTTGAACTACGGAAGGGGGCCATGTAGACAAGGAAAAATTCCTGACAAATTGATTTATTAGTGAAGTTAGGGTTTTGTACTTCATAAAGCTATGAAAATCGCTTAATCAGGTTAACATCACAAGTTGTCATAAAACTTATTGTAAAAGTATAATAAGTTTCAAAAATTTTAAGAAAGTGTAATCAAGTCTATTCGAATTCTGTCTAAATTGCATGCTTAATAAAAAACGCCAATGTGATTTTTTTTAAAATTTTCCCTCTCCAATATGACTATTACAATTAAATCAAGTATGAATCAATGCTCAAAAGATATGTCGTGTCTTCCCAAACTATAACCTTGTTTGAATTATCCTTCTTCTTTGCTGTCCTCTTGGTCTTGGGGGCTCCTTCAAGCTCATATCCAAGGCCACTTGAGCTTCGTGTCAAGCTCGACCATGGTTGCTCTAGCTTCATCGAGCTCGTGGAGTGAAGGAGATGTATAGCTGGAGCTTCTTCAAAAGCTTGCGGCCATGGTCACTCGAATTCCGTCGAGCTCAACCATGGCAGCTCAAGTTTTATCAAGCTCATGGAACGAAGGAGATTTGAAGCTTGTGACCATGGCAGTCGGAGTTCGAGCTCGAGCTTTACCTCTTGAGCTTCCTTATGAAGCAAACGAGATATGGAGCTCATGGCAGTTAGAGCTTCTTCGTGCTCGTGGCCATGGGCACTTGAGCTTCACCAAGCTTGTGGCCATGTCCACGCAGCTTCTTCAAGCTTGAGCACCGGCAAGATCTTTCCTTTTCAAGAAGAATTTAGTTTTTTTCTTGGTCTTATCCTTTTTCTTTTATCCTCTTTTTCTTTTGTTTGTTTAATTTTGTATCTTTTTTTCCTTTTCAATTTTCAACTTTCTCTTCTAATGTAATGCCACATGTCTTAAAAGAGCAACAACAAAAAAAAACTCTAGTTTAACAAGATGACAGGTAATGTCGGTTATTTCGACGACACAATCTCATAATTAATGATTACATTATGCAAAACACGAGATAATGATGTGTGGGTCTACGATTGAGATTGTACAGTTCCTGACAGTATTGTAGGGAAACATTTCCTAATTAACAATGTGAGAGTAATGTCAGTTATTTCTCGCCACACAATCTCTAATTAATGAGTACATTATGCAAAACACGAGGTGATGGTGTGTAGGTCTACGATTAAGATTGTACGATTCCGGCTGATTATTGTAGGGAAGCATTTCCCTAAAAAAGATCACGTCAACATTTTTCATTAGCCTAATCATACTTGATTCCACTTATTTGACAAGTTTTAGAACTTATTGCATGTTTTTGAAAAATTTAGAACTCAATTATAGTTTTCACGTCAAAAATTACATTTTCAGGACTTATTGAATTTTTTTGAAAGATTTAGGCACGTCGCCCCTAAATGTCGTGCCGAGAATTCTCCTCGACAGGATAAAAACCCATAAATAAATGGTTCACTTCTAGTTAGGTCCAAGAAAATATATTTAAAAAATCAACTTTTGAATTAAGCCAAGTAGGAAAGTAACAGCATATAGATTATTCATTTGCTGAAAAGAGATGTCAGCATGTATTCATGTATACCTAATAAAGTTGAAAGCGGAAGTCAAAATAAGACTTGTGATGTTAGCGTCCCCACCTCACAATCCTATATCAGTAGAGCCGCATGTTTATTGATTGAACAGTCCTTTTTTTTTTTTTTTTTTGTGATAGAGCATGCTTTTATCCAACTTCCAATTCTTCTCCATACTCCAAGTATGGGTTAATACTACAAAAAACCTCAAACTTGTACACATGTAATAAATTTATCCCAAACATTTTTTTTACCATAAAAAATCTCAATGTGGTATACTTGTTACTAATTTACCCCAAATTGATAGACATGTGACAAATTGATCATCTTTTAATTTTCGTTAAATCTAACCATCGAATTGTTGAGTTAGATAACACATGACGGTTGACGGACATAGTAGCTTAGGGTTGTTACTCTTTGTTTGTCACAGGTGTATCGGTTTGAGGGTTTTCATGATATTAATCCAATTTAACAGAGGGTAAATTGATCACGGATGTACCAATTTGAGATTTTTCGTGGTAAAAAAAAATTAGTTTAGGGTAAATTTATCACATATGTATTAGTTTATGATTTTTTATGGTAAAAAAAATATTTTTGGGTGAATTTATCACAAGTATACCAGTTTGGAGTTTTTTGTGGTAAAAAATATAGTTTATGGTAAATTTGTCACATGTGTACCAGGTTTGAAGTTTTTCATGGTATTAACCCTTCAATTAAACATCTTGTACGACCATATTAAACTTAAGGACAGTCAACTTACCTATACGGAACAATCCATGAAAATGAAACTAATGGATTGGTAATTTATGTGTATTATGGATAAATTTTAGATACTTCATGGGTTTTTTTATGTCTCTTTCTTTTGTTGCATACGTAACACAAGATGAATTCAGAGAAATTTAATTGGAAAAAAATAACTCTAAGAAAGTGATAATAACTTTAATAATGACCAGGCCAGTGAGTAAATATATTTGAATATGTCTTCTTAACAAGTAAAGAAGAGACACGATTACATGATCAATTTTGAACCGGCACGGTTGCTATGCAATTGTAACACAATTAAAACGGAAGTGAAGTATGGGCTACCGAATCTCCTTAAGGCCATCAGTCCCTGCCAACGGTGCAATGCAGATTCACAAACCATGCATCTCGGGATGCAACACCTCCAACCCCGTTTGGATTAGCATTATGAAAAACATGGCTCGGTCGAACACTTTTTCAAATCGGCACACTCAGAGAAAAATGAAGTGAAGAGACGTGTTGTTTTTGTCGTGCTTCATTTCCATTTGTAGAGTTGAATGGACATGAGCCGAAGAGATACGTGAACTCAAGAGATTCATAAATTCAAGAGACATATCTCGTTTTGCTCACTTTTGTTGAACCGTCAAACCAATGTTACCACATCTTTGACTCGAGAAAAATGTGGATGAGACTGATCTCCGGGCGGTGTGTATCACGTGTGAACCGAACCTTCTTCTGCAAATTTGGGTTGAACTTGGGAAAGATTCCTCAGCATGTTTTCTTTGGCATTTGACCATTTAGCAAAAATTTTCCGACCCAGATTTGCCAAATTCCCCATCTACGTGCGCTCGGAGATTCGCAGTTGAAAGACGAGCATAATTATTTATCATCTCCCAATTAGAAGGAAAATTATGTTAAAGTCCTAAATTAATTATTATTATGCCAATTCTAAATTTTTTTTTCGATTAATTCATAAACTTTTTTCTTTCGTTCTGTCATTTGGTGAAATCCTGAAGGCCGACATAGCAATTATTACTAATAAATTAATATATTGTGAATTTTTTTATTTTAAATTTATTTTTCTTTTAATTTTTTTCTTTTTTCCGGATTGCGGATCAACCTCATGGGCATCCGGCCACCGATCTTCGGACACATGCGGAGCCGGATGGGGTCCGCCTCTCGTTCGGCCAATGCGGGTCCTCGAGAGAAGGAGGAGGAGGAGGAGGAAGGTTTATTTTGGCCGGAGAGAGAGCGGGGAGGGGTTTCTAACGGGCATTTCCAGTTTTCCCAACTTTGCCCTCATCAAATAGGAAGTGGATCACAGGTTGGTGGTCGAAATGTAAATTACGATCGGTCATCTATTAAAGCAGTAAAAAAAAAATCACGGAAGTGAAGTTGTAATTGTTAATTAATTAAGGCACCCGGTCATCTTAATCGTATTTTGATGGGCTCCAACTTAAACTCCTTTGATGATCTTTTGGAGTGATGGAGAGAGAGAGAGAATTTTATTCGTAACGATGGAAATGTTTGAAATTAATTTTACGACAAGAAATTCACCATGGATTTTGTCCAAATCAACAGAAATTATGTAGATAAGTAAAATTACCATCATGTTGATCCTTGAACTAGCTCTTATTGGAAAATGTGACTTCAAAACGTCCAACATGATTAAATCAATGAACGTTGCTGGTGTTCGTTCTTACCTAACATTATCTCGAGTGGTGGAGAATTTGTGCTTGCCCTCTTAATATATTTTGATATAGAGCAAAAATAATGCCAATTGACCTATCTAAATTATTTCTTTGAAAATTACTATAATCATTCATGGTATCCGCATCAATAATGCCCTATTTGGTGGTGCATGAATTTTTTTCCTCCAAATCTTCCGAATTGTTGCACGATAATTAAGTCCAGTGACATTAGATCGGCTTGTATTATAATGTGTTTATAAAAGAGGCAATCGAGTTTCGATTTTCCTCGGGGGGAGACGGCAATGTTCCTTAAAGAGATTAGGAATAGAATTTTGTGCAATCATACATCATATCGACATGAATGAAGAAGCGCAACGTCTTTCATTCGAAGTAATCTCAAGGGTCATGATCACCATCTCGTCCACGGAACCTTATCCGATGCACGTGAACCCACAGGATTGACATGCGCTGAGCCGAATATTCGAATATAGCCCATGTCGATGTAAGCAACAACCAAAAGGAGTTGCAAAAGAAAAAGAAAGGCTAGTAGCAAGGAATAACATATTCGATGTGCTCTTTGTATTGAATCCTTTTAACTCCTGGTGAAACAATGAATTATATTTCCCCTGATCCATTAAAAACTTCAAGTCAGACGTATCTCTTGAGCAGGCCCAATCGTTCCTCTGTCAAGGCCCAATCTATTTTAGCCCATTCGTAGGCCCATCATTGGCCTCCCTCTTTCTTCAATTCAATTTGATTATCTACGTGAACGCGGCTATGAATGAACTGCACTTAATTGTATTACAGGTTAACATTTAATGAGTCGATAATACATTTTATAAAAAAAAAGGCTTTCTAAGCGCCCTCGAAGTGACATTTTTCTATAGAGCTTGTAGAAATCTAGAAATTCTTTTTTCTCTTTCGACCCGGAAATTAAAGGTGTCTGTCGAGATAAAAATCCGCTACAACGTGGGACACAACTCGACCCCGGAATAATATTAGTGGACTTGCATATGTATGCATGTTGATCTTGTTCTTGTCGTGCTTTTGTTATGAAACCACTATCGAAGAAAACATATCCATACAAACATTAATTGACCGATGACCCCTATACATGCCCAATTACCTGATCGATACTTACGTTCATGTATGGTTCTTCCGGTACTAATTTATGGACTTCGTCATATTGGGCGTTGAGATAACTGTACGAAAATATTCAACAACGTCCTTCCGTTAAATTCAAGTTCATGGACAATGTTTTAACATTTTCACATACCCAAGGATTAAATTGAACACGTACATAAAGTTCGGGGATCACATCAACAAAATAAAAGTTCATGAATCATATTTATATATTGAGTCAAGGTTCAAACATCACATCGGACATATCAATTTTTCCCGCTCATGAATTATCGCAGATACTCTCTTCCTTTTAGTTTAAAATTACCAAATTGGTGTCTCTTTCCAGCCACGTGAAGTGCACGACTAGTATGACCAATTGACATGAAAAGGTAAGCCACGCCACGCCACCCCACCCCACCCCACCATGAACGGTCGAGTTTGCCGATGCCATAGGGGAATTTGGGACCAATAACACTAGCCGCCAGCGTCAATCGACGCACGTCACGTTTGGAACAAAGCGAAGTTGGACTTGGAGCTTTTTCTTCGGAAGACTAGTCTCGATTTTGATCTTTCAAATTGGACTAATTCATTAAACATTGGCATATACGAACTGTCCAAAATCATATAGTATATGAATAAATAAGGCATCAAAATATACAATTTTAAGATGGTACCATACATATAGGATGGACTCATTACCTCCATTTCATTTCACGTAATTTATCTTAGTAAAATATATATTTCGACTTTATATATGCTGCAGGGATACAAAATCTTCGAAATGTTCGATCGGATTTTAAGTTTCCATTCCAACCAAAAAAAATAAAATTAAGCTTCCTCGCTTTGCTTATGCACTTTTTTGTTGTTGTGTGTTCGAAGGTTTTAATCGAAAAAAAAAAAAAAAAACCGTACGCCTGTGCAAATAATTTGAGAAGATTCTATTAGATATAAAAAAAATTATTTCGTAAGTACTAAATCATTTATGGACAAAATAGAATGCAAATAAGAACGAGAGAGACTCATATATGACGTGCGCACACAAAATAGCTCTCATTGAATAACGAAATAAGGCAGCTAGAAACTTTCAATACCTTTCTCATTGTGTTAAGTGGAATTAGTATTTTGAAAATTGAACTATCTAACAAAAAAAAAAAGAGATATTTCGTTTTAATTCTCCATCCTAATTGTATTTTACTCATCAAGAGACCATTTTTCAAAAGCTAAAATAAAGTAGAAAATCGCCCATAATATTTGGAATTCAAAAACTACCCATTATGCTTGGAGAGCATGTTGATTTTAGTTTCTTAGGGCACTTGTCAATAGAGTTAACACCACAAAAAACGCAAACCGGCATACACTTGCTACATCTGTTCCAAGCTAATTTTCGTAAAAAAAAAAAAATCTCAAACCGATATACCATGCCACATGTACCCCAAACAATTTTTCGTGTCCAAAAAAAAAAAAAAATCCCATTTATCCCAAGCTTATTTTTGTGTCACAAAAAATATATAAAAAATGAGCCTTATTAACCGGTTTCTTGTCATTTCAATATTCTATTCCAAAATCCAACCTTATTAACATGCGTTTAAGCCATTTTTCCTGCCAGAAATGGAATCCGTTGAGTACTCTGATTTTTTTTTTTATAAAAAAAACTCAAATCATTAGCTTTTAACATATTAAAACGAAAAATCAATTTGAAGTAAATGTGGCACGGGTATATCAGCTGGAGATATTTTTTTTTTTATGACGCGAAAAATAATTTGGGCTGAATGTGACACGAATATATCAATTTAAATTTCTTTTGTGATATGTAGAATTTAAATTAAAGTTTGGGTCCGGCGGATGTCTCCTCCTTTTGGATCCGGTGGGAGGTTGTTGCCTTGCTGGTGGGTGGTGGTGGGTTCATTACTTGTTTATCAGATCTACTCCCAAACGGTCGGACATCAAGATCACATCTCTTCGTCTCTTTTTTCTTTTTCTTTTTTCTTCTAGAACGTGATTGAATTATTCCTAATTAATCGCCTGCAAATTAAGTTACCCTGTAGTCCACACCGCCCATCAAATCGTTGACTTTTTTCTTGTTACGCGACGTATACTCTGCTCACCTTCCGAAACTTCGGAACATAGCGAAAAACAAACGACCCAAGAGATCGGCATATCTACAGAGCCTTTCACGGCTATCCTACGAGAGCCTTTGGTCTGGTTGCGATTCATCAGTAGCTTTCTAACAGACGATCGACTTCGGAGTGGGTTGATTCTCACTTCAAAATTAGGATTAGATCGAGCCTAATCTGTAAAATCAGAAACTGGCCCACTTGATCCTCGGATCGGACCGGTCTGGTTATAGGGTTGATCTCGGAACAGGTGATTTTTTTTTCTTTATGTTCCTTTTATTTCTTACAAGTGGGGACTTGCTCAACATTAAAAAGAAAAATTAATTTACTAATTAAGGGTTACTTCAAAATAAGAAATAAAAAAATAGGGAATCTTGATCGATCCTTGAATCCATCAGTTGGTCCGAGCGGTCTGACTCCTTCCATGGAACGGCTTCCAAAACCGCTCAGAACACGCCGATTCGATTCGATCCAATTCCATTTCCAAGATTGGAGCAGGGTTTGAACCGATGCACTTCCCTATCATGGAGAGGCACCAGGCAGCCATTTACGGCGTTAGGAGCAATGATGAATACCCTCTCTATTTTAACGGCGAAGATGGCCACGTTCAAAACGTCAAAAAGTCACGGCCAGAGAAGGGGATCGAGAATTTCAACCGAAGGTATATTCCACGTGCTTTGGCCTTTTTGGTAATTGCGTCCCTTGTCGATGTCTAGTGGCGAAAATACTACTCTACATTAAGAAATATAGAATAGAAGAAATTACTCATGCCTACACTATTTCTTGATAGAGAATAAATAACATTTGCTTAATTAATCAGGCTCTCATTACATTGTGGTTATCGTTCAATCATTACAATTTAGATTATTCATGACTGCAGTACTATATTGATAAATCACACTTAATTTGATAGCTATTAACACAAAAATAATCATAGCATTTTCACTATATCTAACAGTAATTGTAGTACAATCAAATAGCACATCAGCTATCTCTATTCTATAGGCTTGGGAGTATAGGGACAAAAAAAGTCTCATACCTTGGAATTGTCAAACAACCAACGTACACATCAACGTAAGGCAAGCTAGATTTACATAAAACTACACGTCCGAAAACAAACAAGTTTGGAGATATTTCAAAATCCACCCGCATCGTCAAATCCGGCGTCGTAGCCGGCGTCGTAGGACCCCGCGTCGGACACCATGTCGCCGATCAGCAGCCCGCCCAGCAGCCCTCCCGCCAATCCGGCCCCTAATCCCAATCCCATATTGTTCTTCTTCGGAGCCTGTTGCGCCTGCTGGTTCGGGTAGGACCCGTAGCCCGGTGGCGGAGGCTGTGCGTACCCGTAGCCCGCCGGGGGCGGCGGAGGATACCCATAAGCACCGTACTGCGGCGGCGGCGGAGGAGGCGGGTATGCATATCCAGCGGGTGGCGGGGGTGGGTACACGCTGGGCGGGGGAGGCGGGTAACCTGCTCCGTAGGACCCGCTCGGCCCGGCCTGGACCGGGTAAGCCGTGACCGGCACGTCAGACTTGGGGGTGGCCGAATGGCCGGGGGCCGCAACGTCAGCACTCAGCTTGTCGCTGAACTTGTAGGAGAAGTGGAGCTCCCCCTTGGGCTTCCCGGACGGCTTGCGCACCTGGTAGGTGACCGTCGACGGCTGCGGCGTCGCCGAGGACGCCTTGCCGGGGGCGGCGGCGGCGGCGGAGTCGAGGAGCTCCTTGATGGGGACGATGACCTCGCCGATGTCCTTGTCGCCGAGGGCGCGGTCGCAGCGGAGCTTGAAGTGGAGGGTGAGGCGGTTCTGCTGGGCGGAGGGCTCGTCGAGGTAGAGCTTGACGGGGAAGTTCCAGGCGGGGTTGCGGCCGCCGTCACGGTCGACGGGGGACTTGGACCTCTGGGGCCCGCGGGGGTCGCCGTCGAGGGAGACGACGACGTAGACGTCCATCTTGGAGACGAGGTTCACGTCCTTGAGGTCCCTGGCCTGAGATGACGGTCAGATCCAAGTTTCTGTACTCCATCGATGGCGTAGCAGAGGGGAGAGAGAGAGAGAGAGATGGATATTTCTGGATGAGTCTGTGAATGCTTTATGGGAAGCGGAGCCAACATAAAGGAGGAGGCGAGGTCAACGCGGTGGAGTTTCAAACTGGCCTACGTGGTTAAGTTAACCCAACCATGGTTGGGGACCCTCGAGTCTTGGTCTGGGTGGAGGAAGAATTATATGCGGGGCTGTTGACGAGTCCTTGGGATTTGACTTTTTTAGCGTGTGTGCGTTCGTGGGACATGACTCTTATGGTTTTCGTGAAGGATCATGACTCTTATGCGTTTCTAGAAAAATAAAACATAAATTGCTTTTTTCTTTTCTTTTTTAACATTTTTAATGATTTTCCTCGAATCCTTTATCGAGATTGATTTCCAACAAAAAAATACATGCAAACCGTCTCGTGGGCTTAATCTAAACTCCATTCATGCAAGATACATGATCGATCTCGTTCGGATCAAATAATTAACCACCCGACCGATTACGTTCTCTCGTTTGAAAATCTTAGGCATCGAGTTTCTTTTTTCCGTTCTTTGCTCTATATTTTTATGGAGTTGCTGATGGGATATTGAGTTTTTCCTTAACACCCAAAAAAAAAAAAAAACAGGCTCTTATAAAGATCCCTATATAAAGTTGACTTAGTCATAGTGGGGATGTCATGTTCACATGACATTTAGGTCCTTGTGGGAATTTAAACATGAATTAGTTGTTTGAATATGGTGGGTGAAAAGTAGGGAGGAACACATGGTATTTGTCAATTTCACATCAACTACAAAATGTTCTCATTAACAGCGGCAGAACTATCTCAACCCCGCATTATCACTCTCACGCCTTGTCCTCTCACTTCCACTTTTTGCCATTCCCATGTGTTCGCCAATGTCTTCACGCCATAACCCGTGTGTGACTGAAGCCTTTTTCTGGAAATCTTTCTAACATTTGTTATAGAAATCTCAAATCGAGAAATTGGTGCGTGAGGTGTATAATAATTGATATATCATATTTGCTTTATAACTTAAAGCGTTCGAATGAAGTTTGACCCAAATTTTTTATGTTCATGGGCTCGTAATGTTCTCTTATTTAACGAAATATTCTCATCTTCTCTACGCTCATTTTCGCACAAGGCTAATGTTAAACTACTAGACACGTTAGATAACAATAATATTACAGGCCTCAGTGCTGCCTTTCAAATTTTTCCTTTAAACTTCAATAAAAAAACCTAGATGTGCCTCTTCACTTCATCGATCTCGCCTGTACCCAATGAGATGGATCTCATCGATCTCCCCATCCTTTTGCAACGACGAAGATAGCCAAAAGCATTCACTCTTCGGCACATCCAGATCGCTAACTCTCACCAACGTGTAGTTTTGACTTCTACATCCGCGATGATCGGTTCGGCCATAAAACCCTAGCCCTCCCAAGTTTCCCCCTAGAGTTCGAGTTGCTGGTTTAACAACACCAACCAGATTTTCATCCACCAAGACTAGATCATCTGTAGTAAAGAACATAGACAAAGATAACAACAGACAGAACGTGTCTTTCGGATCGAGGGACTGACTTTACTAGTGTTAAGATCTTCCTTAATCCCTCAATGGTTAGGGTATCCATGTTTCATCCCCTGTGGGGTCTCAAAGTTCTGAGCAGGGTCAAGACCAGGATTGCCATTTTTCCGGCAGCTATAAGGTATTACGAAAGATGTGCTGTGATCGGGGGTGTTTTGCAAGGGCATAGGTTTCTTTTGCTTGTAGTAGGATTTTCCCTATTGACGCACACCAGCCTATATGAGGACTCCCTTTGGCAAATCGATGTATTTGTGGAAAAGATTATCGATTAAGGTTGATAATTCATAGATGATTCACTCTTCCATGTGTTACAAAATTAGATTATCTCCATTTCTTCCTTCAAACGATACTGTAAAGTGTATCTTGTTGAACTACTGCCAATGCTCTAAGACGTGTATATAGTCAAGAAAGTATTAAATATGTTGTCATCTCCTCCCAATTCCTTTATTCTTTTCTTTAGGTGTTTTTTTAATCTTTTTTCGCTGAAGAAGATGGGTGATTTTGATTGCATCGACTAATTATTTATTATATGTTTTGGATAAGGGTTTTTTTTGGTTTTCCCAATCATATTTTTTCCTCTCTATTACTTTCCAAATCTTAGCCGATGCTTCGCGAATAGTAAGAGGACAAGAGACAGCGACATCATAGGTTGATTTGGGTGGTAATTAGAAGGATATTATGAAAGATGTGCTGTGATCGGGGGAGATGGTGATTTACAATAACAAGAAATGTTTGGATTTTTCAATTTTGCTTGATAGGTACGATTTTAGGTAATTTTCCCTCTTTTCTCGTTTTTAATCGTTTCTTGCTCAAGTGTGAAGAGATGAAACACTCCTAGAGCAACGAATTGTTGCCTCTAAGGCAAGTTGAGAAACCATAATTCATGGGGAGTAAGGCTAGTTATGATCCTTGTTATTAAGGTTGATAATTCATATATCATTTCACTCTTCTATGTGTTATCAAAATTATGGATCATCTGCACCCGCGTACCGCGCATTTCCTTCGAGACAAACTCAACCTTGACATCTTTTTAACTCATAACACGAATTTATTCTCCAAAGTCAATTATCCTAATCACAAATCATGATGTGATGAAATAAACGTAAATTGAATTGAAAAATACATCATTTTATCCAAGTTTATCTACCAATGCTCGAAAGTTACGGATGGAAAATTAAACGAAACAAGAAATTATTAAATATGTTGTATTATATGTTTTATAATTTTTTTTTTTTTTCTTTCTGAGTAATTTCAAGTTTAAATCTTCGATGGCTCAAAAAATGGAGAGGGTACAAGTTTTCTCCTTCCCCAAGGGCTTGAAATCGGAGAGGGCATTAGCTTCACTTGAGTCGCCTTCGAAGTCAACATCATAGGTTGTCATTTTTTGATGAATCGTCCTTAAGGTCCGTTTAAAGCATCCACATCAGCGCGGCCATAGTGATAGTCGCAAGGAATTAAGAAATAGAGGGGACTTGGGAACGATGATAACCAAGAAAACAAGAGTATCTAAAACCAAAGCGTCTTATGAGTTAAGGGAAAAAGTAAACTAAGAGACGACAACAAATAAAAATAAAAACTAGAAAGCTAAAACTAGTTTTTGGCAATTTTTCACTCTTATCTCTTTTGAATTTTACTTGCTCAAATCGCAAGATGGAAGAGCTAACACTCATAAGAAGCCACCAATTGTTGCACAGGCTAAGACAAGTTGACGAAACCATAATTCCCATGGGGAGTAAAGGACCAGTAATATTCTATTGGGAAAAAAATGGGCAAGCGTATGGCTGGAAATTCTCGAATGGCAGCGTTCCAAGAATTTATGGATAAATGCTCTCTTATGGACATAGAAAGTAAAGGTTGTGCCTTTACATGGTCTAACAACCGAGAAGGGGAGGAAAACATAAAGGAGCGTCTGGATAGGGTATTGTGCAATTTTGAATGGAGAGTGGCATGCCCTGAAGCTGAAGCTGAAGATGAAGCTCTCGCTCTCCCTACAGTAGGGTCTGACCACAGTCCTATAGCGCTATCTCTTCAGCTTAACAGAAGGAAACGAAAGAGAGAGTTTAAGTTTGAGGCCTTTTTGGCTTGATAATGAAGAATGCAGAGAGGTTATAAAGAAAGCCTGGACTTCCCCTTTGCATGCCGAGAAGAATCTAGTAGAAAAATTGAAGGCTGTAATATTGGCTTTGTCAAAATGGAGCAGGAAAACCTTTGGGAATGGAAGCAAAAAGGTCCAAACCTTAAAACAGGATCTACAAAAGCTCACTAACTGCTGCAATAAGCCATATGAAAAGGAAGAAGTAAAGAAGATTCAAGGAGAAATTGAGGCGTTAAGGAGGCGAGAGGAGATGTATTGGGGGCTTAGATCTCGGATTAACTGGATGAAATGGGGGACAAAAATACCAAGTTCTTTCATGCTACAACAATTCAGCGGAAATAAAGGAACAGAATCTCTATGGTCAAAAGGCATGATACAACATGATATCAGAACCAAATCTGATTAGGCAAGAAGTAATAACTTACTTCAGCAACTTATTTAAATCAGAAGGTACAAGAAATTTCTCCCCTGTTCTAGAACAATGCGCAAAAATAGTTACTGAGGAGATGAATTTAACCTTGCTGGCTTATGTAAGTATGGAAGAAGTAAAAATGGCTACCTTCCAACTCGGGCCTATAAAAGCTCTGGGCCCTGATGGTTTAAATGGGTTGTTCTATCAGCAGAATTGGGAAACTTTAAAAGCTGACATTTACGAAGAGGTGAAAGAATTTTTCAAAACTGGAATGATGATACCTGCCCTTAATAGAACCCAAATCTCTTTGAAAGTCCAGAATCATGAGAAATTAGAACAATACCATCCTATTAGCTTATGCAACTTTGGCTACAAAATCATTGCAAAAGTCTTGGCAAATAGGCTTAAACCTTTGCTGCTAGAAATTACAGCTGAGGAGCAAAGTGCATTTGTGGGGGAAGGCAAATACAAGACAATATCTTCGTGGTTCAGGAGGTACTACATCAAATCAGAATCAGGAAAAGAAGAAGAAAATTCCAAGCAGTCCTCAAACTTGATATGAAGAAAGCCTATGATCGGGTAGAATGGGACTTCTTAGAGGCTTGCTTGAGGAAGTTTGGTTTTGCTGAAAAATGGGTTGGCTGGGTTATGCAGTGTGTCACTACTGTTTCTTTCAGTGTCAAAGTCAACGGAGAACCCCTTCCATACTTCATACCATCTCGAGGAATTAGACAGGGGGACCCTCTATCCCTCTACCTCTTCATCGTGGTGGCGAATGTACTATCGTCCCTTATGAGGAAAGCAATGGAAGATAGGAGTATAAAAGGGATCAAACTAAACAGATGATGTCCTACTCTATTGCACCTCCTTTTTGCAGATGACTCCATATTTTTTTGGATGGGAGAACTCTAGAATGCCAAAACTTAGCACTGCATGGCATCTGGTCAGGAGGTAAATTTAAACAAGTCAGGAATTTTCTTCAGCAAGGACTGCCCCGGAGTTTGAAGGAGAACATGGCAGGGGAATTGAGAGTGCCAATCATAGAAAAGACTGGAAAATACCTCGGAATCCTTTTGGACTGGGGAAATTCAAAAAAGCAAATGTTTGCTTGGATTTTAAGCCGTGTCAGCACAAAATTGGAAGGCCGGAAGGAACAACTTTTCTCCAAAGCAGGGAAAGTGGTTTTGATAAAAACGGTGCACTACCCCAATAAGCGATGTCAATTTTTAAAATTCCAGTTTCAGTTTGCAAAGCAATAGAACAGAAAATTGCCCAATTCTGGTGGAAAACAAGTGAAAAAAAGGAAGGTGTCCATTGGAAGAAATGGGAAGTACCAAAGATGAGAAAAGATCAAGGGGGTTTGGGATTACGAGACCCGCTAGACTTCAACAAGGCTTTGCTAGCAAAGCAAGCCTAGAGATTAAGCAAGAAGCCAAATTCCCCCTGGGGTCTCCTTTTTAAAGGCATGTACTATCCTAATAGAGACTTTTGGAATGCAGAGAGGGGTCAAAGATCATCTTGGAGTTGGCAAAGCATTGTAATGGGAAGAGATTCTATTTCACCCTCTGTTTTATGGGCTGTTAGTAATGGAACAGAGATTAGAACAAGAAAAGACAAATGGCTAAAAAAGGTGTTCTCTTTGGCCCTGCAAAAAGAAATGAACCGGAATTGGTTTCTGATTACATTGCAAGAGAAGAAAGCCACTGGAAAGAAGCAGCATCGAGAGAACATTTTGATGACCAAACAGTTACTGAGATCTTGACAATCCCAATCAAGCATCAAACTGAAAAAGATCAGATTGTGTGGACATGCACACATAACGGTCAATACACAGTGAAGGCTGGGTACCACAGTATACGAGAATTGACAAACCAAAACAGAACAGACCAAGCTTCATCATTATACAACCTACCCAGAAAGTTATGGCCAGCAATCTGGAAACTCAAGAGTACCCCCAAAGATTAAATATTTCCTATGGAACTTTTGCCAAAATGCACTCCCAACCAAAGACAATCTTTGTCGAAAGAAGATCTCACCTAACCCTCTTTGTCCCATCTGCGAGCACAACCCAGAGACCGTTGAGCATTTGCTCCTCCTCTGCCCTTGGACCAAAAACATTTGGGCAAACCAGAAGCTAAACCTGCAGGTACAAAGCGCTGAGATAACATGAATTGAAGATTGGCTATATAATGTGATAGAGCACAGAATCGACTGCGTGGCATTTGTCTTATGGGGTATATGGAAGGCCAGAAACGAAGTCGTCTTCAAGAAGAAACCACCTGACCCAGAAGAGGTGGTATAGTTAGCTTTGACCTCCCTAAAATGCTTTCAAAAATGGTAGATCTTAACACGTGTAGCACAGATTGAGAAGAATTTGAGCGGAAGCAACATGGAAGCGACTAAAAATTGCACCTTCATAATCCATGTCGACGGCGCTTTTATCCCTGGAACAATGGAAGGGGCGACGGCTTGGGTTCTTCGCAACTCAACGGGATGCCTACTGGACGGAGGCATGAAACTGATCTCTGCTTCGTCTGCACTGATGACTGAGGCCATGGCTATGCTTGAAGCTCTCAATTACACCCTTTCTCCTCAATAAAGGACAGTCGAAGATCCTGCTCTCCCTTTTGACCCCCAAAGCGACGACCCGATAATTTCGTGCTTACTATTGCATCGTTGGGGGTAGACGTGGCCGGTTCCGATTCCTAAAAAAGGTAGAATCGGAATTAGCCGTTGAAAGGGCCGGTTCCGGGCGGTTTCAGTTCCATTTTTTAAATTTAATTTTTAAAATAATAAATTATAAATTATAATCCAATTATGCATTGTAATAAAATTTAGGGAAAAAAAAGAGAGGAGGAATGGGCTAAAACTGATGAATTATCATTAAGCGCATACATATTTTCTTAGGGATAGAACTTAAAATAATCAAATGTCATGTAATTCTTTTACCTTTGATAACCCCAATTTATCTCATCGTCAATCGTTACTACCCGTTGTGGTGCCGTGGCGATGATATCTCCACAATCCTTACTAAAAAATTCGTGTTTTCGATCCAAATTTCTTGATGTCGAAATCTAGCCTTCGTCCAATCGTCGATACAAGCTTGAACTTCCACAGACTCTAAACTTAATCTTAAACGGCGAGAGTCCAAAACTAATCCTCCAGGCGCTAAATGATTGTTCAAATGCAATTGTTGAAAAATATGTTGCTAATATCTGCGAGCGATGATGGCGAAAAACTGGGTAATCGATTGAGTGACTCTTTCACCACTGCAGGATTTGGAAATCATGCTTGTGTTCGGCATAACGAAACTCAAATTAAGTGGTTAAATATTTTTCTAATTCATAAATACTACCTATTGCCCCTCTTTATTTTGTTTGTCTACTCTTGATAATATTGTACCCTCTATTAAGTGAACTATCGCCTTCGCTTCGTAAAAGTGATAGATTATAAAGATCCACAATCACTTAAATCATATCTACTACAAAACTCTCCATATAATACTACTATATATTCTTTAACCTCATTGTATATTTGAAATATCTATTACATCTTTTAAATGTAAACAATCATAATAATACACATTCAATAATCTAGTAAACCATCTAATTTACTACGTGAATAAAAAAACAATATCAACCAAATAGACAAGAGGAATTTTGAAATAATAATGCAACTATTTTTCTCGCATTACTAAAATAGTCCGAGCTAATTCAGTATTTTTTTCATATTCACTAAAAACACCACCAATATTAACACACTCTATTAAAAATAAATGCGTAGTAGGATAATAAATACCAGATAAAGTATTAGTAGCATCATTAAAAATTTTCAAAAAATCTAAAAAAAATTTGCAAACGTCCCAATGTTGCGGAAGTAAAGTAATTTCCAAAATAAACATACATAATAAATCTTTGTAATCAAAAGTTTGACAAAGCAACTCGTAGGTAGAATTTCAACTAGTCGAATATCTTTTGGAAACCTTTTTGCCCTTCTCCTATGTTGTTTACAAAATTTTTTCCATGCTTTCATAAAATGGACACGACTCCATAAAAATTTAATTGCACCTTTTATTGGGGCGAGATAAGTCTCAAGAGTTCGTAAACTATCTTGAACACATAAATTTAAAACATGGCAATCACATTTAATGTGAAAAAATTGTCCGCCAAAAGAGGGTTTGCAAATATTTTCTAATTCGGGAATGGAAGTGGTATTTGCGGCGGTATTATCAAAATCAATTGAAAATACTTTATTTATCAAACTATATTCTTCTAAAACTTGCCTAATTATTCTATAAATATTATGAGCCGAATGTTTTTCATCAAAAACTCGAAATGCAATAAGTCTTTTTTGAATGGTCCAGTCGTCATCTATCCAATGACACGTAACACCCATATAAGAATGAATTTGCCAAGGATCATTCCAAATATCGCTACCCAAATGCACATGTCCATTAAATTCAGCAAAAAATTTGCTAAAGATTTTTTTTATTTTTTATAAAGATACAAAAGTTCGGGTTTAAGAGTACTTTCGGAATAATTGGAAACGGAGCATGATCAAGGGCAACATATTCGGTTAACGTTTGTTTATAAAGTGCATCAATGTAACGGAATAAATTATTAGTATTAGGATTGGCGTATCCATAAATTTGTTATTGCCTTGTGTCGATCCCCGCTTGCGTCGGATGCTTTTTCGTCGATGCCGACGGAATATTTCGTAGCCGTCTCTTTTGGTAAATTTGTATGTTTGCGAATAATATTTACAATTTATTTTATACTTACTTTGGCTCATATACCTTGTCAATGTGCAGCCACAAGTCGGATGTACTTCTCTCGGCCCTTCCGTTCGGCTCATTTGTCGTCGACGTTTTTCGACACCGGTAGGAGGATGAAGAATTTCTTGTGTTAAGACGTGCTCGACGTTCGGAATGGGAACAACGTTGATATTATCGTCATCGTCTTCTCAATATGTATACTCACGAGAATCATATTCGGGAATAGGATATTTGAAATCTCCCATTGTCATCTTAGCCTTTCCAGGTATTTCGTTTTCACTTGCCATTTTTTAGAGAATTGAGATGGGTTTGAGAGAATTGTCGAGAGGATTGATGAGAAAAATAAAAAAGGGGATGATAGATATTTATAGAGAAGGTGAGGGTTATTTAAATTTTAAAAAAAATTATTTTTTTTTGTCGAAGTAAGAAACGGCCAATTTGGCCACTACAATTTCAAGTTTGCAACGGCCAAATGGCCGCCGCAATTTGCAAAGGCTCATTACAACCGCTCTTTAGGCCGTTGGGGCCCATGGGGGAAAGAGCCCACACGAGCCCCTCCTTTAAAAAAAAAAAAACGGGTCGGAACCGTGGGTCCAATCAACGGGCTGATTCCGGCCCCCGGTCCCATTTGGCCACTTCTAGTTGGTAGTGGTGGTGGATAGACGTGGCCAAATGGAACCGGGGGCCCCGAACTGTTCAGATTAATCGGGGCCACGATTCGACCCGGATCGAAACCGGCCTGGAACCAGCGGTTCCGAGCCGATTCAAACCCCTTTTTATAATTAAAAAAGGAGGCCCGGTGGGGCTCTTTCCCCCAAGGGCCCCAACTTCTATTTGGACCAGTTACTTGCTTTAACCCAAAAAAAAATTATTTTTTTAAAGTTAAACAACCCTCGCCTTCTCTATAAATACCTATCTTCCCCTTTCATTTTTCTCATAAATCCTCTCAACAATTCTCTTAATTCTCTAAAAAATGGCAAGTGAAAGCGTAAATACCGAAAAAGCCAAGATGACGATGAGAGATTCCGAATATCCTATTCCTAGATATAATCTTTGTGAGTAGATATGGCCATTTGGGCCCGTGGGCCCGAACCGCCCGTTGACCGGACCCACGGGCCCAAGCCGAACCGGCCCGAACCGGTAGTTCCGGGCCGGTTCTAACCCAGCCCTATAAAATAAATAAATAAATAAGGGGGGCCCTTGGGAGGGCCCCCGGGCCCCAGGCCTAAAAAGAGCCGTTGGCTCTTTAGCCAAAATGGCCGTTGCATTGCAACGGCCATTTTAACCGCCTACTAGTGGTCGCCTCTCAAAGAATGCAACGGCTATTTTGGCCATTGCTTTAATTTAAAAAAAAAATTCAATAATTTTTTTTCTATAAATACATATCATTCCCTTTTCATTTTTCTCACAAATCCTCTCAAATTCTCTCAAATTCTCAATTCTCCGAATCCCGCCTCAATTTTCTCAAAAATGGCAAGTGGAAGCGAAATACTAGAAAGGGTAAGATGACGATGGGAGATTCCGAATATCCTATTCCCGGATATGATCCTCGTGAGTATACATGTTAGGAAGACGATGACGACAATATCAACGTTGTTCCCATTTCGAACGTCGAAGCACGTCCCAACACAAGAAAGTCTTCATCCGCCTACGGTGCCGAAGAAACGTCGACGGCAAATGAGCCGGAACGGAAAGGTCGAGAGAGTACATCGACTTGTGACAACACTTCGACAAGGTATATGACGAAAGCGAAGGTAAGTATAATGTAAATTATAAATATTGTTCCCAAACATATAAATTTAGTAAAGGAGACGGCTATGGAACATTCCGTCGACATCCGACGAAAAAACATCCAACGAAAGCGGGGATCGACACTAGGCAACAACAAATTTCTCGGCACGCCAATCCTAATACTCATCCTTTATTCCGTTACACCGATACACTTTATAAACAAACATTAGTTGAATATGTTGCCCTTGATCATGCTCCATTTACTACTTTGGTGAAAATTTTAATATGAAATATTTGATAAATATTGCGTTGGTTCCGCAAGCACCAACTATTCCGTAAGTATTCTTAAACGCGAACTTTTGCATCTTTATAAAAAACAAAAAAAAACTTTAGCAAAATTTTTTGCGAGAATTCAATGGACATGTGCATTTAGGTAGTGATATTTGGAGTGATCCTTGACAAATTTATTCTTATATGGATGTTAGGTGTCATTGGATAGGTGATTGACTAGACCATTCAAAAAAAAGACTTCTTGCATTTCGAGTTTTTAATGAAAAGCATTCGGCTCATAATATTTATAGAATAATTAAACAAGTTTTAGAAGAATATTATTTGATAAATAAAGTTTTTTCAATTGGTTTTGATAATGCAGCCGCAAATACCGCTTCCATTCCCGAATTAGAAAATATTTGCAAACCCTATTTTGGGGGATAATTTTTTCATATTAGATGTCTTGCCATGTTTTAAATTTATGTGTACAAGATGGTTTACGAACTCTTGAGTCTTCTCTCGCCTCAATAAAGGGCGCAATTAAATATTTATGGAGTCGTGCTCATTTTATGAAAGTATGGGGAAAATTTTGTAAACAACATGGGAGAAGGGCAAAAAGGTTTCCAAAAGATATTCGACTCGTTGGAATTCTACGTATAAGTTCTTCGTCAAACTTTTGATTACAAAGATTTATTATGTACGTTTATGTCGCAAAATATTCCCGAAATTACTTTACTTCCGCAACATTGGGACGTTTGCAAAAAATTTTTAGATTTTTTGAAAATTTTTAATGATGCTACTAATACTTTATATGGTATTTATTATCCTACTACGCATTTATTTTTAATAGAATGTGTTAATATTGATGGTGTTTTTAATGAATATGAAAAAGATAATGAATTAGCTCAAACTATTTTAGTAATGCGAGAAAAATAGTTGCATTATTATTTAAAAATTCCTCTTGTCTATTTAGTTGGTATTTTTTTTTATCCACGTATTAAATTAGATGGTTTACTAGATTATTTGAATGTGTATTATTATGATTGTTTACATTTGGAAGATATAATAGATATTTCAACTGTACAAAGAGAGGTTAGAGAATCTATAGTAGCATTACATGGAGAATTTTGTAATATATATGGTTTAAATGATGGTGGATCTTTACCATCTACCGCCTCAGGAAACGAAACCGGTAGTTCACTTGGTAGAGGTTATATTATGTTCAAGAGTAGACAAAAAAACAAAAAAAGGGGTAACGGGTAGTATATCCGAAATAGAAAAATATTTAACCACTCAATTTGAGTTTCGTGATACGTAACATAGTACTGCATTTTTAAATCCTGAAGTGGTGGCAGAGTCACTCAATCGACTACCCAAAGTCTTTGCCCTCATCGCTCGCCAAATATTAGCAACCCCATCTTCAACGGTTGCGGTTGAACAAGCATTTAGCATTGGAGGATTAGTTTTGGACTCTCGCCGTTCAAGATTAAGTCCGAGTCTCGTGGAAGCTCAAACTTGTGTCGACGATCGACGAAAGCCTTGATTTCGACACCAAGAATTGGATCGAGAACACGAATTCTTTAGCGAGGATTGTGGAGATACCACCGGCACGGGTACCACAACGGGTAGCGACGATTGACGATGAGGTAAGTTGGGGTTATCAAAGGTAAAAGAACTACATAGACTTTGATTCTTCTATCCCCAAGAAGATATATATGCGCTTAATGATAATTCATTAAGTTCAAGCCCATTCCTCCTTTCTCTTTTTTTTCCCCAAATTTTATTACAATGTACAATTTGATTATAATTTATAATTTATTATTTTTATTTTATTATTTATTAGTTTAAAAATTAAATTTAAAAAACGGAACCGAACCGGCCCGGAATCGCCGAAACCGGCGGTTCCGGTGAACCGGCCATCTCTACTTGTGAGTATACATATTGGGAAGACAACGACGATATGATCAACGTTGTTTCTATTCCGAACGTCGAGCACGTCCTAACACAAGAAAGTCTTCATTCTCCTACTAGTATCGAAGAAACGTCGACGGCAAATGAGCCGGAAAGAAAGGGTCGTGAGAGTACATCCGACTTGTGATCGCACTTCGACAATGTATACGATGAAAGCGAAAATAAGTATAATATAAATTGTAAATATTATTCGCAAACAAACAAATTTACCAAAGGAGACAGCTACGGAACATTCCGTCGACATCCGATTAAAAAACATCCAACGCAAAACAACAAATTTTCGGGTATGCCAATCCGAATACTCATAATTTATTCCGTTACACTAATGCACTTTATAAATAAATATTAGCTTAATATGTTGCTCTTGATCATCCTCCATTTACTCTTTGGTGAAAATTTTAATTTAAAATATTTGATAAATACTGCGTTGGTTCGGTAAGCACCAACTATTCCGAAAAGTATTCTTAAACGCGAACTTTTGCATATTTATAAAAAAAAATCTTTAACAAAATTTTTTGCGAAATTCAATGGACGTTTGCATTTAAGTAGCGATATTTGAACGGATCCTTGGCAAATTCATTCTTATATGTGTGTTATGTGTCATTGGATAGGTGATGACCGGACCATTCAAAAAAAACTTATTGCATTTCTAATTTTTGATGAAAAACATTCGGCTCATAATATTTATAGAATAATTATGCAAGTTTTAGAAAAATATAATTTGATAAATAAAGTATTTTCAATTGATTTTGATAATACCGTTTCTATTCCCGAATTGTAAAATATTTGCAAACCCCCTTTTGGCGGATAATTTTTCCACATTAAATGTGTTTGTCATGTTTTAAATTTATGTGTACAAGATGGTTTATGAACTCTTGAGACTCCTCTCGCCCCAATAAAGGGTGCAATTAAATTTTTATGGAGTCGTAACCATTTTATGAAAGTATGGGGAAAATTTTGTAAACATAGGATAATGGCAAAAAGGTTTCCAAAAGATATTCCGACTCCTTGGAATTCTACCTACGAGTTTTTTTGTCAAACTTTTGATTACAAAAATTTATTATATATGTTTATTTCACAAAATATTTCCAAAATTACTTTACTTCCGCAACATTAGGACTTTTGCAAAAAAAAATTAGATTTTTTGAAAATTTTTAATGATTCTACTAATACTTTATATGGTATTTATTATCTTACTACGCATTTATTTTTAATATAGTGTTAATATTGGTGGTATTTTTAGTGAATATGAAAAAGATCTTGAATTAGCTCGGGCTATTTTAGTAATGCAAGAAAAATGATTGTATTATTATTTCAAAATTCATCTTGTCTATTTAGTTGGTATTGTTTTTTATCCACGTATTAAATTAGATGATTTACTAGATTATCTCGAATATGTATTATCATGATTGTTTACATTTGGAATATGTAATAGATATTTCAAATATACAATGAGAAATTAAAAAATCTATAATAGTATTATATGGAGAATTCGTAGTAGATATGATTTAAGTGATTGAAAATCTTTACACTCCATCGACTCACGAAGCGAAGTGGCAGTTCACTTAGTAGAGGGTATAATATGTTTAAGAGTAGAAAAAAAAAAAAAGGGGCAACATATAGTATTTTTAAATTAAAAAAATATTTAACCACTCAATTTGAGTTTCGTAATGCCAAACACAAGATCTGATTTTCAAATCCTGGAGTGGTGGAAGAGTCACTCAATCGATTACTCGAGTTCTCGCCCTCATCGCTCGCGGGATATTAGTAACCTCTTTTTCGTCAGTTGCGGTTGAATAAGCATTTAGCGTTGGAGGATTAGTTTTGGACTCTTACGGTTCAAGATTAAGTCCGGAGTTTGTGGAAGCTCAAGCTTGTGTCGACGATTGGACGAATGCTAGATTTTGATATCAAGAGTTGGATCGAAAATACGAATTATTTAGTAAGGATTGTGCGGATACCACCGCCACGGGTACCACAATGAGTATCGACGATTGACGATGAGGTAAGTTGGGGTTATCAAAGGTAAAAGAACTACATGGCATTTGATTCTTTTAAGTTCTATCCCCAAGAAGATATGTAGGTGCTTAATGATAATTCATTAAATTCAAACCCATTCCTGCTCTTTTTTTTTCAAATTTTATTACAATGTACAATTTGATTATAATTTATAATTTATTATGTTTATTTTATTATTTATTATTTTAAAAATTAAATTTAAAAAATCGAATCGAAACCACAGGGAACCGAAATCGAAACCGCCCATTCCTGAACCGGAACCGGTGTTTCCTCGGAACCGGAACCGGTGTTATGGTGGTAGTGGAGAATCTTGAGCGGAGATTGGAATCGGACGTTGGAGCAATCCCCACATCTGCTTGTAGACAAAAATAATAATAATAAAAAATCAAGAAAAAGAACAATTAAAAGGAGAGGGGAAAAACAAAAGGGCAGGGGTCTATTTTAGAGAGTGGACTTTTTAAACCCTCAAATGGAATTTTAATTGTGGTGGCAACGCAAACGACTAAAGGTTGCTTAGAGACTTTGATTAAGCCAAGTGTCCCAGAAGAGTCGCGCCGATAGAGAAATTTTCATCTAGACATGATCAAAAGCGAAATCGAGGTAGGCCATGTAAAGTCATCGACTTTTACTGCCCTCAAATTGAGATTGGATCGGTCTTCTATATCGGACCGTATTCCGTACATACGCTAGAAAAGGTATCAAAAGCTGAATCGAAAGGACCGGCCAATGGATCATTAATAAGGGTGAGTGACACAGGCATTAATTTTAAGTAGAGCCGAAAGCTCTCCTCCCTCACTCAACTCTCCTATTTGAAAACTTTCGGAACCCTCCCTCCTCTCGCACTCTTAGAAATTTCCCTCATTTCATTCAACTCTCACACTCTCCCTCCCTCCCCCCACTCAACTCATGAAATTTCCCTCAAAGAATCCTCTATCGCCTCGCCTCGAACGCATTCTCTCTCGGACTCCTTTTCGTTGCTCTTATTCATTTTTTCTTGCTCTTTCTATTCATCCCCCTCATTTGCTTATTGAAAGAGATCCCTCTCACCTCGGGCGCCTTTATTGATATTATTATAAGTTGTTAGTGTTTTTTTTTATTGTTAATATTTTCATCATGTTTAAATTAATTTGCGAATTTTTTATTTTGCGAAGTTGAGACAAAAGAAAAGCTGGCTTCCTTACTCAGTGCTTTCTCTTGACAATTTGAGCTCTTCATTCGGCGCGTCTTTACCCTCGATAGTTTGAGGTAAATTTCGTTGTACTTATTTTTTGCGGTTTCGTAAGTATAGATTTATTTATGTGGTTATTATTCATACCGGAATCATCTATGTTACTTATAGTTTGTTAATAATTAGTTATAATATTTACGAATTTAGGTAAATAAAAAAAATGGCACTAATATCGTAAAAAAAAATTTTGGGACTCATTTTCGCAATTATGTTCATATTCGTTTTAGATATTTTCAAAATATTAAAAATAATTGTAAGAGTTTAAAATGATTTTTTTGGAGAGAACTTTTTTTTTAATAATTTCAAAATTTGAATAATAAAAAAGTCAAAAAAATAAAAAAATTGATTAAAATTTTTTAAAAATCATTGAAAATTCCAAAAACAATTCATAAAAAATCTTTAAAAATCGAAAACAAAGGAAATGGTCACAATCAACTGGCCAAATCCTAATTTGGGTATTTAGCCCCACATTCACTAAGCCCTTAGGGTTATACTAGGATATTTATTTCATTTGATATATTGAAAATTATAATGTTAATTTGTTAATGTATACGGGATGAATATTTACTAAATTGTAGATGCGAAATAATTTATAATTTCTTTATTTAGCGAGAATGTCGCCTACATCTTTTGCGATTGTGTACTAGGGAGGAGAATAGTACGAAATGAATATGAATATGGTTATAAAGGCAAACAATCTACGATATTCGAATTTACAAATATATCGACATTTAATGAGTTACATGTTACGATTGAGAGCGCATAAAATATAATAGAAAATCAGTATATTCAAAGCGTGATGTATAGATATCCGGTGGTAACACGCAATTGTGTTATGTACGAAATTACAAAGGTTCATGATAATGGTACAGTTAAGATGATCCCAAAGTTTGCATTTCAGTGGTGCTATGGGATTTTCATAGTTTTATACAATTGTAGTTGAACATCAAGTGCTAAATGATTTAGCTGGAGAAAATTACAATGTTGGTGAAGATGAAGATGATATGCATAATCGGTACATGAAGTCCGATGATAATGACGATAGTGATAAAGAAGATGATGATTGAATAGACATCGATGATGAAGATGTCGGAGGTGACAATATAGAGGTTTACTACAACACCCATTGCGGTAATCCCATTTTGCCATTGGTACATCCACTTGCTCTCTTCGAAAATCGATTTTAATATGATGCAAGACAATACAATGCCCAAGTCGGGCCGCACGTTATTTGATCCATCAAAAGAAATTGATGTTAGCATGTTATTTGCATCACGGGACGCGGTGCAGTTGGTTATGAAAGAGTACTTTCAAAAAAAATTATAAGTTATGGTAATCCGAATGGACCGTGTGATTGGAGACTCCACGCGACTACTAAAGTCGATGACATGTTTTGAAAAATAACTAAGTACGGTGGGCCACATACATGTAGTAATCCGCAAATGTCACGATATCATCGGCACCTTGATCAAAAGTTCATCCGCAACTTTAGAGAACGAATGGTCGCCGCCCAACCGGATATCAAAATCAAACCACTAATGGCGGAGGTTCAAGACAAGCTACACTTCCAATCTACATGTCGTAAAACCTAGAAGGCCAAACAAATGGCGATTACCAAAACTTTTGAAGGAAAGAATAAGTCATATGGTAGGTTGAAGAAGTATATGAACGAAATTAAGTTAAGAAATTCGGGTTCTCATTTCGTGATCGTTGATCGCATAAACCCGAAGCGAGCTACACGGTTTCAATCGGATGTTTTGGACTTTCAAGCAGACGATTGAAGGCTTCAAAAGATGTCATCCCTCGATATTTATTGATGGTACTTTTTTGTATTGGAAATATCGAGGAACGCTATTTTGTGCGGCCTCACTTGATGGTAACAATCATAATTTTATATTCGCATTTCTTTGTGATCGAAATAGAAAATGCCGACAATTGATAGTGATTTATGAATCTATTGCTTAGATATGTCACTAGGAGGGACAATATTTGTGTAATACCAAACAGACATATCGAGACTCAATGAGCAATGTAGATAGCGAGGGTGGCGTGCTCTACATGGCCACCATAGATATTGCATTCGGCATATTGTTAGCAACTACAATAAACAATTCAAAAATGTCGAAGGAAAAAGATATGTTCACATGGTAGATAAATTTTAAAATTTGTAAATTTGAGGAAAATACGCATTCATAAATTTGAGTGCGAAGTACTAATTATTGTTGTAATGTACAACTTATGCGAATCAATAGTGAAAGTTCGATCGAATCATGAGTCGAATTAAAGAGTTAGATTAGAAAACAGTGCATAATGTGATCAAATTTCAAAAGAGAAATGGACAAAGGCTTATGATGAAGGGAGGATATATTGATCGATGATGACAAATTTAGTTGATGGTGGAGAATATATTCTATCAATTAGTCCATTATTTTGACACGAAAAGAACAATGTACAAGATGCGAGAAAGACAATCGATAGATATATACGCAATTTGCGAGTAAGACGCTCCGAAAAAACAAGTGAAAAAATAAATAATGAGTGGCATTATCGAGATCGAGTACTTAAACGGTTTAGTATGCATCGCCTAATACCTACTCCTCTTGGCGATCATAAAGCCTTGCATGATATTGACAATAGACTAACTAGGAAGGATTGGACAGTTAAGCACAAACGATGAATTGCTATGTGGGGCATACGTGCCGAATATATAGGATATGTGGAATGGTTTCGTAGACAAACACGGAAATGCATTTCTATTATATGAGTCGTAATGGGTTCAACGGTTCGTGCAAACACTTTTAATTTAATTCATTAATTATTTTTTAATAGCACAAGTTATTAGCATTTGATCACTTCTATTATTTTTGATATCATTACCAAGGTGATGGCGTCGTACAAATCTTTTCTATAATAAATTCACGTTTATATCGTTAAGCTTGGGCAAAGATGGAAAGGATAGTTAGGGCAATACTATATGTCCGGAATGAGGAGAGGGGGCTAACAATGATGTCATCATCCCAATCAAGAATTACAAGCAAAGACTGTTGGGCCGCACGAGTATGACCCACTCCGAGCCCGTTCGGCTCACTCCGGAGAACCCCTCGAGCTCATCCAGTTGGTGATGTCGTCCCTTATACCTTGAAATTTGATTAAACCATGCAGCTATTTTCGGATCAAACTCCCCGATTCGGCTCATGATCCGATCGAACTTTCGTTGTTAAATCGCGTAAGTCGTACATTACAATAATAATTAGTGTTTCGCACTTAAATTTATGATCACGTATTTTCCTCAAATTTCAAAATTTAGTTGCCATCTCGAACATATCTTTTGCCAACGGCATTGTTGAATTATTTATTGTAGTTGTTGACAACGTGCCGAATGCAATATCTATGGCGGACATGTCGAGTACCCACTGTCGCGACCTAGAAAAAAAAATAAACAAGTCATCTTTTTCGGCTAATGGATTATCGGGTTAATTAATTAACTAACCTAACTCGGACTCTCCCAAGTCCATACCAAATCGCAACTTAAGGTTCGAATGATTAACATGCAATGTGATTTGAATTTGGAGTCGCCACTAATCATTTTCGGTAGGTCGATTAGAAACCTAAATAAAATAGCGGGAGAAAACTATCTTATTTCTGCGAACAGGAGATTAAGAGTCCAGGGGACTTGGTTACATTAATTACAACTAATGCCTTTTCGATACCTTAAAATTCATGAAACAAATAATGAATTTGACAAATTTAATGAATTCTACTTGAAGATCAAAGAATAAATTTTTTTGGATTTTTCTTCCCATGACATTTTTTGAAATAAAGAAATTACATGAAATTAGGATAAAATAGGTTCAAGGTTACTTCCCAATTTGAACTCGTGCACCAAACTCGTGCTTCGGGCTTGTCTTGACCATTGGACCGATTTGGTGACTCGTTAGACCAAGAAATCTCTTGGTCCTATCTCTCCTTTACGCTTCTTTTCTCATATCGCTAGAATTTCATGAGATTGCAATTCGGGCGTTGATATTTTTTCCCTTTTGCTCTCCTTCTATTCTTGTACCATTGATGTCTCATCGTTGATATGCATTGTTATTTAACATAAAAACGTAGAAAAAAAAAATCGGTGTAGAAAATCAAAGCTAATTTGTAATTCGAAATTAAAGAAAGTTAGGGAATCACTTAACTTTCTTTTCTTTGCGAAGCTTGAACGATGGTGATGAACTTGTGGCTCGTGTTGATGGGTGCGAGAAATTGGCAATGGTAGCACCAAGCTTCAAAACACTCAAACCCTCTCAAAACTCTCTCCAAATTTTTTCTCAAGAATTCTCTTTTTCCTCTCTAAAGAATTCCTCTCAAAAACTCTCTCAATTCTCTTTCACCCCAAAAACTCTCTCCTCTCTTCTACTCCCCCAAAAAACTCTTCTTTTAATTCTCTTCCACTAAAAAAAACTCCTCCTCTCTCTTCAAGAACTCTTCTTTTTTATAGACAAAGTTCTTCATCCTTCATTCTTCATCTTCATTTCCTCACCTTCCATTTTCATCTTTCTTTTCTTCATCTTCATCTTTCTTCTTCATCTTCATTTCCCACCTTCCATTTTCATCTTCTCTTCTTCATCTTCATCTTCTCTTCTTCACCTTCATTTCTCCATCTTCCATTTTCATCTTCTCTTCTTCATCTTTATCTTCCTTTCTTCATCTTCTCTTCTTCATCTTCCTTTCATTATCTTCATCTTCCTTTCTTCATCTTCCATTTTCATCTTCCTTTCATTATCTTCTCTTCACCATCTTCCTTTCCCCATCTTCTTTTGGTATTTGCAATCCAGCCCTCGAAATTTCAAGTATTTGCAATACTGCCCTCAAGTTCGAGTATTTGCAATACTGCCCCCGAGAAAATATTTCTTTCAAGCTCAAATCTTCTTGGTGCATTTTTTCACCCTACGCCTAGTCGGCACTCGTTAAATTAAGCTCAAATTATATGTCAATGCTAAATGAATATGTGAGATGATTTTTGTTTAGAACTAAAATCGGTTCTAATTTTTATGCAATAAATTAGTCAAAATTTAGGCGTCAACACCCACTCTTTGTCTCCATTGCTCGTTGAATCTCGATATATCCGTCGATATTACATAAATATTGTCCCTTCGACGACATATCTCCGCAATAGATTCATAAACCATTATCAATTGTCGAGTATTTTCTATTTGACCACAAAGAAATACCAACGAAAAATTATGATTGTTGCCATCAAGTGAGGCCGCTCAAAAGGACGTTCCTTAGTATTTTCCATACAAAAAAGTACTATCAATAAATATCGATGGACGATATCTTTTGAAGCATTTAATCTTCTCGCTTGAAAGTCCAAAACATCCAGATTGAAAACCTTGCAACTATGATCCGGGCTCATGAAATTCATCGATCACGAAATGAAAACCTAAATTTCATAATTTAATTTCGTTCATGTATTTCATTAACCTATCGTATAACTCATCCCATCCCGCAAAAGTTTTGGCAATCATCATTTGTTTGGCCTTCCAAATTTTACGATAAGTAGGTTGAAAGTACGACTTGTCTTGAACCTCCGTCATCAATGGGTTGATTTTGATATTTGGTTGGGGGACGACCATTTGTTCTATAAAGCTGAAAATGTACTTTTGATCAATGTGCCGATGATCCCGTAAAATTTACTGAATTACTATATGTATATGACCCATTATACTTTATTATTTTTCAAAACATGCCATTGACTTTAGTAATTGCGCAGAGCCTCCAATCATACGATCCATTCGGATTGCTATACCTTATCACATATTCTCTTTTTTTGTCACATTATCGCGAAACTTATGATTTCTTCTCAAAGAGTACTCTTTTTCAGCCCAATTACACCGCGTCTCGTGATGAAAATAACATGCCAACATCAAATTCTTTTAATGGATCAAATAACGTACGACCCAACTTGATTGTTGCATCGTCTTGCATCATATCAAAATCAATCTCCGAGTAGGGCGATGGATGTACCAATGGTAAAATGAAATTACCGCAATGGGTGTTGTAGTAAGTCTCTATATTGTCATCTCCTACATCTTCATCATCATTGTTATCAATGTCCATCCAATCATAATCTCTACATCACTATCATCATCATCATTATCATTATTGTCATTATCATCGGACTCCACGCATCGATTATGCATACCATCTTCATCTTCACTAATATTGTAACCCTCCATAGCCAAATCATTTGGCACTTAGTGTTCGATTCTGATTGCATAAAACCGTGAAAACCCCATAACACTAGCCTATAGTGCAAATTCTTTGGATCATCTTAATTGTACCATCATCATGCACCTCCGTAATTTCGTATATAACACAATTGTGTGTTATAGTCGAATATATATACATCAAGCTATGAATATATTGGTTTTTGTTATATTCAACGCGCTCTCAATCGTAGCATGTAACAAATCAAATGTCGATATGTTTGCAAACTCGAACATGGTAGATTGTCCGCCTTCGTAACCATATCCATATTCATTTCGTAATATTCTACTTTCCAAATACATGATCACAAAAGATATAGATGACATTCTCGCTAAATAAAAAAATTACAAATTATTTCGCATCTACAATTTAGTAAATATTTGTCCCGTACATATTAGCAAACTAACATTATAATTATCAATATATCAAATGAAATAAATGTCCTCGTATAACCCTTAGGGCTTAAAGAATGTGTGATCAAAGTTCAGGGGCAAAATACCCAAATTAGAATTTGTCCAATTAATTGTGGCTATTTCCTATTTTTTTCGGATTTTTTAAAAAAATTATGATTTTTTTTGAAAATTTCAATGATTTTTAAAAATTAATTATGATTTTCTATTTTCTAATTTTGTTACCTAATTTATAAATTATTTAAAAATTATTTCTCATCCAAAAATTCATTTTAAACTCGTAAAATTATTTTTAATATTTTAAAAATTGCCAAAATAAATATGGACATAATTGCGAAAATGAGTCCCACAAAATTTATTTTTACGAGATTAGGGTGATTTTTTTTATTTACCTAAATTCGAAAACATTATAACTATTATCAAAACATTAGCAAAAATTAAATCATATTATTAAAAAACTATATGTAACATAAATGATTCAATTATAAATAATAACCAAATAATAAATATATACTTATGAAAATGCAAAAAATAACTACAACGAAATTTACCTCAAATTATCGCAGGTAAGCACGCGTTGAATGAAGAGCTCAAACTGTTAAGAGAAATCACCGAGTAAGGAGGTCGGTTTTGCTTTTGTCTCAACTTCTGCAAAATAAAACATTCACAAATTAATTTAAACATGACAAAAATATTAACAATAAAATAAAAACACTAACAACCTATAATAACATCAATAAAGGCACCTAAAGTGAGAGGTATCTCCTTCAACGAGCAAATATGGCCGATGAACAGAAATAGCGAGAAAAAATGAACGATAGATACAAAAGGGCGTTCTGAGGCGAGGGAGAATTCTTTGAGGGAAATTTCATGAATTAAGTGAAGAAGAATTGTGTGCGTGAGTTAAGTGAAATGAGGAAAATTTCTGAAAGTATGAGAGGAAAGAGGGTTCCGGAAGTGCGAGAAGAGGGAGTGTTAAGTGAGGGAGGAGAGCTTTCGGCTCTGCTTAAAAAGCAAAGCCAAAGGCTCTATATAGCGTGATTGAAGGAGCTGCAGCTACAGCACCTTTGCTAGCGTTGCAGCACCCGTGAGAAGGGCAGGGCCCCTTCCCTCCCCCTCCCCCTCGACAGGCAAAATGCCAAGCATGGGGAGGGGGGGTACCCCAGCTTTGCAGGATGCAGAGCTGCCCCACTGGCGAGCGAGCCCTCGTTCGACAATTAGACTACCGATCTACCCCTAAAATAGTAAATTCTTTTTTTTTTAATCTGTTTTGGTAAAAAAATTTAATTTTATTTTGGGAAAAAGCCCCACCAAGAACAGACAAAACACACGTTATTCATAATTTCACTTCGCTGACTTTGTACTAAGCGTTCTTATCTCTCTTTTTATCTCTCTCTCTCTCTCTGTATCTTCCCAGCGTCATCCCTCATCGCCTCATCGTGATCTTCTGGACAGTCATTCCCATTTTCTTGGCCCCCCACCCCCACAAAAAAAAAAACTCAATATGAACGAAGTTGTTCTATCTTGCTCTAAGCAGATATGGTGCGAGAGTGCAGATGCAGCCACAGCCACTGCTAAAAAACCTAAGAAATCCAGGGCCATCTGCATTTTAGGGCTTTGACAAATTTAGTGTTTGTAAAGAAACCGTTCTTCTTCATTTTTTCTCCCAAGGAAGGAAACCGAATTAGTTACAAAAAGAGAAGAACAGATGTGGAACCAGTTACTAGCTTTGGCGGTTCGGGGAGGGTGACCACTAGGGCAAACAGCAAGGACCTCTCAAGGGTAGGCCTAACCAGCTTACCCTATAAAAACTGGAACTTGAGAGAGCCGAAAGAGAGAAAAACATGATACAAGCAGGAAAAACTTTAGAGGACTCCTCAAGGGTAGGCCTCAGAACAATTGAATCCGGCTTTCTTGCAACCTTTTCCTCTTAATTTGGTTCAGGGGGAACTGCTTTGCCGATAAGGCCCGTATGAAGGCAGGAACAATAGACACTTTACTTGCACAATCAAGAAAGAAGTAAACAAACATGTGAGGCAAAGAAGGAACCAAAAAGACGTGGAATTCAAGCTAGAGCAGGGGGAATCTCACGTCTGTTTACGACCGGTGGGGGCTTCGGGATGTCTTCTATCCCCTCGTAGCTGCACCATCGGCTCGTCAGGGATGGTCGGATTCATCAGCATGTTCGATGGCACGTTCCGGACTTCCTCCTACATTCCCATAGATTAGAACCTCAAAACTAAACACAAAGGAAAACAGATCAAGGAAAAGGAAGACAAGCCTATAAGCTACTGTCCACAAAAGAGGAAAAAAAAAAAGAACAGGGAAAGGGAAAAAACAGCCAATTATTCAACCATTATTGGAGAAACTCTAGCTGTCTTCTTATTTCAGTCGTTTTTTTAGTTTTTGCTCATGGTAAGAACAGAGCCCTAGGTTGATGAGTTCTCTCTATAGCATCAGCAAAGCATGAAACGCAAATGTCGTATACCAGAAGGTTTTGAGGGGCGAAGTAAGAATGGCCGATGTGAAGCTGATTTGTGGCGGCCGGAGGGAGGAGGAGGCCTCGCATGTTGACCGACAGGAGATTGGTGCAGTGACCACATCGGACCGTGACCGTCTTGAACAAGCTGCTGCACGGAACGCTCACCTGCAACGCAAAACGTCACAACCTCCAAGCCAAACAATGTCACAACAAGAAGAAGAACCTCCGCATCACAGAGAGAGGAGGAAGAAGAGAACGAAGAGAAGACAGAAGAAGAAGAACAAGAACAAGAACAGGGGCAGCAGCTTAAATATTCAGAACGCGAGAAGGAGAGACAGAATAATGCGAGGAAGAATCATTATTGGGGACAAAAAGTCAGGGAGGGAGAGAGAGAGAGAGACCGCAAGGACGGTGTCCCACGCGAGAAAATATTAGGTGCTCTTGGCGCACCAGCACATCTCTGAATCAATCCATTTAAAATTCGCCACGTGGAAAGCTGCGTCCCATTATTAACTTTAATTTATTCACTCTATTAAGCTCTCGTCACCGTTACTTTTTTCCCGTTACCCTTTCTTTCCCCACTTTCACGGTCTCCACTTTTCACTGTTGTCTTCTTCTTCTTGTCGCCCGCACGCACGCCTAGTTCGCCACAGGCGAGGGTCGCTATCGCCGGATTCGGCGAGGAATCTGGACGAGGGCTCACCACGCCGGATCTGGCGAGGCATCGACATTCGCCGCCTGGACGAGGGCAGACCTCGCCGGATCTGGCGAGGTTTCGACCCTCGCGGCCTTCTTGTCACTTGCGCACCTCATGGGCGACGGCTGGCCACAG
Source organism: Rhodamnia rubescens (assembly GCA_021437795.1). NCBI lineage: Eukaryota > Viridiplantae > Streptophyta > Magnoliopsida > Myrtales > Myrtaceae > Rhodamnia > Rhodamnia rubescens. The sequence continues at coordinate 1,346,781 of JAILYA010000023.1, forward strand.
GCGAGGGTCGCTATCGCCGGATCTGGCGAGGCGTCGACCCTCGCGGCCTGGGCGAGGGGTCAACTTCTTGCGGCCCGGGCGAGGGGATGAAGGCGAGGGGGAGGGGGGAAGCAGTCCGAGAAGTTGAAGGTATTGCCGACGTTTGATGATGTGGCCGGAGAGAAATGTAGGCGAAGAAGTTGTGGGTACATGCGCCTTCGTTTTCTTTTTGCCTCTGGAACCAAGAACGAGAAAAGGAAAGTAAAGTAGGAGGAAGAAAGCGATTCTGCAAGTAACGGAGGAGAGGAGAGAGAAACTAACGGTGAAGGATAAGAGGGAAAATAATTTGACAAGTGGGACCCAGCTTATATATTTTAATAATTTTTTATATTAATTATTATTTTTTAATTTAATTTTCTAAAAAAAATTTAGGAAATGACATCTGGATTCTCGTTCTCCTTAATTTCATATATCTTATCAATTTTATTTTATGAATAATTTTAATTAATTACATAATTACAATATTATGTTTTAATTATATATTTTAATAATTTTTTTCTAATTTAATTTTTTAAAAAAAATTAAGAAATGACATCCGGATCCTCATTCTCCTTAATTTCATATATCTTATCAATTTTATTTTATGAATATTTTTAATTAATTACATAATTACGACATTATTTATTAATTATAGATCTTAATAATTTTTTATATTAATTATTACTAATTATGTTATAAAGATAAGCTTCACAAGAAAAAAATTATAAATAAAATAAATATAAACATGTTAAAAATATATGAAATAAATCAAATATTATAAGTATAAATAATTAAAATACTTAAAAAATAAAATTTAAAAAAAAAAAAAAAGAAGGGGCCCAGCCCGCTCGACAGCCCAACTGTCGAGCGGGTGGGCTGCCGAACGAGCCTCGCTCGGTGGCCCAACTGCCAAACGAGGCCCAAAATGATAAATATTTTTTAAAAAAATTAATTTTTTAAATATTTTTAAAAAAATCAAATTGAAAAAAAAACCCGATTTTTATAGGGTTAGTTTGTTTTTTCTGCTGTTTCAGCATCAAATCTCTGGTATGCATTTCTGGACCACTTGTTGGTCATTGAAGAATCATGAAGGGTAGCCGCACTAGAAGGGGGAGAAAGAGAGGGGGCACAGCTGCAACAAACAGCTGAAGCTTGAATGGAAGAAAGCAAGAAAAGGAGAAAATATTATAAAAATAAAAAATAAAAAATAAAAAAATAAAAATCTTAGGGTTTGGCATTCCCGAGAGATGGAGGGAAGTGGGGGGAAGGGACGTATGCATGGGAGTGATTTAACTCTCTCTCATTCACCTGTTGTTTTCACTGGTCATGACAGTGGGGACTATGGACCCCCCCCTCCTCAAACAACTCTCTCCTTCCTTCCTCCACTTCTTCTGGGCTTTCGTTGTTCAAATTCCGACCATCAATGACTCCAAATCTTTGTCTATTTCTCGACCCCCAAAAAAAAAATGTTTGTGTCGATGCCAAAACTCTGCTTCCGTTGTAAGTGTGGGGTTAGTGGATCAGAGAGAGAGAGATTCGACCTGGATCTATTCTAAGAATTTTTGTGGACAATATATTATTATTCTCACGATGATGAAAGAATGTTCTGCCAGCAAAACTCTACTTTTAAATAAGGCTTACAATATTGACCAGGAAAAAAAATAAGACTTACAATCTTATACTCCCGCCACTTTTTAGAATAAAAAAACGGTGAATCCAAAAGACTCTACGGGGATTGTGAAATGATACGCACCTAACATCCGTACGACTTGGAATTAGCCTTGCGCCTTTATTTCTAGCTCTTCATTCCCAAATCACAGTCCATAGCCTTAGTGATGGCGGGTCCGATTCCGAACCGCCGATTCCGGGCGGTTTGGGGCCGATTCTGGTTTCGTTTTTTAAATTTAATTTTTAAACTAATAAATAATAAAATAAATATAATAAATTATAAATTATAATCAAATTGTACATTGTAATAAAATTTGAGGAAAAAAAAAGAGAAAGGAGGAATGGGCACGAACTTAATGAATTATCGTTAAGCGCCTACATATCTTCTTGGGGATAGAAAAATCAAAGTCTTATGTAGTTCTTTTTACCTTTGATAACCCCAACTTACCTTATCGTCAATCGTCGCTAAGTTGTGATGCGTCTTAGGTGGTATCCCCACAATCCCGTTAAAGAATTCGTGTTCTCGATCCGTTTCTTGGTGTCGAAATCGAACTTTCGTCGATCGTCGACACAAGTTTGAGCTTCCATGACTGGACTTAATCTTGAAGCGAGAGTCCAAAACTAATCCTCCAACGCTAAATGCTTGTTACCCGCAATCATTGAAAATGAGGTTGCTAATATCGACGAGCGATTAGGGCGAAGCCTTTGGGTAGTCGGTCGAGTGACTTCGCCACCACTCCAGGATTTGAAAATGCATCTTATTTTACGTATCACGAAACTCAAATTGAGTGGTGAAATATTTTTTATTTCATAAATACTACATGTTGCCCCTTTATGTTTTTTTTTGTCTACTCGAAGGCATATCATAACATCTAAAGTGAACTGCGATTTCGTTTTCTCGAGGCGGTAGATGGTAAAGATCCACTATCATTTAAACCATATCTATTACAAAATTCTCCATGTAATGCTACTTATAGATTCTCTAACCTCTCTTTGTACAATTGAAACATCTATTATATCTTCCAAATGTAAACAATCATAATAATACACATTCAAATAATCTAGTAAACCATCTAATTTAATACGTGGATCAAAAACAATACCAACTAAATAGACAAGAGAAATTTTGAAATAATAATACAACCATTTTTCTCGCATTCTTGAAATAGTTTGAGCTAATTCATTATCTTTTTTCGGATACATTAAAAACACTACCAATATTAACACATTCTATTAAAAATAAATGCGTAGTAGGATAATAAATACCGGATAAAGCATTAGTAGCATCATTAAAAATTTTCAAAAAATCTAAAAAAAATTGCAAACGTCCCAATGTTGCGAAGTAAAGTAATTTCGGGAATATTTTGCGACATAAACGTACATAATAAATCTTTGTAATCAAAAGTTTGATGAAGCAACTTATACGTAGAATTCCAACGAGTCGGAATATCTTTTGGAAACCTTTTTGCCCTTCTCCCATGTTGTTTACAAAATTTTCCCATTCTTTCATAAAATGGGCACGACTCCATAAATATTTAATTGCGCCCTTTATTGGGCGAGAGAAAACTCGAGAGTTCGTAAATCATCTTTGTACACATAAATTTAAAACATGGCAAGCACATCCTAATGTGAAAAAATTGTCCCCAAAAGAGGGTTTGCAAATATTTTCTAATTCGGGAATGAAAGCGGTATTTGCGGCTACATTATCAAAACCAATTGAAAAAACTTTATTTATCAAATAATATTTTTCTAAAACTTGTTTAATTATTCTATAAATATTATGAGTCGAATGCTTTTCATCAAAAACTCGAAAATGCAAGAAGTCTTTTTTGAATGGTCAGGTCATCACCTATCCAATGACACGTAACACTCATATAAGAATGAATTTGCCGAGGATCACTCCAAATATCACTACCTAAATGTACTACGTCCATTGAATTCCGCAAAAAATTTTGCTAAAGATTTTTTTGTTTTTTATAAAGATGCAAAAGTTCGCGTTTAAGAGTACTTCGAGAATAGTTGATGCTTGAGGAACCAACGCAGTATTTATCAAATATTTCATATTAAAATTTTCACCAAGGTAGTAAATGGAGCATGATCAAGGGCAACATATTCGGCTAATGTTTGTTTATAAAGTGCATTAGTGTAACGGAATAAAGGATGAGTATTATGATTGGCGCACCCGAAAATTTGTTGTTGTCAAAGTGTCGATCCCATTGCGTTGGATGTTTTTTGATCGGATCCGACGGAATGTTCCATACCATCTCCTTTGCTAAATTTATATGTTTGGAAACAATATTTACAATTTATATTATACTTACCTTCGCTTTCGTCATATACCTTGTCGAAGTCTTTTGCCATAAGTCGGATGTACTCTCTCGGCCTTTCCGTTAGGCTCATTTGCCGTTGACGTTTCTTCGGGCAGTAGGCGGATGAAGACTTTCTTGTGTTGGGACGTGCTCGACGTTCGAAATGGGAACAACGTTGATATTATCGTCATCGTCTTTCCCAACATGCATACTCACAAGGATCACATCAGGAATAGGATATTCGAATCTCCCATCGTCATCTTACCCTTTTCTAGTATTTGCTTCCACTTGCCATTTTTGAGAAAATTGAGGCGGGATTCAGAATTGAGAATTTGAGAGAATGTGAGAGAATTTGAGAGAATTGTTGAGAGGATTTGTGAGAAAAATGAAAGAGGAAGGATATATATTTATAGAAAAAAAATTATGATTTTTTTTTTTTTTTTTAGTATTAATCAAAGCAACGGCCAAATGGCCGTTTGAGCCTGAATGCAATGCGGCAGCCGACCAACGGCTCTTTCGGGCCCGGGGGCCGAGGGGCCCCTCCCAAGGGGCCCCCCTTTTTTTTTTTTTTTTTTTTAAGGCGGGTTGGGCGGTTCGGGCCGGTTCCAATTTTTCCCAAACCGGAACCGGCCCGCGAGGGCTGGTTTCGGTTCCGGTTTGGGCCCGTGGGTCGGTCAACGGGCCGGTTCCGGGCCACGGGCCCAAATGGGCATCTCTACATAGCCTTCTCCAAAAAAATTCATTCTTCCTCCTTGATATACGAGGATTCTATCGCCACGTTCAGCCGGTCAGCAATTGTTGGTAAAGACGTGAGACACGCTCCTACTCTTCTAGCCCTCTCGTCCTTCTTTTAACGTTCTTGTGTCCTATTTGGTGTTTTTCATTACAAACGTCTCTAGGCATTGTTGATCTAATGGTTAAGAAAAATTCCTGGACCGAGCGAATGATGTGTCATCCATCTTGCCAAATAAAAGGTCGTTAACATTACTGGTTTTGTTTTCAGTAACCAAGAAGCCGAAGCCGTTTTACAGGTTCTCGTTTGAGAGTGTCCTGGGAAAGTAACATGTCGAGGAATATATCTTAGATTCAATTCCTTGCTATCTAACTTTGTACATTGTTCGAGTAAGCTTCGTAAACCTACAGCATATCCCATCTTAAGAGCTTAGCAAGTATGGATCACACCGGCATATAATATCGGTGCCGCACTTGATTCCACGACACAACTCAACAGCTCATCAGGTGCGTAGGTGAGTTATTCGCGTTACTCGCCCTGGTTCTCTTCCATCATTGAGATACCTTCTGCACTAGGAGTCTAGGATTAGCAGATCTCGAATTGATCCGCTCACGCGACGTGAAAACGACCTGCAGTTAGGCGTATCCCAGTTGGAAACGCAAGAGCCGCTTTTAGGAATTTAGCTGAGTCCTGATCATGTGTCTAGAAGCGGGTTTAAAACGTTCATAATTGCTGTTTAATCCCGGCCCATGATCTACTTATACCTAGAACAGGAAAAAGAAAAAAAATACTTTGGCATGTCTTTCACCGGTCGGATCTTCGGCATCACATGTCGGGTCTCGTCAACATGAGACGATTAGCGACTCCTCGTTCACTTTGGTTTAGAAAGTAAGGACTTGAGTCATTTCGACAAATACCTTTTCGTGTGAATAATCCTTTAGCTAAAAACTTTTTGGCTCAGTTGTAGAATATTTAGTTGCCAATCACGCATGTGTTGTCTGGACTTAGCAATTAACTACACAAACTGTTACGCGAAACCAAAGCGATCGAACGATAAAATAGACATAACAAGAAAATAAATCGAACACCAGGATGTGTATGTGGTTCGGTCGTAGAGACCTACGTCCACGGGGAAGAAGCATTCGAATTCCACTATAGAACGAGCGATACTACGGAGATTACAAAACCACACTCGAATCACCCAAACACTCTCGGTGTTTTAGCCCCAATTACATCCAAGAACGCTTACATGATTTAGCCCTCAATTCTTAGCAAAATAATCTATCAATCTCGTAAAGGAATTACACACAAATCTAACCTCAAGATTTAATCGACTTCGACACTCGAATAGTTGATATAATTTCACGAAGAAATTCAGGCCAAGCACTCGCATAAGAACGGCGCTTCAGACTTCTTCTTGGACGTAATATCACGAAGACCCACGCTCTCAAGCACTTGGTAGTCGGCGCTTCTGGAAAGGAAAGAAAGCACACCCCTTTGAACTTTTTTCTGACTCTTGAGTATATCTAAATATATTGTTAATCTTCTTGGATGACGTCAACTAGAAGAGAATCCATGTGCAATATCTCAAGAGGATTCGGTCAACAGCAAAGTGTCTTTCTCCTTTTTTTTTATCTTCGTTTTTATTTCCTTTCCCTTAGCTAACAATGCAGGAAATCTTTCACTACCGAACATGAAATATATCTCCACGGCAGACCCCTACAAATCTTGCACGATTATATATCCAAACAAAATTTCCACCGATGTCGTCCATAAATATTTATTTATTTTCGTAATTCAGATTTTCATTTTGAGCTCAAACTCGGGACATATTTTCAATAATCTCCACATTGGCTCGACGTTTAAGCCAAGTCACAATCGCTTTGCTAAAATCGAACTTTATCGCTACTCTCCCAACAGCCCCAATGGACTCAACCGCCCACGGATATCATCCAAGTCCAAGTCGCACTTAAACTTCCTCAGAATAGTGGATCTCATCAAAAATACCAACGAACATGCACTTTTAACTGTTCCACAAGGATTTTTTGATATAAGCCCCTTAATCACGAGATAAAGCAAAACCACCGTTGCATCCATATATGTTAGAAGATCGAATACGTACCTTGTCAATATCGGTAGTTACATCAACTATTGGCTTTATAGGCTCCACCTCGCTACAAGCAACATATGTGTCGATTACCACGCTAGTATCCACTACCTCATGAATTTACGGTTGCAACTCCACTTCAAGCCGAACACCGTCTAGATCCGTATGAACATTGCTACAATCACTCCTAACTTGAAGTCTTGGAGACTCGTTAAAGATAATTTTTCTACTGCGAACGGGTGAATTTATATTCGGGCACCGCAATTGAAAACCCCACTCACCTTGTGCATAGCCATGGAATATGCACATTGCCCTCACATCGAGTGACCATCACTTACTCGATAATAACATGGGCAATCACTTACTCGATAATAACACGGGCAATCAAACATTCTAAAAGTAGAATAATTTGCAACGTTACACGATCACACTTCTTCGGGAGTTCGATATCCGATCCACGATCGATGGAGATCCGTTCATCAGTAGCTCGCCATACTAAGCGCATCTGCTAAAATTCTTCTAGCCATACCGGAACTATAGATTAGTTTACGGGCCGTCTCTAGTAATGTTACTGCTCATCAATTCTGTAAATTGTTGTGGTTTTACTGGCACTAGTATGGTGTTTCACTATGCCCTTTGTCATGCGGAATTTATTTACCAAGTTCCAGCATGACTCCATGTTATTGTCGGTTGCATATGCTTGAACAACTTACAAGTCTCTGTTTCGATCAAAACTCTTGACCAGCGTATTCCCGACACCAACATCAAACTTGTGCCTCGGCACGATATACCAGTCTTTCTCGAGCAATCATTAGACTCTTGAACGGATGCCGACGTCTCCGGAGCGAAACCCGTCAATGTCTCACATTGAAGTTCATACATGCCACCATACTTGATTCCTTTCATTATCACCGAGCACCTCGAACAACCTTCAAAACTCCATCTTCTAAAGAATACCTGCATGCGGCTAAATCTAGGGCACCCAAGGAAATTAAGTTCTTTTTAATTCGAACGTGTCTTTACTCCGGTCAATGTCCTCACAATACCATCATGCATCCCGATTTTAACATCACCAATACCCACAACGTCGCATTCGGCGTTGTTTCCCAACCGCACTTTACTACTATCCGTGCACCGATAAGTAGCAAACCAGTTCCTAACAACCGGAATTCATAATCCATCCATCAAACGACGAATCAATAGTGACGGACAAGACAACATCAATATTATCTCGAGCTACCATCAGCTATAGCCGTAACATCATCTGGAGATTCAATTCTAATTCCCTTGCCATTCTCATTTTTCAGCTTAAGGCAATTTCTTTTAAGATGCCTTCTCTTGCCACAATTCCAACAGACAAACACTACTAGTCATAGATTGATTGCATCTATTCGAGTTCATACTACTTCTATTACCACGGGTATCAATTCTTCCTCTATTTTCACCTATTAAAGCGGTAGATACATATTTGCCGATTCTCTTCTACGAATGTCCTCACTTAAAATCAAATCTCGAATACCATCAAACGTCAAACTTGTGGACCTAGAGGAATTACTAACAGCGATAATGTAGTATTCCAAGCTATCGGGCAATGAGGATAATAGAATCAAAGCACATACCTAATCTTCAAAGTCAATATCAATGAACTCAATTGATTAACGATCACATTGAATTCATTGATATGATTAGCGACAGACGACATTCGCTCATCTTCAAATTAAATAGACGTCGTATCAAATAGAGCTTGTTGATCGCGAGATGGCTTCTCGTACATCGGACAAGACTTTCATCAAACCCGCAGTGGTATTCTCTTTGACGATATTAAACGCGACGTTATGAGCCAACGTCACCGAATAACACCCGGCGCTCGTCTATCCAAGCAATTCTCAATCAGCTTGCTTCATCGTCTCGGTTTCTCCCTAGACAAAGGCAAATGCGGCTTCATCGATAAAGATAGTCTTCAATCAAGCATCTTCCGAAACCAAAGTCCTTCCCCTCAAATTTGTCGATTTTCACTTTTACTTCTTCTTTGCCATCGATTCGCTTCGACTCGAGGCCAACCTAGCTCGATACAAATTGTTGCACGGAACCAAGCGATCAAACGATAAAGTAGACATAACAAGAAAATAAATCGAACACCGGATGTGTATGTGGTTCGGTCGCAGAGACCTACGTCCACGGGGAGAGCGAAGACGAATTCCACTATGAACGAAGCGATACACGGAGATTACAAACCACACTCGAATCACCCAAACACTCGAGTATTTTTTAAGCTCCAATTACATCCAAGAACGCACGATATTTAACCCCCAATTCCTAGCGAAATAATCTATCAATTTCAGTAAAGGAATTACACACAAATCTAACCTCAAGATTTAATCGGCTTCGACACTCGAATAGTTGATATAATTTCACGAAGAAATTCAGGCCAATCACTCGCATAAGAACGGCGCTTCAGACTTCTTCTTGGACGTAATATCACGAAGACCCACGCTCTCAAGCACTTGGTAATCAGCGCTTCTGGAAAGGAACGAAAGCACACCCCCTTGAACTTTTTTCTGACTCTTGAGCATATCTAAATATATCGTTAATCTTCTTGGATGACGTCAACCAGAAAAGAATCCATGTGAAATATCTCAAGAGGATTCGGTCAACAGCAAAGTGTCTTTCTCCTTTTTTTTATCTTCGTTTTTATTTCCTTTCCCTTAGCTAACAATGCAGGAAATCTTTCACTACCGAACATGAAATATATCTCCACGGCAGACCCCTACAAATCTTGCACGGTTATATATCCAAACAAAATTTCCACCAATGTCATCCATAAATATTTATTTATTTTTGTAATTCAGATTTTTATTTTGAACTTAAATTCGAGACATATTTTCAATATAAATAAAACTTCGATAAGCTCGAGAATCAGAGTCTGGTTGGCACGCTCTGCCTCATGTTCAATAAAGAGGATCTCGCCTGGCCGGTCTATTATGACAACTATAATGATCATACATCGCCAATTTGCATTTATCGATTTGACCACTCAACTCTCTCTCTCTCTCCCCCTCTCTTCAAGCGAAGAACACAGACAAACATATGTGCAGAGATCCGTAGTTGTCAGCGACGACAGAAGCCAGAGGCGATCCTTTCAATCTGCTTTAACATGTCCTGGCGTGGGATCGGTGTTTGGCTTTTCATGGCTTAGGGTTAGCTAAATCAGCGCGTAGCTCCTCGCGCCTACACGACAGGGCTCTTGACAAGCCTCTCCTCTCCTCTTCTCTCCCTTTTTTTTTTTTCTTTTGCTTTCTTCAACTTTTCTGGTTACATGGTTCTGCAAGGGTTAAAACCCTAAAAGCATGCTCGAAAAGATGGTTTGTCAACTGTCTACCGTTCCACTTCCCTCCTCCTAGCGTTTCTTCCTGAACGAGTTCGAAGCCGTCTTCTCGTGAAAACTAGGGTTTCCGCTTTCAACAATTGCCGCAAATGGTTAAAAATGTCGGGATAATGGAGTGATGAATGAGGTGGGGTCCTCTGCTGCTGCTGCACAAATACATGCAGCTTCATTTGCTTCCGGTTCGCGCTTTGGGCGGCAATAAATTTTGGGGTGTGGGGGTGGAGGCAAAGTTTGTTCCTTATTTCTTTGTCGTTTGGCTTCGCGTTTTGGGAAAATATTTTTGAGGGCGTCTTTTTTTAGGAAAATGCCGATATTTTTTATGTTTGGCTAAAACCTGAAAAGAAATATATGTTAAAAGAAAAATCAACTTCCACTATATATGCTTTTAATAATATATTTTCATTTTTTGTAAAAATGATTTTTAGTTATTTCATTTTATGTTTTTTCTCCTTTTTTTTGTTTTTTTTCCTTTTTCCTTTCTTGTTCTGCTAAACCTTTGTGTTTGCTGACCATTTGACCAGCCCAATGGGGGTGTCTTGATCGGATCCGGCCCAACGCCGAAGTACCAAATGGCACGTGTTTCCGGCGTCGGGCACGTGAAGATTCGTCCTTCCCTTCCCAGCTAGCGACAAATTTTGTTTTGAAAAGAAAAACAGGTTTGTTGGAGGGGGTAAATAACTGAATCGGCGTCTAGAAGCTTTAGCGAGGAAACTTTGTTGAGAAAAAACGGAATCAGTTTGAAGGAGGAAGTTAGGAGGGAGGGATAAAGAGAAAGAAAAGAAAAAGACGGGTGGTCCGCCATTAGAGAAAGACCTGGGAGCTTGAAGGGTTTTTTCCTTTCGATTCAGGCGACGTCGCGCTGCGCCGTTGGTCTCACTAGCTTCGCCTGAGCTCAGAGAACTCGCCAGACCGTCCTGTTTCTCCTGTGATCGCCGGAAAAGGTGAGCTGTGGTTCCACCTTCCCGAGCTCACTCTAATGGCATAGCCCGATCTAGGTCGTGGTTCCTTGTTCTTTTTATTCAAAATATCCCTGAGCTTCCTCTGATCATTTGGCTGTGTTTTCTTTTGCGTCATTTTTGCATGAACATCGTCAAACTCACCCTGAACCCAAAAATACGTCTCGAGCTCGCGAGCTTATTTCGGGCATTATCAAGCTCCGTCGATGATCAGGTAAGTCTCTACGACCCTCAATGATGATGCCTGATGGATCAGATTACATGAATCATGCTAGAAATGGCTAGGTCGTTTACACGCCGGCGCTGGTTTCGGCTGGTGTTGGTTTGCGTTTTCTCAAGTCTGTCTTTGCCATGAAACGAAGGTATGTTGATGTAGACTAGCTGAGGTTTCGTTTGATATCAGAATCGCGAGTTTTCGCTTGGGTTTTCACATTGGAATGCAGCTTCCGGCGAGGCACCGGCAAGTATTGCACGCCCCGATCGTCTTCTCCAGCAAGGCGCTGACCGGTCAACGCCCATGTGGGAACTACGTGGCAGCCACGTTAGAGCATTCTATAAAATAAGAAATCGAAATCGAACATGAATTCGACGGCCCGAAATGGGCCACGTGTCCAGATCTTAGCTTTTTCAGAAAATAAATTGATTTTTCAAAATATTCTGATTTTCAAAAATAAAAAATCTTATTTTGTGATAGCGCGGCCAGGTGTCACCACTCTAATCGTTGGATCAATTTTTAAAATTCATATAAAAAAATGAAATTTTGATTGAACGGACATGGACTAGCCATGTTGTCCGATCCTAACCGTAGATTCGATCGAAAGATCAAGTGGACGTGGATTAGCCACATGGCTCATCCCTGACTGTAGGATTAGAAATAGAAAGAAAATCAGAAAAATGGATAAAAATACAGGAAATTCGAAATTTTGAAAATTCAAAAATAAAAATTTCAGAAACAGCGCCGTTTTGGAGTAGACCGACCCGAGACCCTTTCGATCTAGGCTGGGTGTGGGTCGGGTCAACCCGCCTAGTCCGAACAACAATTCAAATTTTTAAAAAAAAAATAGAAAATTTCGAGAAAAATTCAAAAAAATTAGGAAATGGTCACATTCTAATTAGCCAACCCTATTTTTGGGTTTTTTTCGATTCCCTTTAAAAATGACGATTTTACCCTTTTTCGACAAATTGTTCTCAATTTTCTCAAAATTTCGATTTTGCCCCTCGTGGGTTTTCACCTTCCTGATTCTTTTTAAAAATGACGATTTTACCCTTTTTAACAAATCATTCCCAATTTTCTCAAAATTATGATTTTTCCCCTCATGGGCGAATCGCTTCCAAATCACCCATGACCTCTTCCTATGCTTTGAATGTCCCTTCTTTAAAGGGCTATACTAAGAATGCCATATATTGATTTGATGCATTTTATTGGCACTTCATTGGTTCCTTGATTTGCGTATTTACTTTCTTGTTTGTGATTACTAAGATATTCATTCATGTTGCTTGAATTCCTAGATTTATGATTCGTACCCCAACTCATCTCGTATGAAATCTCGAGGTTAGAAAACTCATTCAACTTAAGTACCGAAAGGGCGTTAATTACAATAAGCGGCGTAACTAAGTCCTCGATCCCTCTTCTTTGATTCTCGTAGAATCGAATAGAGAGTCCCGACTATTCGATAGGGTTTTCCAATCATACCCTCCAAGAAATGATTGGTGGCGACTCAAGACATGCACAGATACGCACATGTCACTAAACCACATTGAAATGTCGACTTCATTTTGAATTCCTCCTCCGTTGCAATTTGGGTAATTGAGCTTTGGGAGGGGCTCGCGTATGAAATCCATAAACAATTTGGACGATGACGACCCATTAACCCCGAGAGTACTTCGAGAGGGTCGTAGCATCAACGCATTAGTTTGACGGGAATTTGTCAAATGCGTATCGGTTTGGAGTTTTTGGTGGTCGGAAAAATAAGGGGTTAAATTTGTCATAGGTATATCGGTTTGAGTTTTTTTTTGCGGTAAAAAAAAATAATTTATGTAAATTTATCACAATGTTACTAGTTTAAGATCATAGTTTGCGTTCACAATCCATTTAGGTCATGCATCGAACATGCCGGTTATGTAGCCTCTCCATGATGTTATCACGGACAAGCACACGTATGATTGGAGCTCCTAGATTGAAGTATCTTTTTGAATGGGAAATTGAAAATCAAAATTCGATCTTAGTATCACAATTGGCCGAACGGTGGTGCCCGGTTGGGCAAGTGAAGAATAAATTCAAAGGATTAGCAATAAAATTCAAAGGTCTTTGCATGTTGAGAGCCATAAATTTTTGAAAGAGTGGATCTCGCGATAATGTTTAATTATTTGGCTATTTGTCTTTTTGATTCAAAATAAATTGTTAATCTCATACTTGTTTAAGGACTGTTATTTAGGCTTCATTCGTTTCACGAAAAAATAGCCTTTAGGAAAATGTTTTTTGAATTTTCCGGCGTTCGTTCACGAAAAATTAGATGAGTGAAAAAAATTTCGTCAATGAAGAAAACAAAAGCGATTTAAGGTAGAAAATGATTTCTTCTTTTTAAAAATAGGAAATCATTTTTCGCAAAAACTATTCTCTCTCTTCTCTCTAAACACATGCTTCGAATTTTTAATCTCTTTTATTCAAATAATTGTTGGTTTTTATTTTTTTCGGTTTTTTTTTTTCCTCCTCCATCGATCACCGGGCCTCGGCGACCACCAACAGCCTAGTGACCGGCCACAAAAGTAAAAGTTACGTTTCCTTTGCTTGTTTCATATTTAAAAGCAGCTCAGAAGAAAAAGAGGCGTGGAAGGCGGAGAGCTGGGGATCAAAATCAATAAGTAGATACGGTAATTGGGGATGATGAAGACGAGTTAAAAAATAAGCTTTCTCGCCATTTAAGGCATAAAGGACAACCATTCTCTTCTCGGAAGAGTTTTTTTGAGCAAACATACACGTTTGATAATTACACAAAATTTCGACAGTCAAGGAGCGAAGAGCGAAGACCGGCGAGCGTGGGGCTCCGGCGCTGCACGAGGCCTGGGCGAACGTGGCAGCAGCGGTAGGAGCGGTAGTTGCGGCCGCCGTGGAGTGGAAATAAACTTCAATGCGCGCAACTCACGGAATTGTTAAAGTAACGGGAGTTGTTCTTTTCTCTCCTTTTTTTTTTTTTTTTGGCGCGTTAGACACTACTGCCTATTTTTTCACTTACGCGTGAACTAATCTTAGGCCAATCGGCAGTAGCCACGAAAGAAGAGCTTCGAAACAAGAAAATACTAACTTTGCATGAAGTGAAGGTCTGACGTGAAATGATGTTTCTTTTTTTAAAACCCCCCAAAAAAACGATGGAGATGGACCAACCTTGGGCGAAGCAGTCGGTGTAGTACCCATTGATTATTCCCTATAATTAGGCAGAGCTAAGTAGTAACAAAGGGTGGCAGTGTCGAAACAATCTCTTGTGCGGGATAAAAGAAAAATATAACAATTGTCTTAGCGGTGAGATGGTTTCGTAGGCCAAATTTCATAATAAGCTCGACTAAGTTCATATTTTTTCGATCCCATCCGAATTCTAGTCATCTTGGACCACACGTGCTTCTATTGATTTATAAGAAAAGATCGCTGAAAGATGTTGACAGTTGATTTCTAGAACAAAAAAAATCATAAATTCATTACAAAATTGTGTCGATTGTAAACGAATCATGATCGTGGGGATTTTGATCTAAATGGATGAGGAAGAAGCAAGAAATTGAGAAGGAGATGAGTTCGTGCGTAGACAAGGCAAAGCATGGATGGAAAGACGCAGAGGAGTAAGTCTTGGCGATGAAGTAAGCAAGCAAAGAGAGACAGGAGAGTCACGCCGAGGCATGAGAAGTTCTTGAAACCTTTTCAGTTTCTTTGCACGTTTTTTTTCTTTCGATTCATCTCAATTCAATTCCCTCGTGATTTGCTTCTCAACCCACTTCGCGTTTCGTCGCACTTGGATTTGTAAAATTTCGCAACTCCATCGAAGCCCCATTCGCATACTCTATGTTCGAATGAGGAATCGATGAGCAACCTCAATCACATTTCCATCGTCCGAACTCGAGTCATCTTGACGCAAATTAATTTCACTCGACGATCGGGATATATCCCATAAGAAAAAAAATGCTTCCCTCACAATATAATAAAGAGCAGTACAATTTTAACCGTAGACTCACATATCATCAATCGCGTCTTAATCGTGTGACTTGAAAATATCTAATAATAATTGTCATTTGTCAGCCTAACAATTTTCAGTAGATAACTATACCACAAAATTCTATGATCACTTCCATCTTTGTGAATTTTTTTGAATCCTTTACTACTATATTTGAATTATTTGTTTCCATGGAAATGGCAAATCTATCTATCTAGAATAGATTTGTCTATTTTTAATATTCTACATTTGAATTCTCTTGCATACATAAGCAATCAGTTGTTCATTTACTTTTCAAATAATGGCAACTAGAAAAGAACAAGTCCAAAAAGGACCACATGTTTTTCAAAGTTAAGACCCAAATTTACACTTTTAGCCAAATTTTCTTAGGATAAATTTTTTTTTTATAACGGAGATTTTTCAATGTGCAATGAATTATTTTTTGAGGTCGTGAAAGTACGTCAACGTCACCGAATAAGTTCGCGGACAAATTTCATCTCTGTCAGAACCAAAAAAGCATCCGTTCTTTGTGCTGTCGGAATAGGGTTTCGTCGTCCTACCCCTCTCTCTCCCTCTCTCTCTCTCTGGTAAGTCCTCGATCAATTGATGAACGATGGAATCCATTCGCTTTTACTCTGGGAAGCGCATGGGCGAGTACTCCAAGCCGGACCCGAGATTCCACTTGGGCGTTTCGCCCCCACATTCCGGGTGTTCCTTCTCAATTCTCGACGCTTTTTGATGTTGTTTCGACAGATTATATAGCACCGATTTCGCGTTCGGCGTCGTCGTATTGGTCTCCGGCGAATGGAAGAGCCGGGGCAGCTCAAGCGTGCGCTGATGGATGCCGCCGCCGGCGCAATTGCCGGAGCGGTGTCTCGGACGGTGACGTCGCCGCTCGATGTCATCAAAATCCGATTTCAGGTCACACTTTCAGAACACCGGTTTGTTCTTAGTTTTATCTTTTGCTTTTTTGTGTTTTCGTGTTCATTGGAGTAAGCATAGGGCTTGACCGCAATTGATGTTCATTTCGGTGGTGCGAGTCAAGATGAGCGATTTGGGCTTTGGGCAATGCCGAATCTTACCCTGTGTATTTTTGCAGGTTCAGCTGGAGCCGACATCGACATGGGCTTTGGTGGGGAGTAATGTGCCTGCAAGGTCGAAGTACACGGGGATTTTCCAAGCGGCGAAGGATATCTACAGGGAGGAACGTTTGCCGGTATGATACCTTGAGGTGCTAAATTTTCCATCTATCAGTGGAAAGTTTGTATCTTTACTTTGTGCTGATTGAGTTGTTGTCATTGAGTGCTGATTCCCTCAATATTTAAATTACTTGATACGACCGATCAGAAATTGGGTATTTGCGGGCTACCTGTGATTAAGTTTGATTTCAATTGAAGTGAAAAATAACAACTGAGCTAATTAACTTGTCCCTTGATGCGAAAGATTGAGTACAATCTTGTTAAGACAGTAGGAGACTGAACTTTGACTTGGCCATATTATTTTTACCCTCCACTTTTTTCATGTCCATGAGTGTCATGGGATTGTCCAGATGAACTAAATTAATCAAAGTAGTGGATTGCAATACGGTTATGATGTACTTTCAGTTTAAGAATGTATCTTTAGTTTATAGGTTTGGGGAAAAATTAGATGGATTATGAAGCCCTTATATTCTGCGGTCTTCTGTCTTTATGGTAAGTTCTTGAAGAGGATGTATGCCCTCTGAAATGACTTACTAGAAATGATGCATAGAACTTTTCTTTTTCATTTTTCCTAATTTAATAGCTCGTGTGACAGGGTTTCTGGCGTGGCAATGTCCCGGCTTTACTAATGGTTGTTCCATATACAGCTATACAGTTTACAGTATTGCAAAAACTGAAAACTATTGCAGCTGGTTCTTCCAAGGCAGGTACACTACAGTTAACTACTGACTATCAGAACATCTTGCAATTCCTGATATCGAGTCAATTCCATGATTTTTGAACGTAGCGAACATGCCCTGGTTATATGGCTTAAAATTAATGATTACTTGTATATATGTAGAACTATTAAATCCTGCATAATGATGTGCCAGTATTACAGAGGAAGGTTTGTTCCATTATGTGAGCTTTTGCTTTTCCCATATATCCCCTTTTCTTAAAAGATAATCTGCTTTTGTGATGCAGAGGATCAAGTGCATTTGAGTCCCTATCTGTCTTATGTCAGTGGGGCATTGGCTGGTTGTGCAGCTACAATTGGTTCGTATCCGTTTGATCTCCTAAGAACGATATTAGCTTCGCAGGGTGAACCTAAGGTAGAGCTTCTCTTAATGGATAGGGCATAGAACATTCTGTGTTTGTTAGCATATTTTAAGTCAACAAGAAACATAGTTTGCATGTTCACCTTTTCGTTTAGGTAATGGTCAAATGATTGTGGTAGATAGCAGAAATCATTTCTCAATGCTGGCAGTAGTTACTTCTTCACATTCTTTTTTTTCTGGACAGTGCGGTGACCTCTCTCTGTGTAGTTTGAACTTTTACATGCACTGTTTCTCATGAGAACTTGTTGGCGCCTCTCTTCTCTAAAGTTTGTCATGAAAATTGATCTCTATTGCATAGCTACTGCCTGCATGTGGATACCCATTCAAAAGGGTTCCCGGTTTTTGTGGATTTTGGTCATATTTTACAACATCTGAGGCTTTAGAAGGTTATAGGTGGCTTTGACATGTGGTTCCATTAATGTAGGTATACCCAAACATGAGATCTGCACTTCTGGATATAATCAGAACTCGTGGGTTTCGAGGATTGTATGCTGGATTAACTCCAACGCTTATTGAGATTGTTCCATATGCTGGCCTGCAGTTTGGCACATATGATACATTCAAGCGCTGGACAATGGTATGGACTTTGTTCTGTACTTTTCATAATCTCCTATCGTGGGAGAATATTCTGTTAAACAATTTGTAATGCTTGGAAAATAATCTAGCTTTATATCAAGGCGTTATACTCGTATTGTTTATAATGCATTATCCATGTATTAAGAGATTCTTTATTTATTTTTATTTTTTTTTGGGGGGGTGGAGGGTGGGGTTGGGGTTGGGGAGGGGGGGTTGTTTTCACTTTTATCTTTGAGATAATAGTAGTAGTTGTGTTTAGTGTTTAGCTTTTATTAGTTTCTTCTTTATGCTGATTTTGGTTACATTAATGCTGGTTGTTGGTTGTTTATAGAAGTATTTAATGGCAGTAGCTTGTGACTTAGGAGTGCCATGTTCCAAAATATTGGGGGAGCTCATTGGATGTTCTCTCCTTTCTTATGCTCGTGTAATTTCAGTATGTGTAATGAGTTTTCTCCTTCCATTTGTAGGCTTGGAACCATTACAGATCCTCCAAAGCAGGCTTACATAGTGAGGATGATAGCCTTTCGAGTTTTCAGCTTTTCCTTTGTGGCTTAGCTGCTGGGACATGTGCCAAACTTGTCTGTCATCCTCTGGATGTTGTCAAGAAGAGATTCCAGGTATACATCTTCTTAAAACTCCCAAAACTTTAGCATTCAGCATATTTTAGTTTCAGTTAGCATCAGGAATAGAAATACCCAATTAGGGCGCGCATGGTAACACTTTCGCTTCTGGATTTCTCTGCCGGAAGTCAATATGGCAGGGAAATCCGTTTGGTAAAAATCTTGCCTAAGTAGAAATCCGTTTGGTAAAAAAATTAACTTTTAATAGGATTTTTAATTTATGGCAAGATTTTTGGCCAACTTTGAGAAGTAAAATTTTTTTACTTCTTCGCTTTAGAATCATTTCTTCGACTACACCGACCTTCACCGGTCGACCGCCGATCGCCCGCCGCCGGCCAGCTGACCCGGCTGCTGACCTCCGACCGCCCGCCGCGGGCCGACCGTCGGCCACCACCCAACCGCCCGTTGCCTGTTCGCCGGCCGCCGAAGATTTTGTTAATAATGTTGCAAAAGTAAAAATTTTCAACCGTTACTAAACAAATTTCTCCGATCAAAAATCAATCTGGAGCAAAAGTAGAAAAATCAACTTCGCTTTTGAGAAGAAGTAGAGAAATCAACTTACGCTTTTAAGAAGAAGTAGAGAAATCAATTTCTGGTCGAAGTTGATTTCCGGTAGAGAAGTGTTACCATGCGCGCCCTAGCAACCAATGACTATGTTCGGAATGGTTCACCCTGGAATCATTTGACTGGCACTAGATTATTTGTATTATGACATTTTCATGGCGGAAAAATATAATAATGCTTGGCATGCTTTCAGAAATTGATCTGTTGACAACTGGCTCACTGAATTTGCAGATTGAGGGACTTCAGAGGGATCCGAGATATGGGGCTCGACTCGAGCCAAGTACTTACCGGAGCATGTTTGATGCTCTAAACCGAATCCCGCAGTTGGAGGGTTGGTCGGGTCTTTATAAGGGCTTAGTCCCTTCCACTATCAAGGCTGCACCGGCTGGCGCCGTAACATTTTTCGTTTTTGAATTAACATCGCATTGGTTGGAGTCAACTTTTAGCTGATTATCTTCTTCTTTACTTTTTTCCCTTTTTGTAAATTCATTTTCAAGATATAGATGTTCATATTTTCTCCTTATTCTTTTCCTTTGAAAAAGATATGTCAATGTCCCTAACTCAGGGGAAGGGGCTAAAAAATTATTTTAAAATAGTCAATAGTGTTCAATGCAGAGGTTCCAATGATGATGTGAGGCAACTATAAATATATTTCGAGTTCAGAGCATAGTAGGCAAATCTTTTGCTTAGACATCTTAGAACTCTTGACTTTGGAATATTGCACATTTTTCACAGGATGTTGTCAAGTTGCTTAAGATTGATCGAGGTAAAGAAATGATCTTATCGTCTCCTACTTATGACTTTGTGCAATAACTGGCCCCATTGTTGACCCTACTGGAGTGATTAACAAGTTCGGTCCCAAAAGTCTTGCCTTATGTAGCTATGCAAGATTTGCACAGGCGAAAATTAAAAGTGAATGTACTTACAGCTGTTGGCCATGGAGGCTCTTGATCAGACCGAAAAAATATGCATAAACTTGGAAAATATTCGGAGTCAGTTTTACGTCCCTGATGTGTCAACGAGAAGATCAGTGCTTTATAAATTATACCATACAAAAATTCTCTTGACATCAGCAAACATGCGTAAACAGACATGTTAAGGATTACTATGAAGACAACTCTTCCTGGTATAAAAGGCGTTTTTGTCATTTCATCATCTCTTGTTTGACGGAAAATTGCAAGGTAATACGCGAGCTAAGTTTCAAAGTCCATGGGGATTGTCAATCGTTATTGGCACTCCCTTTGCTGCTGTCTTCCGGAGGGAGCGACACAAACTGCAGGATTTTCTGAACCTGTGCGACGTCCACCCGAAACTTTTCTGCAATCCGCTGGATGTCCATGGGTCCGCTATGATCACCAGCTTTCCCTTGATGCAAGAGGATGATTTGGCGTACCTGTGCTACATTGAGAGTTCCCTCAGGAACCGGCCGCTCCTCGTATCTACCAGAATCCGGTTTCGTGTTTCGTAGTTTTGGCATCGGCCTATTGTACTTTTCCACCACATAGGCCTGTATGCATATTTGAAGGAAGACATCAGTGAAGTCGCCAAAATCAATGCAGGGGAAGAAGAAACTTAAGATACACATATCATGTGATGGTAGAATGTACAACAAGATAAGGTGGGCTGTATGTCAATTCAAAAGAAGAAAACTTTAAGCAATTTGTATCGCCTTCAGAGAAAGCAGGGATGCTGTAACGCAGGAAAATGGCCAAAGAGGTTCATTTCTGTTTTCTTTTTACTGAGCAGAAAAGCATGACTCCTGAAATGTGTGAGACCAACCTATGGTCGATATCTCAAAGGGAGTTAAGAGCCTCACAAGCATCATTAGCCTCATTTTTTGGCAAATTCATGAGTCAGATCACCTAATCTCTGGTAGATCAGTTCCAGATGACATTTATTATCCGAACTATATGTCCACGACTTAAAGTGTAAAAAATGGATAGTGAACTACGCAAACACACATGGGGAACTCCATTGAGATCCTAAAGCAATGCTGCACCACATAATTAACAAGGAAGACAGAATGAGTCAATCATGCCTTCCAACAAGTGAAAGAGGGCAAACAAATACCCATTCTACCTACATCCAGCTACCTAAAAGAAAATAGAGTCCCTTACGGACACTTCAAGCGGCACCATAGTGAGTAAGGCACGGCATCCCCTGCCCCGGGGGGGGGGTGTGGGGGCTGGAGAGAGAAGGTAGTTCACTTTGTCAAAAGAGTGAACTACTCAAGTATGATATCAACTTTCACTCAAGTCGAGAATTGTATCAAAGCTATCAAAGCTGCCTCAATGTTATTAGTAGTTCACAAGAAAAAACGCTTCTACTCTTGGTGAGCAGAATGCAAAAATAACACACTTCACAATCACCAACAATTACAGAAAGAAAATTAACTTACGAACCTCACCCATCTCGAGTTTCCCTCCAGGTTTTGATCGAATTCGACCCGCCATCTGGCTAAGCATCACATCGTACTGGGGATCACGTTCAACGAGGACATTGTCTGCATTAGCTTTAGGCGCCACATCTACAAGATTTCGACGCATTTGTGCCATCAGTCTTATAGCAGACGTTCAGATGATCATGTCGAGCAAAAACAAACGCAAAGAGGGGTTGTCGGCCTATTTCTCGAGACCTTCGAGACATTATTATCCACACTGATGAATATATCCGGAAAATCGCATCATTGTAGAGTTGGAGAATGAGAACATAATTCAGAACAACTGAATACAATTACAACATGCTACCGTCACGTTAAACCTAAGGAGCCGCACAATAAACACAAGTTAATAATTTCAGGGAAAAGAGGAAATAGAATCAATCGACCATCTCTCCTATAACATTTTCTTGAAGAAACGAATAGCTAAATGCTATCAAGTGCACGATATAAGCAATCAGTATCGCCTACTCTTTAGTCTACGAACACAAAAACTAATTTCTGCTCTTCTTTTTGTCAGAAAGGTTGAACAAAGAACGCGCAAACCTCCATTGACATCTCCCAGCTAAATAATCTCAAGCAAACGAATAATGCCCAGAAGCAACATTGTAAGCAGAAAACCACCACCAGCTCGCAAAAAAAGAGAAAAGAATCTATTCCTCCAAAGAGAAAGCAAGAAATTTCGGAGAAACCGAGGGGGATCAGGCGCGGGTCGTAACCTGAGCTGTCCGACGAGTCAGTGGAGGCGGCAGGCGGCCGCGCATCCACGACGCGCTGCGGTTTGGAAGGCGGAGCCACGTCCGAAGCCGGCGTCGCCTTGATCCTTCCAGTTGCTCGACGAAATGCCTGACCCATCCCCACTCGCTTTAGGTAGTGCCACCAGAATCCAGTGCAACACAAGACAATGGAATCTTGCCAACGCACCAATGGAGCTTCTACTCAGTCACTCCAAAAAAGATCAAAGCTTTGGCGATTCTCTGCAGAGAGAGAGAGAAAGGGGGAAGAGAGGCCTTGAACGGGAGACTTGCAAGCCACGTAGGTTCACAGTTCGTGTGTGCCTGTCCGCGCCCTTTATGGACGAAGAAACTTTCCACGTGTTTCGTAGAAAATTTAAGATCATATATTTTTTTAATTTAATCATAAATTCTTTATATTTTTACCAATTTAACCATCCTAATCAATTTTAATCGAAAATCGATAATGTAATACGACGGATGTCGACGTGACTAATTTTTAATATTCTTTTCAATTTTTTTTTTTTCTTTTTTTCTTTTTCTTCCTTCTCCTCTCTAGACAACCGTCGGCGACACCAGTAGAGATGAGGGCTCGCCTCACCGTCGTTGGGCGAGGCTCACCCTCGCCGGTGGCCTGTCGTGACCTACTTGACACATGGCCGGTGGGGGCGAGCTTCGCCGACCCTCGCCTCTAGTCACCGAGCTCGGCGGTCGGTTGGAGGAGGAAGAAAAAAGGAAAATAAAGAAATCGAAAAAGATTAAAATATTAATAAAAATTTATCACGTCAAGATCGGTTGTCACTGCGTTATCACTTTACGGCTAAAATTAGCTAGAAGAACTGAATTGACACAAATGCACAAGGTTTAGGACTAAATTGGCATAATTATAATAAGTTCATGACCTTTTTTTTTTAGTAATTTTCTAAAAAAAAATTAAATGTCTAATAAGAATAAATAGTTTAAAAATATTTTCTAAATTTTGATTTTTCTGTAAGATAATCGTGCCCCTAAGGAAATTCACAATTAATTTGTCCAGCTCTAATTGGTTGCAATAGTAATCCAACCAAGCTTTCCACAAAATGTAGACGTAGGTGCTTGTCTAACTCCCTGGACACCATGTCATTGACAAGTGAGCGGGCACGTCAGCTTTTCATCCCACAAAATTAGTCAAATTCAAACGAAGGTGAAAAGTTTAAAATTGATTGAAATCGAAGTTTGAACAACCCGGTAAGCTATCTCTTCTAGAATTTCTTTACCATTAATAAAAATTCCATCTTTGGATGATAGCCTTCTCTTCTAGGATTCCTCAGTCTGTCTTTTCAACTTTTGCAGAAGAACCTGGCATCAAGACTCACTCAGTCTTTTCAAGCTGATGCAGCTTCTCCTGCAATAGCTGCTCACTCTCTTGACCTCAGAATTTCAGTGAATGATTGTCATATGCTTTTCTCTGAATTGGCATCACATTCAACACCAGAATAAAATTGTAAGGAAGAAGAAGAACTGATGGATTGTATTGACAAGATGATTTTGCATGTAACATAAGAAGCCTAAACAATCCCCAGAATTTGTTTTGGCCTATGTAAAAGAACTCTATAGAACTCTTCTGCAGCATTCCCTACTTCAGTTCATGCTAAATGAAAATACATATGCACTTGAAAATATATGACAAACAACAGTTCTGTGAAATCCAGAGCTTCTGGCCCGGAAGGTCGGACTAGAATTTACAACCTGCTAGAGCAGTGCACCTAAATGGAGAGACCGATTACTTTGCTCAGCTCTAAATTAGAACCGACATTCGCTGCTCATCCCAATGAAGGCCATGTAAAGGCGCTTCACACGTCAGAAACCAGCATATTACAGACTACTGAGAAATGAACAATGACTTCGCCAGTTATTTCATGAATCAAATCTAGAGATTGTCATTTGCGTTGCCTCCGAGATCGTCCTTCCTTAGCTCCTCCAGGCTCAAGCTCACAGGAGGGGTCGTCTTATTTTCATCGACTTGGGCCCTGCCAGCCGTACGCCTGGAAGGCCGCGGCATCATGTCTGCAGAGAACTCGTCCCTGGTTCTTCGCTTTTTCTTCGTGTCCATTAGTCCAAAAGCGAGAGCTTCCAGCGCTTTAGTGGTGAGTGGCCGGTTTCGCGTGCTCTGCCTCCTGGAATTCACATTGTGAGGCTGTTGCTGCGGATTAGCTACACATGACGAGGTCATGTTACTTGCATTCATGTCATTCTGTGAACTTGCCATTATTCCATTGTCGCTGGGTTCGGCATCTGGCTGGACAGGCAAGTTCAAGTCTATCAATTCCTGCCCAGGCTGAAAGTTCTCATGCGACACACCAAAACCCAATCGAGAATTAGCATAGTCACAGCTGTTAAGAACAATCCGGTCGCCCTTTGGGGGCAAATTTGAAAATAGAAAAACTTCTGGAGAGGGATCCGGTGGGAGGTGCATCTTCTCGGCACCATTAGGATGGCTCAAGGGCAAACTTGTAAATGGGAAGACTTCTGGAGAGGGATCCGGTGTGAGGTGCATCTTCTCAGTACCGTTAGGATCGCTTGAGCAGCTACTGGCCTCCTCTTGTTTAAATCTGGAATTGGAAGAGAAATTGGCAATATTGCAGCTTGTCTCGCTGAGATTGCAGAAACTCGATTTTCGAAGTTTTTTCTCTGCACCAGCTGGGCGGGTCTTACTCTTAGGTATCACTTTCAGCTTCTGATCACATTTTGGAGCTTTTCCCAGACGGCTGCCTTTAGAAATGTTCTTCTGTCCACCCCGGATCTTAGCAGAAATGTCCAAAGCATCATGGAGAGTATCAGCTGATCCCCAGCTTGAAGAAATATTTTCAAAGTTCCTCTTGGAAGAGACTTTCTCGGAGGCTGTAGATTTTACAGGTTTGCAGATATCAGTCTCATCCATATTAAAACTCAATGAATCAGCTGAGGTAGAATGATTGATCGGCTCCTCACAAATATTCCCATCATCATCTTCATGGTAACCTCTCATACTGGGGACATTAATTTCAGGCGGTAAGCTTCTCAATTCTCTCAACTTGCGTGCATCACCATTAGCCATGCTCGTATCCACAACAGTAAACTTCATGCCATCATTACTCCGGCTTGGAGTTCGAGGCTTGAGATAGCAATGGCGTTCCTCGTCAGCCGAATCTTCATCTTCTGATTTTGGTTCATTGGCCCACCCATCTTCTCCTTTGGCTCCATATCCTTCAGTTACTTCCAAATCAAGAAGCCCCGGCTCTGAAGCAACTTTACTCAAGACATCACTCACGGAATCAAAGTAGTGGTTTCCTTTCACTAATCTTCTCTTTGAAAATTTCTTAACACCGGGAATTAGAAAGACCAAAGCATGCCTGGAACCAGTAACACAACCATTTTCAGGCTGCTCGGAGTGCCACCCTCTAGCCAACAAGCGAGGCCACACGGCTTCCCAGAAGAGATCATTAGATCTGGCTTTGCTTAACCGGAAACCCCCAGTAAGAAAATCAACAATTTGTGTAGTTGTAAGCCTCGAGCACGCTTTACCAATAGGTATTTCTGGGCAGGCAGGAATAGCTTGATTAGATTTCAATGGCTCTGCGACAAGGCCAGTGAGGTCTCGCTTCCCCTGACCAATTCCTATGGCTTCTACCAGTTTGTCCAGACCAACTGCGGCCTTAAGAGTGAAGACATATTCTTCAAGCGACATTCTTCCTTCTCCAAATGCCCTAGACACCTATCAAGAAATTGAAATGAATGACATAATTAAGAGCCTCAATATAGCATCATCCCAGGAAAATGACGTTAGCCAAGAAAAGAGATGCCTGAATTCAGAGCCAAAAGAAAGGTACTTCACCGATAAAAGCACTTAGGATTATGAGGAATCTGTTCGGTGAACGACATGATATAGACAAAATCACATTTTTTAACCTGATCCTGGAGGGTCGCTGTGCTTTTTATGTGGCACAGAGTCCACAAATGCGTCTCTGATACTTCTTCAACATTCCACATGCATATCATGCTTTTCAGGCCATTTAAATAACAGAATTGCGCCGCCAATTGTTTTGAACAGATGAGCAAAGTAAAGCACTTTATGATCTTAAATTGTGCAGGTGAGGATTCTTGGTGATACCATTTGGTAGAATTAATAAATTAGGTATAAAGAGGAGATTTAGAACAACTCTTTAGTAGCCTAAGTATGCTATCCTGAATTTTCCAGCAATGTCGTCCCAGCAGGTGTCGAATGACAGCTTAATCACTGCATTCTTGAATTCCATCTATTTTCTCTGTTTAGAGACCATTACCAGGTACATAACCATTTAGACTTGATCTTCACGAAGTTCCGCTTCTCCAAGTGTTAACATCAAACAAGTGATTGAGGGAAATGTGAACACTGGATTGGAGGCTGAGATAGAATTGCAAGTATGAAGCTAGAGAAAGGAAATGGTGTCAGAATCACTGACGGATCCGTTGCACTTGTCGAATCAATCAGTTTTTGATGCATGCAACAAGCGGCAGCAGGAATAGCTACTAAAAGATGTAATCACCTGATGCATAAGCGTTTTAATTGATAATACCAGTAATAAAGATCCATTGCAGTTTGAAGTTTCCTAATTTCCTACTCGAGAATTTAGTTAGAAAGCCTAGAACATCATGATCAGAATCAGCAGTTTCAGCCCACTTGTCTTGATCATTTCGCACATTATTCATATCCAATAAAACAAGGTTGGAGGCACCTTCCCTCGCTTCTTCTACGTCAAAATTGTCACGCTAAGAACCATAAGTTATGGAGAGATAAGCTAAAATCCATCGACTGAAACAAGTTAGCGGAACACAGTCAAAGTCTCTCCTAATCAGATCTGGACAGAAACACTTTTGTAATTGCTGAGATTATGATGCAGGAGCAAACTAATAAAGCTAGGAAATGCAGAGCTGCCAATCAGCCAGAGCAGAACGAATCTGAAAACAGATTCTAGAGCTCAGAGAGTAATGGAAATATAATGGAAGCACTCCACCAATTGACTGAGGCAAAATAAGTTGTTTCCTAATAAGCAGGCTGACCATCAATTAGATGTTATTTGCTCACAGGGAAAATTTACCTCAAGTAGTCTGCTTTGATTTTCAACCGACACCTGAGGCAACAAGCGAGATAAAAATTCCTGTTGCCTTAGTCCCACAAATATCTTTTGTCCAAATATGCATCTTCTGCTTTTCGTTTTCCGGCATTCTGACCATCTACGATACATGGCAGACCCATAAAACTTCCCATAGTAATGCGCCATTACATCACCCATATCTTTCCTCTCCAAAAATTTCCTCACCTGAACAAGGTTCTTCCCAAATATATACAATCCAAGGATGAAAGTTGCCTCTTCCTTTTTGCTCAGGCAATTCTTCAGGGAACCGGGTACAGGAAAGCAGCTTTTAGTGCCACATTTCATATGCATTTTTACGTCTTCTTGAGACATTGATTTTCCCAATTCACCATCCAAGTTGACATCCATGGGCTCAATTTTGACTTTTAAGTCATTATTTTCTACACCAATATTCGTTCCTCCTAAGCCTTCTGATTTAACAGAAACTCGTTTAGTATGTGCGCCATCGTCATGCTTAAAATTCGCAACTCCTCCATTTATCCACATGATGGCAATGGGCAATCCCATTAGGAAACCGAGGGGACCACCAGCCAGAGCTTCTTCCTCAGTGGGATCCTTTTGAAGCAACAAATAATCAGATTTGGACATCATCCTTGGAATTTCAACCTGGTATTCATCTCCAACACGAGGAATTATCTCTGGTTCTCCAAACACATCATACATAATAGAAGGAAGCAACAGCTCGGCTGCTGCTTCGTCACTGCATTCCCCATTGCAGCTCATTTCAACTGAATCCATCTGCAAAAACCAAACCAAAGAGAGGTTTTAAAAGTATTGTCCAGAGACATACACACAAGATGCAGAAGTGCAAAGTTGATGCCAGCAAGAAATGAAGCATCAAGTTCATACCAACAGAATTGATAGTATCCTTTAACAATCGAACACTGGATGCTACACCAAAAATCTTCATGTACACCTCATACAAAGATTGCTCTCTGATAGCAGATTGTGGGGCAATCTTCTCCATGAGTCTATGATGCAAATGTTCTTCCTAAAATTAGGTTATTTAACCTAAATCGGGCAACTGAGTGCGGCTAGAGACTTGGAGAACCATGTTTTGACTCATGATATATTGAAAGACTGCTACCATTCCATCTAAAGCTATCACACTTTCAGACATAGAAATTTGACACATTGAGTTTTAAATCTTTTATCTACTCCGATTTAGGGTTTCAAAACTTTTAACTGCAATGTTGGATCACGGAAAGCGACAAGCAACCTTTTCCAAGATTTTTCTGGAAAAAGCCTTCTTAACTTGGAGGGCATATTAGAAATAACAGCAGAATCATTTGAGATAAAACAATCATCTTTCACAGAGGTCACAACTATACATATTATAAGTAGAACTCATTCAAGCGAAAGGATAAGCTACCCAGAAATGCATCTTCCAATTTTCATCCCACCAGACAAAAGTAGAAAAGCTCAGAAAATTTCTGCAGCCAAAAGAAATTTCTTCGCACCCCCATTTCCGCAAAGATGTAATAGCAACCTATAGTTCATAAAAAAAAAAAAAAAGCAGAAAAAAGAAAAACTCCCCAGCACTCTGACTAAACAACAGTAATCACAGGTAGTTGATTAGGAACACAAATTTAATTTGCAAACCCCAAAAAAAAACAGAAATTCAAACACAAAAGATGGTAAAAGAAAAGGAAATTTTTTTGAAAATCCTGGAAAGTATAAGTAAACAACAGAGAACGATAAATAGAGGCAATGCGCGTTACTTAAACTCGGAAGAATCTGACCAGGCTCAGATCCATTCGCTACACCCAACTCTGACAAAACCAACCTCGCCTCCAAAATCAAGAACTTTAACGAAATAACATAAATAAATAACTTAACGAGCCCCGCGAAGCACATTCATTACACAGTCGAAGTAATTCACGATGAAGCAAAACGCCAAGAAAAGAAAAGAAAAAAGTGGGAAAACAGAAACAAGAACTGACCATAGATTAGAGCTTGAATTACGGAGTGATCCTACGAAATTAAGCTATACACATCATTCACCATACGAGGAACCGTCGCCCGAAACCGAAACACATGTAGAACTACATTAGATCGCAGAGCAAGCAAAGGATAATACTCCAAGATTAAGATGAAGAAGAAGAAGAAGAAGAAGCAAACACTAAATAACAAGAAATAAATTATCTTTTTCTTTTTGCTTTAACTAAAACCATCGAGACGGTAAAAGGAGTCGACCCCGAGCAACGTTAAAAACTTAAAAAGGAAATAAAACAATTCCACGTGAGAGAGAGAGACAGAGAGCGGAAGAAAGAAATGGGTTCGTCTCCTTCGCAGCTTACGCATCGATTCACAACGGCTCCCGCAGATTGCAGAGCGCGAACGGAGCGTGACCGCCCCCACAACCCACAACAACCCACACAACCCACAACAACACGGTCGCCGCGGGGGGCCGAAGGTTATTACCCAGTATTCGTACTCGGAAAACAAATACGTACAAGACATATCCCGAAGATGCGTATCAAGAAACAGAGGGAGGGAGCCCACCTGGGTCGTGACGGAGAGCTTGAGCTTTCATGTACACGCTGCTTCAAATCGTAAAGAGGCTTCTCACACACAGCGAGAGCGAGAGCGAGAGGGTAAAAACGCTAGAGAAAGAGAGAAGACGACGCCGAAGTCGTTCTCTGTTGGGGGGTAGAGAGAGAGAGAGAGAGTGGTTTTATAGGGAGGCAGGATTTTATGAACCGAGTTTAGAGTTAGACAGAGAGAGAGAGAGAGTCGACAATAAAAAGAGAAGGGGAGAGGTGTGAAGTGTAGGGACGAATGCGAGACTTCCACGCGCGGAGGGTGGCGCGTGAGGGGAGTTCCCCTTTCCCATGCACGTGGCACCGTGCTTCACATTTTGCGCCTTGGTCTTGCGACAATTTTTTTTCTTTTTTTTGCCTCTCTTCTTTTTCTTTCCCCTTCCTTTTTTGATGGGTTTCCATTTAAATTGGACCTAGGAGACCAAAATAAATGAATATTTTGGTGAAGAAGGCATCACCACTCTTATTTTAGGCCCTTTTATGTCTAATTTATCGCTCACTCGAGTTCCACAATTTTTTTCCCTCGTCCAAATCAATACAGAGCAACGCTTCATTGGTGGGGATCAAAATTTCAAGCTTCAAGCACAATTGGAAAGCGTTTTGAACGGCACCGGTTTATCGGTTGTGT
This sequence comes from Rhodamnia rubescens, assembly GCA_021437795.1. Lineage (NCBI taxonomy): Eukaryota > Viridiplantae > Streptophyta > Magnoliopsida > Myrtales > Myrtaceae > Rhodamnia > Rhodamnia rubescens. The sequence continues at coordinate 1,377,704 of JAILYA010000023.1, forward strand.
ATTGGCTTGAGTTTTGGCTATTTTCGCAATTATGGTCCTGCCGGATTCGCGTGGCTAATTTAGTCATGTAATCCGATTCCATTAGCATGCATTCAAGGAGCCATTCTTATCCAAAAGAGCTCACTTGACATAAACGTCAAGTGCCATAAAGGGGCGTGCCCGGAGTAATATTTTCCTAATTTTTTAAGTATTTGCGTCTTTCAAATCTTGCGATGCATGTACTTAGACCTTTTTAAAATTATATGCCTGGAAATTTCATTATACATAAATACTAAAGTGCTTTTAGTTCCTTCATGAGTCTAAACAAATGGGCCTCAACTACGTTCATTTTTATTAGAATTGACAGACCTTAGGAGTTTTAATAGTTAGAGATTAGGAATTTTAGGGGATCAACCTTCATCAATAAGATCAAATTTTCAATTGAGATGGCAACCTATGGAGCTCTATTTAAGCACTATGCATTTATCGAAGCTCATTTGCTTAACTTAGGGTCTGTTTGTTTATTTCACGAAAAATTCTCGTTTTGAAAAATATTTTCCTTAAGACGATCGTTTGTGTCGTTTGAAAAATAAATTAATGAAAAATATTTTCTTCGTCCATGAAAATATTTAGGATTAAATTATTATCGATAATGAAAACGTTATCGCAAGCTAATTATTCCAATTGATATAACTAATTATTTTAAGAAAAATATTTTTTAAAGTGTTCATTTTTTACGAAACAAATGGATCTTTGAAAAAAAAAATAAAGTAAGGAGAGAGATAGAGGATAATTAAACAATTAACAAACACTTCGCTTGTACTAATCGAAGTCCAACAGATTCAATCGATTCCCATGAAGCAAAGCGGGATTAATTAAGAGAGAATTTCTTGTCTGCGGCTCAATCCCACCGGAGCAAAATGGATTGATGAACTTGCGTGACGCCACGTCACCCAGGCCGATCCCCGCCACGACCTGATTGGCAGATGCCGTAGGCTGCAGCACATCTCGAAGCACGCCCGTTGCACCGGAGACGGCGCGATGAGTAAAAAGCCAACGCTCGCTAACGTACGCGATTCGGTTTCGTCACGCGTCAGGCGTGCGCGTGGCGGGAGGCGCTTTTTTCCTAAGCTGGATTTATCTATTTGGAATTACCAAAAATTTGCATTTTTGGTTCTTTTTTTCTTTCTTCCTTTCTGGTTTTTGCTTAATGGTTCTCAAAACATATTTTGAGTTTTTATTTTTAAGATAGAAAATAAAAAATTCGAGTAAACACGGGATTATTCCTAAATTAGAGAAATATAGACTATTTTATTCATGACAGGTCGAAAAGTTAATATAACTCATGTTTAATGTTGATTTTAATTTAGGATATTGACAGAAAAAAAACACAACTATTTGATTATCCGACGTGTGAGAAAACTTGAGTAGGAAGTAAGCTATATTTCACAAGTAATAAGAATATGTTGCATCCCAAAATACGTCGATTTCATGAATCGATCATAATGTACCTAGCGCAAATCTCGATTCATATGCAAGGAAGCAAAATCAACTCACGACCAGCGTGACGCCGGACTTTATCGGGCTCGCCAGGTGGGCATTGATTTGGCACAAAGCTCGTCGAGTGGAAGCCGATCGGGCGCCACTTAACTAACCGGCGGCGTACGTTGCAAGCTTGCGGCGCGATTTAGGCATGCATTGCAACGTCATTCCGTATAAACCTTTTCTTCTTTCATTTTTTGGCGACATTAAAAATAATTAAAAAGGATAATAGTCTATTGACGTAGAAAATTTTGATTATTAAAAAAATAATTAAAAAGGGGAAGAGAAAAAACAGATCTAGTCGCAGGACTAAATAACATTACTAATAGTAGGGCTGGTAGTATAGTTGCATTTTGGTTTCTTGAGGCGCAACGCAGGCGCGTGGTGAAGGAAATACTTTTCCTTTTTTGATGCATTTTCGTTTTATACATTTTTCGCCTTTTTTTCACGTAAAATATTTTCAAGCATGCAGGGGAAAGGAAATCCTTTTGGGGTCAGGGGGAAATTCAGTCGTAGCACATTTGGAATTGCCCCTCCATTTTTATAATTCCAACAATTTTCGGCAAATTAAAATGCAATTTTTTCCAAAAAAAACTCAAAAAATAAAAAGGCTAAAATATGTATAAAAAAAACACGAAAAACAAAAAAATTCAATCCCGCCACTTGTGGCACGGCCCCGTCGCCGATGGGCCATTGTTGATGGTCAGCAACCCCGCCGGCCAAAGGCGGGAGGGCCGAGCTTGTATTTTCTTTTATTTTTAAAAAATAATTATTTTTTTAAATTTTAATCTAATTATAACTAAAATTTAAGCATGCTTCCACTTACAACTCATTTGGTAACAATAATAATTATAATATCACATGTTTATCATAGAAAGATTATCTATTGTAGTGTTCACTAGCAATAATATCAATTTCTACGCAATAGCCATTACAGTCCGGCTTGAATAGCTATTTTCCAATGTACTCTCGTATCCCACTCACTTTAGCCATGTTAGATTTTTAATTTTAATTAAATTTTACATTAGTGATAACCAAACTTTTTTTATATGATCTTAATTACTTGTTATTATATTAGTACAAGAGTATTAAATAATAAGTAAATAATATTATGTTACATTCATGATATATCTTTATTTGCCATGATAGAAATTACTCACGATATAAAAATTAGCACCAGATGAAGAGACATACCTCACTTTTGATCCAACGACCATTTACGTAACTTAATTTTTTTTACATGCTTTTAAACAAAACCCCACATTGAAAAGATTAAATTGCCCGTCCTTGCAAAATAATTTTAGCATCTTGTTTGGATTTAACTCGGTTTGCATTTTCAATCGGTTTTAAGTGCTTTCTTGTGGGCGTGAGAATTTAGGATTTGGTGACGGGCATTTGTAGAGAAGAAAATATCATTGCCGCAAATAAGATACAACGATAATCTAAACACGTCCCAAAAGTTTATGGATCACATCGAACTAATTAGAAGTTTGGAAACGGCATTGCACATTTGCCCAAAAATTCGAAGAATCATTTGTAGGGATTGGATTAGACTCTCTCTCCCTCTCTCCTTCCTATTTCTTCATCTCCAACTTTTCTTCATCTTTCTTTTCCCCCTTTGTTCTCTCAAAAGTGGGGCCATAGCCCAGCTTTGTCGAAGCGCTTGCGTGGCCATGGCCGCTAGGAGCGAGCTGTACTACAAACTTCTACACCGCCAAGGCTGCCATGGTTGAGCTCATGGTGGCCATGGCCGAGGTCCTCCACGGAGCGCACGAGGCTTGCCATGACCCTTGTGAGAAGAAGGCCTATCTTGCACGGATTGCGATGGCTACAAGGCGAGCTTCGATCTCACATGCCCGTGCCGCCACAAGTGAGCTTGCCACAAGCGCGGACATCGGCGACCGGCAAGGGCGTCGATAGCGGTGGATTGGCTACCACGGGGATGTCGACGTCGAGTTCAAGGTTCGGTAGTGTGGGGTTTGCTAAGTTTTGCGTGAGGATAGAGTGCGGTTGCTCTTTCCAAAAATTAACAAATTATCCAAAAGGTTCTAAACCTATTATATGGTGACGGCCGGTGTGGGCGTCGCGGCCCTCGCTTGTGGCTATAGGCCCGGCGACCACAAAGGTAAAAAGGAAGAAAAAATAGAGGAAAAAGAAAAGAAAAAAGAAAAGCCAAAAGAAAAAAATTCACAAATTTTTTTTTTAAATTACAAAAATCAGCCATGTCGGCGCTAGCCATTACGATGTAGGGCAATCGGGCGTAATCGGACCAGGCACATCAACAATTTTCGATTAGAATTAACCGAAAGGTCTATATTGGCAAATTGTCAAAAGATTTAGGACTAAATGGCATAATCAAAGAGTTTATGATGAATTGACCGACGCCGTCTAATAGGTTCGAGGGCTTTTTGGGCAACTATCCCTTCAACAACAAATGTAATTAATCATATGTGATATCGTATAGGTTCCTTTCCCTTGTTCATTGACATGTGCCGGTCAAATTCTTCATGTCCTTTGTGGTCCAGAACGACGCCATACAGCTTTGACACGTTTAATAAGCCAAGGTTCGTTGGAATTCTCGTTTGGAATGCATGTCGAACCTCGATGGCTATGTTAATTACATTAAGGAACTTTCTTTAATTCTTCTTTGGCTGACGTAATTTCAATTTGTTGACCTTTACAATTGTTAAACGGAGCCGCGTCAACCCCAGATTCAACTCATGCTCTCGTCTTGTAAATATTTACTTCTTGCACTTAAGCCCAATCAACCACTAAGGCCCGGCAACCGGCGGAGGAAGGAAATTTTTAAATATATATATTAACAAAATAAAAAATGAAATGGTAAAAATTCGAGATGAGTAATTCCGGAAATTGTTTTCTCATCTTCATATTGAGAAATTCACTTTCTTATTTTTATATATATAATTTTTAGTTGACTAAGTTATTTTCGGAGAACCAAATGGATTTAAATCAATTCCCGATAAACACTTTCACTCAAACAAACGCGCCTTAAAGGTGCGCTTGTTTCCGGGAGAATATAATTTTTCATGAAAATATCTTCCCCTTTTTTCTGTTAAGGAATTCATTTTCCTAACTTTAAGCATGTATAATTTCTTTGACCATAAATTGTTTTTCGTTGTCTAATCATTTTCAACACACCAAACGAGTGAAAGTCTGGACGTGCATGACAAACCAAACGAGTGACAACTAAATCGTGTAGATTTCTTTCGCTTAAATGAACACGCCCAAAGTGACGAAGAAATAAACCAATTTCAAGCATATTGGGCTTTTCAAGAGGAAGACAAATAGTCTGGACATGCATGATAAACCAAGTTTAGTAGTACCTACATTATTAGTTCTTAATGAAATAATAAGATAGAAACTTGAAAACAATTGGTTGAAAATGGTCCACCAGCAGGTCCCTTTCGTGGCTTAAGGGGGAAAAAACCTTGGAACAAGCATGCAAAAGTTGAATATAACATCGTATCCCGTACCAACGCACAAAATTAAACGATTTCAAAGACTGTAAATCTTTTAAAGAGGAGAATCATAATTTTGGGAAGGTGGAAATTCTATGAGGTGCAATGTCAGGGTCCAAAATTTACACAGTGCGATGGTATAGTGAGTGTACATTAAAAGGAAAAAGAAAATAGTAGACGGCTTAACGATTTGGTGACAAAAAATTCTTAAGAAAGGGCGAATTCGATGATGAAAGGCAATTCCAAAGTTAGTTAATAATTTCTATTAATAGATGGTGTGATGGAATAGTTAAATAATATATGACGTCTTCATTTAATAACTTTAAGCTTTTAGAACGGATTGATAATGATCTCACAAAATGTAATATGATATCAAGCAAGACCTTACTAAGCTTAGTTTAAGCTTTTAGAATAATCCAGTAGTGATCCCATAAAGTCTCACGGTCCTTTCAAACGGGAACCAAAAAGAAGCCAGAAAATAATTTTAGTTTTTTTTAGTTATTTAGAATAGTTCAATTTTCATTATTTAGAAATAAAAAAAAGAAAAACCATTTCAAGTATGGCGGTAAATCTCGAACAAGGAGATAGGAAGGACAAGCACGGGAGGTGAAAACGATGTTGTTCTGTCGCCACAAATTTTTTTTTTGTTTTTGCTCTTATTTAATTGCATGAATTCAATTGAAAATTATATCTATTCTTGTTGGCCAATTAGATAATTTTTGTTTGTTTATTTTATCGCTTTCCCATAATTCCTTCTTGTTACTGCCGTTGAGTGCTTTTTGAGCACAGTGTTCTCGTATGTTCACCCGATTCTCTGTGATTGAATTGTTTGTCATTTGTCGATAGGACCAACATGCGATCCTATTGATAAAAAGGATTGAGGTGATGAAGACGCTAGTATTACAGGTGCGGTGTTCGACCATCGCGCTCCGGAAAGAGAGACATAAAGCAAAGTCGAAGAGACGAGAGTTAGAGATAGGATAAGAATAGAAAAATAATACCTAAAGTATAAAAAGATACGATGATTAGCTTGAGCTGATCACGACATGGTCTTACCTAAAAATTCCTGGTCAAGCAATTTTGGTTGACCAATATAGCAACACCATCTTATCAATTTTTTGTAAGGATGTGGGGATGGTTTTGAGTCTTTTGACCCACTTATTTTTTTTTTTTTACACCTTGTTCAAACCGATGGGCCAACTTTCGGTGAAAAATTGAATCCAATGTACTTTTCGAAACACACTGTTTGGTCACGAGCTAAATTTTGATTGTCTTAAAGATTACGCATGTTCTTCTGCGCTAATGCGAAGCTAATTTTGCATTTAATTAGAAGATAATTTAGTGAGTAGGTCGCGGATTCAGGACTACCATAATCAATCTTTTCTGTGGATGAAGCCGGTCTCCGTCTGAGACAAATAAATTCCGTGTCCACGATAATCTCCACTAATCCGGTAATCCCACGGATCAAGTAAAACGTGATGCAAAACCCGGCTCACATAAGTAAAGAAGGTCCTCGAACCCGGTCCGAATGACATTGTTTTTCTTTTCTTCTCATGCTATAAGATTTTTATTAAATGTATTGTCAAATATGGTGTTAATTCTTAACGATACCAACGTAAGTGAGTTTATAGAAATTTTCAAGATGGTAAGGGCGCGCATGATAACCATTGTGTTTTTGGAATCAATTTCTGACATAAAATAGATTTTTTTATTTCTAGTTTCTCGATGAGTTTTTGAGCCAAAAACGCGTTTGATAACGACATAAAATTTATGTTCCTGAAATTTTATGTCGACGTAAAATTCTTACTAACACAAAATGTTCTACGAAAAATTTCTGTTTCATTTTTAATTTTTAAAATTTCTTTAAAAATTAATTTTTATTATTAGAAAATATTATTATTTATTTTTTACTCCGCGTGGCAGCGGTGGTTGCGGCGACAGGTAGTGGTTGTGGTGGCCGACGGAGGTCGGCGGTGGGCAACGGTCTCGACCGACAAAGGAAGGGCGACAGAGAGAGTGCAACGGGGAGTTGAGAAAAAACGAAGGGCTTTGGTAGGCTATTTCTTATTTTTGTTTCTAGAACAGAGAAGCTGTAATTTCTAACTTCTCATTTCTCTTTCAAATTTATTTATGAAACAAAAATGCGTTTCAAAAATGGAAAAATATAATAGTATTATCAAACAATTTACGTTCCAAACCTCGTTCGGAACATAAATAGGGCAATGGAATGCTTATCATGTGCGCTCTAATTAGTTGGGTACTTGAATGAGAACTGGCACAACAACCTTTCGTGGTGGCTCTCACTTAAACCCGACCTCTCGGACCCACGACCGGGACGGGCTACTTTCCTTATTTCTAAAGGAGTGTTGCGACGGAGTGTTTTCGTACGAGGTTGAACCTTGCCCACGAAAATGGTTTCTAAGTTCTTTCGTGTGCGGTGGGCTTTCGCCCATAGAAATGGTTTCTGGCTTTTTGTAAACACTAGCAAATGCGAAAAAAATGTCTCAATATTTTATTTTTCTCGGGGAGGTTGTCATACGATAAAACAAATTTTTCTTACTTTAATGTTAGAACATGTAAGAGGTAAAATAGAATTATTATCTTACACATTGGTTATGAGTACAATATTTATAAAATAAGCAGTTGAGGATATTTGAGGAAGAAAGATTTTTTTTAGGGTGCGTTTGTTTCTCGGAAAACTCAAGATTTAAAAAATATTTTTCGAAAAATGATTGGTTATATCGTTTAAAGAAACGTGTACATGAAAAATATTTTCATCACTCATGAAAATTTTTAGGCATAAAATGTTGTAGATGATGAAGATATTTTTTTGTTTGCTAATTTTTCTAAACAATATGATCGGTCAATTTTTGGAAAATATTTTTCAAATCTTGAATTTTCCGTAAAATGAATGCACCCTCAGATTTATATACAATAGGAGGTGCATTTTGCTTTTATATAATGTAATAGTAGAGACCACAATTAGATGGCTTGTGTGGATTCAATCTTCTTTGGTCTAGTCAACCATGGCCAAATGGTCCGCCCATGTGACATGTATCTAGCCTAGTCAAATGTGGGAAAAGTTTGTTCATGAGGGCTAAATTCGGGTATTTCTTGATTTTTCATTCGCACAAAGTCTAAGCCCCATTTGTCCGAAAGATAAGTATTTATGAAATTTTATTTTTCTTCGGTTTTTGGATGGCAGAAAACTAATCAATTTAGGAAAAACGCTTTCTATGTTCAGAAAACGACAAGCTCATATTAGAGCAGAAAAAAAAATAATTCACCTTCGACAAGAAGGAAACCATTTTCCTTGAAACACCAAACAAATGAAAATTAATCATTTTCCTCGGAAATGATTTATATGAAAAATATTTTTCTTTATCATGAAATTTTCAGTGAATCAAATACACCCTTGTATGATTTCTACCAAATTTATTTTCAGTTATCACGAAATTTTCAGTGAATCAAACGCACTCTTATATTCATCTGTCACCCAAGAATGACGCAAGAGAGAATTCATTCCCCCGTATAATATATTTGAGACTTTTGTTGACAATTGCTCCAATAATAATGCGAAATATCTTTTGGTACTTTGAGGGTTACTAGTTCAGCTATTGCATGAGTTGAACCATATGCTAATCATGTTGAAAAAGATCTTTTCCTATGAACGTTGTCATCTATACTACCATATCAAACAAAGATGACCTCCTGCTCTTGAGGGATCTCAATTTACTTTTCTTCCCCCATACACTCAATTAATTATCTACACACATGCAACCCAATGGCGAATACGTAAATGAGTAATTGTATTTCATCTCTCACTTTTCAAAATCACGAATCTTGCCATCCTAATACGACTTCATTATAGATTAATTTCTCGCCTAGAAGCAATTTTTTTTTATATCTTTTCACATGTATAAATTTCATTCGATCATGTAGTTTTACCAATACTTCTGCTCCTTAACGAATTTGTCCGATCCGTACTATCATACAAAGCAGGACGAGTTCTATTTTCAGGGGATTATAATCTATTTGCTCTTTCCTGAAATATCCTCAATTGCTTATTTTATAAATATTCAAATTAATGGCCAAACAAGTAAAGTAATTAATTCTTACTTTTCACATTCAAATTTTGCAAATTTTATATTTCCCATTTCATAGACAACCCTATCAAAAAAAGGGATAAGCGTATTGGAAGTTATAAAACTTATCACAAAAGTGCAATCAAGTCTTAAGACTTTTCGGAAAGTGCAATTAAATCTTGAAATTTTTTAAAAAAAGTGCAATTAAGTATTAAAACTAAGGGTGAGCGGTTCCGATCCGGTCCGGTTCCTATAAAAAATTGGGAACCGGACTGGTGGTCCCAGTTCCCATTTTTCAAAACCGCGAGATCGGACCGGCCACCCTTGGAATCGGGAACAAGATCGAACCATCGATCGGGTCGATTCCGGGCGGTTTCAAGAAACCTGTGTTCGTGAAAAAATTATGCACCTGTAACATTAAAATCTCAATGATAATTCAATAACATTTTAGGTATTTGATGGGATGGACGCATTATGGACAATGCATTGAACAATGCATTGGACAATAACATTAGAAGCTAAAAAAGCAAAGCAAACTCTAAGCCTAGACAACTAAACATTAGATTTACCTTTATAAAAAAAATTACAAAAAGACCGGTCCGGTCCGACCCTAGGCCCTAGAAGCTGGGAACCGGACCGCCCGGTCACCGGTTCCAATTTTAGGAACCGAGAACCGGATTGGATCCTTATAAAATCGGGAACCGGACCATCGGTCCGGGTCCTTTCCGGCGGTCTCTTTTTTGCTCATTTCTAATTAAAACTTGTCAAATCGGTGAAATCAAACCCTTCCGTTGATTGCATTTTTTTTTTTAAGTTGACAAGTTTTCGGACTTCAAGTGCACTTATACCTAAAAAAAAAATAAAGGTCATGCTGGAAACATTTCTCTTTGGACATGTAATTTCTCCATATTGAATCGATGATATGTTTTTCGTTGACCAATAATGTACATATTTCTTCACGAATAGACAATGCAATTTTTTTTTAAATGTCGATATTTCTGTAATCACACGACGGATTCGCATTTTTTTTCTAGCATATAAAAATAGGAGTGGGCTGGACTGCAAATAAATGCCCATTATGTACTTATTTTTCTTATAATAAATATGTGGTGCATATTATTATTATTTTTCCATATAGTAGAGAGGGGGAATTAGATGACAGCTGCCTAAGAAATTGTTCCAAACAGAGACAATGAATGTCACCTCTTGCTGTCCTCTAAACCAGTTGGTGACAGAGAAATCATACCACGGAAATTTAGATTAAAATAATTGATGGGCTCGTTTGAAAATTTACATATAATGTTAGATATATTAAGAGTATGCTGTACAAAATGAATATATATCAGTAATTTTGCAATATCAAAAAAGGGCTTGACTCACTCGTTGATTAGGAGTATTTTTGTCATTTACTTTTTAAAGTTTTGCTATTGTTTCTTTTTTGTTCTAAAATTTTTTAAATTTTCAATTTAATTAGATTAAAATTGTACTTGGACAAACATCCCCTTCACCGATAGGAATATTTAGCCCGGTCGGCGAGGTTAGATCCTTATTTGAAATAGCCATGCCACTACTTCCTTTATTGAAAACCGTCATATCACTTCAGCTCTTATTTAAAATAAGAACCAATTCAAGTCATTATTTGAGAGAATGATGGCATTTCAACCTTTCATTTGGAATTTTCCCTTTAAATTTCACTCCCAGTCTTGTGATATACCGATTTTACATATCTTTTTCTTTAGAAAATGTTGAATCGCGCTTAAGGATGTACTCGACCGGGCAGATCTATAAACCTCGATGAGCCATGGCTTTTCTTACTTTACGCCCAAAAAGAGGAGGAAAAATATGGAAAATAAAGCCAAAGTAAGAGGAATATGATGTGACATGCCTTTAGGACCCGTCACTATCATCAAACATCGATAGTATCCACAAATTAAATGACGGCTTCCTTAAAATAACAACATAACCTTGAAATGAGGCCTATACTCGGAATAGGCAAGGAATAGATAAATGGCTCCAAAGCTCCCCCCTCTCACTTTTTTTAAATTTCTTTAAAATTAAGTCGAATAAACGATAATTTACTAGAGTCATGATGGATTAACAACATATAAAAGCTCTTCAATTTTGCGCGTGCTCACACACACACATATATATATCAATTAATGAAGTTTTCAAAAATGTTATCGGAAAAGATGAAATGAAGTTTTGTTTTCAAAATCGGGAAGAGTTATTTAACTTTTATTTCGATCAATAAAATATTATGAAAGTTAAATTAAGAAGCTTTTATATCTCCAACTGAGTTTATCTTATTATTAGATTATTACAAAAATAAATCCAACCCGGAGAGTATGAACCATAAAAGAAAATACCATGTATGTGTATATGTGTGTGTGTGTGTTTTTATTATTATTTAAATTTAAGGCATTCAATCTTAAATGGAATAGACATAATTTACTAAAGGGTTAATACCACGAAAACCCCAAACTAGTACACATGTGATAAATTTAGCTCAAACTATTTTTTTGACCACAAAAAACCTCAAATTGGTACACTTATGATAAATTTATCAAAAAGCTGGTATACTTGTGATAAATTTTCCCTCCGTTAGTTTTCGTTAAATTTAACCGTCAAATTGTTGAATTGGTGACACGTAAAAGTTGACGGGCCTTTTAATTTAGGGTTTTTATCCTTTGTTTATCACGGGTTTATCAAATTGGGATTTTTCGTGACATTAAATCAATTTGATGAAGGGTAAATTTGTCACGAGTGTACAGGTTTAGGGTATTTCGTTATCAAAAGAATTAGTTTAGGGTAAATCTATCATATGTGTACTAGTTTAGAGTTTTTTGTGGTAAAAAAAATAGTTTGAGGTAAATTTGTCACAAATATACTAGTTTAGAATTTTTCGTGATTAAAAAATGATTTTGGATAAATTTGCCATAAACGTGCGTTTTCCTGATACTAACCCTTTACTAAAAGGAACCGGAAAGAAGAAGGAAAGAGAGGTCTAAAGACACGTAAAAGTGAAAGCAGCCCTCGCGCCCACCTTTTTTACGTCAGACTTTCTAGTTTTTTACTTTTTTGATTTAATTATATGCATAATATATATGTTTATTTATTTATTTACGTTCATCGTTGACTTGGGTCTATAAAGCACAAGTCAACGATGCAAAATCTTGCCGACTAGCTTATCGGTGTTTTGTTGTTGGCTTTAAATTTCTTAGTAATTAATACGTGCATGTATAGTTTTACTTCTCGATCTTTCCATAAACTTAATTCCTTCTATAAAAAAAAAATGATAATGGGATAATTACCAAAAAAGTCATAAAATTTATGCCAATTCGAGTCATATTTTTTTTTTTCAATTCGATCTGAACCTTTTGTATTTGTACCAATACAATCTGTTGGCTAAAATTGTCGAACACGCATTGGACAATCAACGCGTGTCCGAGCTGACGGTTGGTCAATCAAACGGACACGCGAGGGACTCGCGTGTCCCGAGTAAGGTGAGTCAAAATTGAAAAAAACCCAAAATTTTCTGACCTAATCTCCATCTCTTCTCTACCTCTTACTCTCTCGGCTTTGTCCCGACTCTCCTCTCTCTCGCGTCGCCGCTTTCGGTTCGAGATTCGCCTCTCTGGATGTCTCGCGCATTTCCCGGAAAACGGCGGGAACGTGAGTGAAAACGGAGGTGGGTCTTTGACGGAGGCCTTCTTAGAGTCATGCAAGGCATTCATCGCGGGGAAAAGCGCACAGAGTGAGAGAAAGAGAGAGATAGAGGAAGGTGCAATATTATTGCTTGATAGAGAGAGAAATAGGGGGAAGGGGAGAAGAAGGCGATGATTGAGGATGAAAAAATCGGGAAGAGAGAGAGGCGTGGGTTACAATGGTAAGTGAGAGAAAAAAAAGGGGAAAAATTTAAATTTTTATTTTGGTAAGAAGGAGATAATTATTATAGATTTTCTCTTATTAAACGTGCAACTTTAAGATCAAAATAATCCAACAAAAAAAAAATCAAAATAATCATTTTGGATAACATATTAGAACCAACCTTGATGTAAAAAATAATTATTTTTATTTGTGGAATCATAAAAATAATAATTTATTATGCATATATATAAAAATATTCATTTAATATATAACGTGTTCCAACGTGTCGAATTTTTTATTTTTTTAGAAGACATGTGTTCATACGTCGTGTTGTATCATGTCCTGTGTCCTGTGTTTGTCGTCTACATAGTTTCTAACTCAAGTTCTCAATCGGAATTGCTACACCGATGACCATACCCCCTTTTTTTTGGTCTTAAATATGGGTACTTTCATTCACTTAATAAAGTTTGAGAAACAATCGGAAGTAGCATCAAAACAAAGCAAATCCCGAAGAATGAGAGGGGGCTTAGATAGCCAATTAAATGAGAGGTAGCCTAATCAATGAGCCTTAGCTAACCTCAAGGAGATTTTTATGCTTTGATAATTACCCTATATGCCTGAGACGAGGATTACCACAAGCTCCACATCACAATATTAGGGGAAATCATAAAAATACTTCAAAATTTAATGTAGAATGGCCAATTTAGTTCTAAACCTTTCGATAATTTGCCGATATAGTTATTTTCGGCCAATTTTGGGTCTAGAAGGACGTCTTTGAGGGATGGTCATTGGTGTAGCGATTTCGATTTAGGGCTTGAGTTAGAAAGATTAACATATGTACAAAATGTTTACTACTTTTTTGGTCAAACTAAAGGGTTTAGGAAATAGAAGTATTTCATTTTCATCACCGTTTAATGGAGAACATTGACGGTGATGGTCCATATGCGATAATGAGCATATTATTACATACTTACATCCGGTGGAAATTCGTGTGATTTACTTCATTAATTAGGAAAATTTATTAGAGGGTCATAATATGAGGGGAAACATTGAATTAATTGAGAAATTATTGATTTTTTTTTTGTGCGTGGTCAAAACAACATTTTATTCGCTTTCTCGATAGAAATACGGGAGAGAAACATCTCGGTCGAATGAGTATGACTTCAAATCAAGACAAATCCTGCATAACTTCAAAACATAAATGCTCCATATATAACATGAGAAATTATCGAATAAGATTATAAGTCATATGTCCAAAGAACATACCTATGATTTTTTCACAATAAAATCGGCGGCCGATGACCGAACGCGCTGTTGAAACTTTTTTTTCTTTTTTCCCTGCGATTATCCTGAGCAGCAATTATGGAGAATTCATCCAGAAAATCATTCCACGTCATGGAAAAACCATAGGCGATTGGGCTCAAATTTGGAAGTGAGTTCAGCCCAATGTGGCAGCTTACTGATGGGGCCAAAGATTCTCCTCGTGCCTTGAAAATGGTTCACACGTAAATACATTGCCCCATAATTAATTAAATAATTTCAATGGTTTCTGTCTATAATTAATTAATGTTGTTTTTCTTTTTTTACCTATTAATTTAAGATTTTAAATTAAATTTTGTCACGTGATATGAAGCCATGCGATAATAAACGGATCTTATCAGAATGATAATATGACAATATAATAATAAAATACTAGATATAAAATTAAATATGAATTTTATTATAATTGTTAAATATTTTTTTACCGTTTATAACTTGAGGTTGCAGTTAGCTTGTCAAACAAGGTCAGCAAAAAGCTGAGAAAAACAAAGAAAGTCGACCCCCAAGACTTCTTCTCTGTCCCCGATTGTCGGACTGACGTCTCTGTCCTTGCGAGTTCGTTCTAGTCTCCGTCGCCGTCGTCGCCGCAGCAGGTCTGTTTCACTGTTCCACGAATCCGGCCACTCTTCTTCCTCTCCCTGTGCCGTCTATCTTGTTGCCTGCGTAGCTGTGAAACTTCTTGTTCTTCCTGCAGAGGAATCGAGAGTCGGGTTGCGGTTCTAGGAGGATGGAGAGCAGGGAGACGATCGAGCTGGAGCAAGGATGGGAGTTTGTGCACAAGGGTATCACGAAGCTTCTCGAAGGGCTTCCCGAGCCTCAATTCAGCTCCGAGGACTACATGAAGCTCTACGAGTATCTCGCCTCCGTGCTCTGCTCTTTCTCCCGCGCACGCCTGCCCGCGGAGCTGCATGGTCTTGTCGTCTGTCGACTGCTGTTTGACTTCTTTGGTGTTATTTTGCAGAGCGGTTTACAATATGTGTACTCAGAAGCCTCCTTATGACTACTCCCCGCAGCTCTATGACAAGTACAGAGAATCCATTGAAGAGTACATCAATTCAGTGGTGAGATTATTAGTAATCGCTTTGTTTGTGCTCTCCTTCATTTGAGAAATTGAAGCTCCATCTGTTTATAGTATAGCATACGGGCACAAAGGGTTGCCATTAATGTGTGTTAAAAGAATTCCTGGCTGATGTTCCTCAAAATTAATGCTAGTTTTGAAGTGTCAGTGGGCATTTGGCTCAACGATTGAGGTTTGGTGATTGTGAAAGTTTCGTCACAGTTCAGAAGTTCTCGACCGCAAAAACTTTTGTAGCAAGAATGGCATCAAATTTTCTGTTGTGATGGCAATCCATCTTTCGAGTGAAAAAACCGGAACTTGTTCTCTGAGAAAGTGTGACACTAATGACCACTAACTTTCGAGTTATATGGCAGTTATCAAGAAGCTTTGAGTTATATAGTGAAGTGATCAAATTTGAATTCCGCCTCCTTGTGGGACATGAGAAACAACTAAGGCTCGTTGGAATACACAATA
Source organism: Rhodamnia rubescens (assembly GCA_021437795.1). Lineage (NCBI taxonomy): Eukaryota > Viridiplantae > Streptophyta > Magnoliopsida > Myrtales > Myrtaceae > Rhodamnia > Rhodamnia rubescens. The sequence continues at coordinate 1,393,507 of JAILYA010000023.1, forward strand.
TCCACGAAGAAGTGTGTACTATCACACCAAATAGTTCCTTTCTATGAGTCTGATATAATTATTGTGGTTGATTTATCGATTTTTCTGATGGAAGATAACAAATGAATCGGTGCACTTATGAAGCCCTTATTGACCTTTTGTAATGCTATATGAAAGCTTTCTGTTAAGAGGTGGCAACTATCTTTTAGTACTTGATCACTCTGACAGTTGAAAGTCAGATGGTAGTATTCATGACAAGGACATCCTTCTCTGATAATATAAGGCTTAGAAGTTTCATAATTAACCCTTTCAGTGTTTCATAATTAACCCTTTCAATGTTGCAATGCGTACTCTTCACTGTGGACAACATGTCCTTTGGATTCTCGAGTATTCTATTTCCATTGACTTCATGGTCTTTCTTTGATTTAGGTATTGCCTTCATTGAGGGAGAAGCATGATGAGTTTCTGCTGAGAGAACTTGTGACAAGGTGGGAAAACCATACGGTGATGGTTAGGTGGCTATGTCGTTTCTTCGGTTATCTGGACCGGTTCTTCGTTGCTCGAAGATCATCGCCGCCCCTTAATGAAGTGGGCCTTACTTGCTTTCGTGGTCTGGTACGTCACCTATGACCTCTTATGTGCGATGTCCTCTTTCTGCTGATCATCTGCAGAAGAGTTCATGGTTCAGAAATGCCGGAATTATGCTGACTGCAGATTAATGATGTCGACTTTTTTCCATTTGTGTTGACGACTGTCTCATTGCACTTCACTGATGGTGTTTTCAGGTATACAGGGAGTTATATGCAAAAGTCAGGAATGCTGCTATCTCTCTGGTATGATTGTATCCACCCGCTCTGATCCTTGAGAGGTTTGTTAATTCTAGAAATCTCATTAGTTGTTATGACTGGTTTTAATTTTGATTAGATTGATCAAGAACGTGAGGGAAAGCAAATTGACCGTGTTTTACTGAAGAAGGTTTTGGATGTATTTGTTGAGATTGGGATGGGGCAAATGGATCGTTATGAAGTTGACTTTGAAGCATCACTGCTTGAAGATACCGCTGCTTATTATTCTAGGAAGGCTTCGAATTGGATACTGGAAGACTCTTGTCCAGATTACATGCTGAAGGCAATGCTTAGACTTTACACCTTTAGCCTGATATGTCGTACTTGACTGTCTTTAATGATATTAATCCATCTCATCGGCCATCACAGGCTGAAGAGTGTCTAAAACGTGAGAGAGACAGGGTTTCTCACTACCTGCATCCAAGTAGTGAGCCAAAGTTACTTGAGGTTGGACATTGGTGTAACCTTTGGAATGACAATTCTGCATGAAGTTGCGGTGTATCATTATTATTTAGTCTATCAACACTAATTTGCAAATTTTACTTCCTGATTTCTGCAGAAAGTTCAACATGAATTACTGTCTGTCTATGCAAACCAACTACTTGAAAAAGAGCACTCTGGGTGTCGTGCATTGCTTAGAGATCATAAGGTGCTTGCTTTTTCTTTACTTATTATATTTCCATTTGGTATTGCGAATTTTTGTAAAGGAAGATGCGTTATTGCTGATTCGAATGTTTGCTTTTTAGGTGGAGGATTTGTCAAGAATGTTCAGGCTGTTTTCTCAAATACCTAGGGGCTTGGATCCTGTTGCAAATATCTTTAAACAGGTCATTAACTGTAGAATGTGCTTTTTTTTTTTTTTGCCCTAAGAAGTAGATGCTGTTTTCTCGAGCTTACTTTTGTCGTATGGCGCAGCATGTTACCGCTGAAGGTACAGCCTTGATTAAACAAGCTGAAGATGAAGGAAGCAACAAGAAAGTATGCACATTTAATTTGTTTCTTGTGCTCTTTTAGCTTTTCAAACTGTTGAAGTACTTGCTTTCATAGGAGATTTTTTTCTTGGTCGAATGTTTCATAGGACTTCAGGAGGTATACAAACTTCGCGAATCATTGGAAATTGCCTATTTCGAAGGGTAGCTTGTTTCACTTTGCTAAATTGTTTTTCACTAGCACAGATTGGACACTAGGGTCTGAGAAGGCACTTCTTCCATAGTAAAATCATAAGAAGTGTAGAAGTCAACACAATGACGTGACAGAATCGTAGTTATTTTGTCAATCGCATATTGCAAATGCACAGATGCATTTGGATGTGTGTTGATATAAGCCTCTTGTTTGGAATAAAAAGAAGACACTTTATGGTTAACCACTTCGGTTACTGTCGTTAAATTAGTCACAAGAAAGTGAATTTAAGAGGCGATTAGAGGTCATCTGATGCATGCTCTCGTTTGAACTTCTACGATGAATTTGGCACATCCTATATAGAGTTTCCATATTCCTTAGATAAGCAGGCATGCTTAGCTGGTGCATGCACCATTTGCTTTGAAGTTGGAATGGGAGACTGAACTAAGACCACTGAAACTAGCCGTCAAAGCATCCAGTTGCACCATTGCTTATTAGTGTCTTGGATACTCCGCTACCTGAATTCACTCTCTGGCCTATGAAAGTGGAATGGAGATTGCTGCTAAGCATAGTTCCATCGTTGTGCTTTAAGCTGCTTAAAGATCCAGATGAACAGTCGTTTCTTTAATGTGGTGATCCGATCACCGTGTTTCTCTTGCAGGATGAGAAGAAGGATGTTGTTGGTCTGCAAGAACAAGTAATCCTACCTATTTTTTTTTCATATCCTAATTTTGAATGCAGGCTGAAATTGAAAGGAAGCTGATATACATGCACCTTTTGCAGGTTTTTGCGAGGAAAGTGAGTGAATTACATGATAAGTACCTAGCATATGTCACGGAGTGTTTCCAGAACCACGCTCTTTTTCATGAGGTATGCTGCTGGTGGTGGTTCCGCCTCTGGGCCTCCCGTGTTTATGCTTAATGTCAAAATTCTCTGCTCTTCTGTAGGCTCTAAAGGAGGCTTTCAAGGTCGTTGGCAATGAGGGAGTTGGTGGAAGCTCGAGTTCAGAACTGCTGGTTACTTTTTGCAACACTAATGCTAAAGAAAGGTCGCAGTGAGAGAAGTTGAGGGATGAAGCTATTGAGGAAACGCTTGAGAAGGTAATCAACATCACATTGTACTGCTCCTGGTTCTTTTCTTGCAACTCTATCTACTTCCACGGTAGAGTTACAACTACACAAAACAAACTTAGCTCTGAAGAGAGCATCTCGAATTATCCAACTCCTGAACTTTCTTGGCCGAGAAGCAATTAACTTTAAGTCGAGCTTCTCTCTTCTCGATCAAGTTCTTGGTTGAGGACTTCTGGGTCTATGCGTGCCTTTGATATCAAAATCTCATGCAAAAAGTATTCGGTCGAATCTAATGATACATTACATCGCAGTGCTCATGCTTCTTTAACAGATTAAATCTTAAATCCAAAAGCAGATTACTGTTGAGTATGTTTCGAGACATGAATCATTCTAGAAGATGAGACTAATGAGCTTATACGTTAATGATTCCAACTTTTCCATATATATTTGCGGAAATTTGAGATGGAAGTCTGGTTTGAAGCTTGCTTCGGGTATAGCACATGGATCAAGATGCATTGTACAGATGAACGTTTCTGAAGAACATTTTTAGAGGAAATCATTTGCATTTTTCTATGTTTGGCTGGATATTGCAAACAATATAGAAGGCATTTTTGGACATCGATTACATGAAAGTTATGGAACATACTTTTGAAAAAAAGACCTAGTTTAATCCCAAGTCCCGCAAGCGTAACTTCAGGGGACCCAAGGCTGGCCTTGGGAGACCCAGGCCTGGTCCCCGCGATCCTCGGCTCAGGCGTGAGGTCCCCGAGCATGGTTGTCGGGGTCTCTAGCTAGTTCATGACAGTAAGCGATTTCTCTCTCACGATTTCTCTGGAAAAATCCATGATAATCAAATGCAATTTTTAAAATGCAATATTTTCTCTCTCACAATATAATTCCACAATTTTCGACAAATTAAAATGCAATTTTTTCCAAAAAGAAACCTCAAAAAATAAAAAAGGCTAAAATATATATAAAAAAACACGAAAACCAAAAAATTCAAGCCCGCCACTTGCGGCACGGCCCCATCCCCGATGGGCCATTGTTGATGGTCAGCGACCCCGCAGCCATTGGTGGGAGGGCCGAGCTTGTATTTTTCCTTTCCTTTTTTAAAAAATTAGTTTTCTTAATTTTTAATCTAATTATAACTAAAATTTAAGCAATGCTTCCACTTACAACTCATTTGGTAACAATAATAATTATAATATCACATGTTTATCATAGAAAGATTATCTATTGTAGTGTTCACTTGCAATAATATCAATTTCTACGCAATAGCCATTACAGTCCGGCTTGAATAGCTATTTCCATTGTACTCTCGTATCCCACTCCCTTTAGCCATGTTAGATTTTTAATTTTAATTAAATTTTACATTAGTGATAACCAAACTTTTTTTATATGATCTTAATTACTTGTAATTATATTAGTACAAGAGTATTAAATAATAAGTAAATAATATTATGTTACATTCATGATATATCTTTATTTGCCATGATAGAAATTACTCACGATATAAAAATTAGCACCAGATGAAGAGACATACCTCACTTTTGATCCAACGACCATTTACGTAACTTAATTTTTTTTACATGCTCTTAAACAAAACCCCACATTGAAAAGATCAAATTGGCCGTCCCTGCAAAATCATTTTAGCATCTTATTTCGGATTTAATTTGGTTTGCATTTTCAGTCGGTTTTAAGTGCTTCTTGTGGCGTGAGAATTTAGGATTTGGTGACGGGCATTTGTAGAGAAGAAAATATTATTGCCGCAAATAAGATACAACGACAATCCGAACACATACCAAAAGTTTAGAGATCACATCGAACTAATTAGAAGTTTGGAAACGGCATTGCACGTTTGCCCAAAAATTCGAAGAATCATTTGTAGGGATTGGATTAGACTCTCTCTCGCCCTCTCTCCCTCTCTCCTTCCTATTTCTTCATCTCCAACTTTTCTTCATCTTTCTTTTCCCCCTTTGTTCTCTCAAAAGTGGGGCCATAGCCGAGCTTTGTCGAAGCGCTTGCGTGGCCATGGCCGCTAGGAGCGAGCTGTACTACAAACTTCTACACCGCCAAGGCTGCCATGGTTGAGCTCATGGTGGCCATGGCCGAGCTCCTCCACGGAGCGCACGAGGCTTGCCATGACCCTTGTGAGAAGAAGGCCTATCTTGCACGGATTGCGATGGCTACAAGCTGAGCTTCGATCTCACATGCCCGTGCCGCCACAAGTGAGCTTGCCACAAGCACGGACATCAGCGACCGGCACGGGCATCGATAGCAGGGATTGGCTGCCACGGGGATGTCGACGTTGAGTTCAAGGTTCGGTAGTGTGGGGTTTGCTAAGTTTTGCGTGAGGATAGAGTGCGGTTGCTCTTTCCAAAAATTAACAAATTATCCAAAAGGTTCTAAACCTATTATATGGTGACGGCCGGTGTGGGCGTCGCGGCCCTCGCTTGTGGCTATAGGCCCGGCGACCACAAAGGTAAAAAGGAAGAAAAAATAGAGGAAAAAAAAAAAGAAAAAAGAAAAGCCAAAAGAAAAAAATTCACAATTTTTTTTTTAAAATTACAAAAAATCAGCCATGTCGCTAGCCATTACGATGTAGGGCAATCGGGCGTAATCGGGACCAAGCACATCAACGATTTTCGACTAGAATTAGCCGGAAGGTCTATATTGGCAAATTGCTAAAAAGTTTAGGACTAAATGGCATAATCAAAGTTTATATGACTGAATTGACCGCCGTCTAATAGGTTCGGGACTTTTTGGGCTACTATCCCTTCAACAACAAATGTAATTAATCATATGTGATATTGTATAGGTTCCTTTCCCTTGTTCATTGACATGTGCCGGTCAAATTCTTCATGTCCTTTGTGGTCCAGAACTACGCCATACAGCTTTGACACGCTTAATAAGCCAAGGTTCGTTGGAATTCTCGTTTGGAATTCATGTCGAACCTCGATGGATATGTTAATTACATTAAGGAACTTTCTTTAATTCTTCTTTGGCTGACGTAATTTCAATTTGTTGAGCTTTACAATTGTTAAACGGAGCCGCGTCAACCACAGATTCAACTTTCAACTCATGCTCTCGTCTTGTATATATTTACTTCTTGCACTTAAGCCCAATCAACCGCCGAGGCCCGGCAACCGGCGGAGGAAGCGAATTTTTTTTAAAAATATATTGACAAAATAAAAAATAAAATGTTAAAAATTCCAGATGAGTAATTCCGAAAATTGTTTTCTCATCTTCATATTGAGAAATTCACTTTCTTATTTTTATGTATAAATTTTTAGTTGACTAAGTTATTTTCGGAGAACCAAATGGATAAATCAATTCTCGATAAACACTTTCACTCAAACAAACGCGCTCCAATGGTGAGCTTGTTTCTGGGAAAACTTAATGACAAAAATAATACTTCCCGGAAAATCATTTTTCATGAAAATACCTTCCCCTTTTTTTCGGTTAAGGAATTTATTTTCCTAACTTTAAACATGTATAATTTCTTTGACCATAAATTGTTTTTTGTTGTCTAATCGTTTTCAACACACCAAACAAGTGGAAGTCTGGACATGCATGATAAACCAAGCGAGTGAATACTAAATCGTGTAAATTTCTTTCGCTCAAATGAACACACCCAAAAGCGATGAAGAAATAAACCAATTTCAAGCATATTGGGCTTTTCAAGAGGAAGACAAGTAGTCTGGGCATGCATGATAAACCAAGTTTAGTACAGCCTACGTTATTAGTTCTTAATGAAATAATATGATAGAAACTTGAAAACAATTGGTTGAAAATGGTCCACCAGTAGGTCCCTTTGGTGGTTTAAAGGGAAAAAAACCTTGGAACAAGCATGCAAAAGTTGAATATAACATCGTATCCCGTACCAACGCTCAAAATTAAACGATTTCAAAGACTGTAAATCTTTTAAAGAGGAGAATCAAAACTTTGGGAGGAAGGTGGAAATTCTATGAGGTGCAATGTCAGGATACAAAAATTTACACATTGCAATGGTATAGTGAGTGTACATTAAAAAAGAAAAAGAAAACAGTAGACGGTTATCGATTTGGTGACAAAAATTCTTAAGAAGGGGCGAATTCAATGATGAAAGGCGATTCCAAATTTAGTTAATAATTTCTATTAATTGATCGTGTGATGGAATAGTTAAATAATAAATAACGTCTTCATTTAATAGCTTAAGTTTTTAGAACCGTTGATAGTGATCCCACGAAATCTAATATGATATCGGAAAGACCTTTAAAAGTCTTTATTTAAAAGACCTTTAATATGATAGCTTCATTTAAAAAGTCTCACGGTCCTTTCGAATAGGAACCAAAAAGAAGCCAGAAAATAATTTTAGTTCTTTTTAGCTATTTAGAATAGTTCAATCTTCATTATTTAGAAATCAAAAAAGAAAGACCCATTTCAAGTATGGCGGTAAATCTCGAACGAGGAGATAGGAAGGACAAGCACGGGAGGTGAAAACGATGTTGTTCTGTCCCCACAAATTTTTTTTGTTTTTGCTCTTATTTTAATTGCATGAATTCAATTGAAAATTATATCTATTCTTGTTGGCCAATTAGATAATTTTTCTTTTGTTTATTTTATCGCTTTCCCATAATTCCTTCTTGTTACTGCCGTCGAGTGCTTTTGAGCATAGTGTTCTCGTATGTTCGCCCGATTCTCTATGACTAGATTGTTTGTCATTTGTCAATAGGGCCAACATGCGATCCTATTGATAAAAGGGATTGAGATAATGGAGACGTTAGTACCACAAGGTGCGGGGTTTAACCATTGCGCTCCTGGAAAGAGATAGAACAAAAGTCGGAGAGATGAGAGTTAAAGATAGGATAAGAATAAAAAAATAATACCTAAAGTATAAAAAAAATACGATGATTAGCTTGAGCTGATGACGACATGGTCTTACCTAAAAATTCCTGGTCAAGCAATTTTGGTTGACCAATATAGCAACACCATCTTATCAATTTTTTTGTAAGGATGTGGGGGTGGTTTTGAGTCTTTTGACCCACTAATTTTTTTTTTTTTTACACCTTGTTCAAACCGATGGGCCAACTTTCGGTGAAAAATTGAATCCAATGTACTTTTCGAAACACACTGTTTGGTCACGAGCTCAATTTTGATTGTCTTAAAGACTATGCATGTTCTTCTGCCCTAATGCGAAGCTAATTTTGCATTTAATTAGAAGTTATTGGTGATAATTTAGTGAGTAGGTCGCGGATTCAGGACTACCATAATCAATCTTTTCTGGGGATGAAGCCGGTCCCCGTCTGAGACAAATAAATTCCGTGTCCACGATAATCTCCACTAATCCCACGGATCAAGTAAAACTTGATGCAAAACCCGGCTCACATAAGTAAAGAAGGTCCTCGAACCCGGTCCGAATGACATTGTTTTTCTTTTCTTCTCATGCTATAAGATTTTTATTAAATGTATTGTCAAATATGGTGCTAATTCTTAACGATACCAACGTAAGTGAGTTTATAGAAATTTTCAAGATATTAAGGGCGCGCATGATAACCATTGTGTTTATGGAATCAATTTCGACAAAAAAATAGATTTTTTTATTTCTAGTTTCTCGATGAGTTTTTGAGCCAAAAACGTGTTTGATAACGATATAAAATTTATGTTCCTGAAATTTTATGTCGACAAAAAATTCTTACTAACACAAAATGTTCTACGAAAAATTTCTGTTTCATTTTTAATTTTTTAAATTTCTTAAAAAATAATTTTTATTATTAGAAAATTTTATTATTTATTTTTTACTCCACGTGGCGGCGGTGGTTACGGCGACAGGTAGTGGTTGTGGTGGCCGACGGAGGTCGGCGGTGGGCAATGGTCTCCACCGACAAAGGAAGGGCGACAGAGAGAGTGCAACAAGGAGTTGAGAAAAAACGAAGGGCTTTGGTAGATTATTTCTTATTTTTGTTTCTAGAACAGAGAAGCTATAATTTCTAACTTCTCATTTCTCTTTCAAATTTATTTATGAAACAAAAATGTGTTTCAAAAATGGAAAAATATAACAGTATTATCAAACGAATTTCTCGTTCCAAACCTGTTCGGAACATAAATAGGGCAATGGAATGGTTATCATGTGCGCTCTAATTAGTTGGGTACTTGAATGAGAACCGGCACAACAACCTTTCGTGGTGGCTCCTCACTTAAACCCGACCTCTCGGACCCACGACCGGGACGGGCTACTTTCCTTATTTCTAAAGGAGCGTTGCGACGGAGTGTTTTCGTACGAGGTTGAACCTTGCCCACGGAAATGGTTTCTAAGTTCTTTCGTGTGCGGTGGGCTTTCGCCCATAGAAATGGTTTCTGGCTTTTTGTAAACACTAGCAAATGCGAAAAAATGTCTCAAGATTTTATTTTTCTCGGGGAGGTTGTCATACGATAAAACAAATTTTTCTTACTTTAATGTTAGAACATGTAAGAGGTAAAATAGAATTATTATCTTACACATTGGTTATGAGTACAATATTTATAAAATAAGCAATTGAGGATATTTGAGGAAGAAAGATTTTTTTTTAGGGTGCGTTCGTTTCATGAGAAAACTAAAGATTTGAAGAATATTTTTTGAAAAATGATTGGTTATATCGTTTAAAGAAACGTGTATATGAAAAATATTTTCATCACTTACGAAAATTGTTAGGCATAAAATGTTGTCGATGATAAATATATTTTTTTGTTTGCTAATTTTTCTAAACAATATGATCGGTCAATTTTTGGAAAATATTTTTTAAATCTTGAATTTTCCATAAAACGAATGCACCCTTAGATTTATATACAATAGGAGGTGCATTTTACTTTTATATAATGTAATAGTAGAGACCACAATTAGATGGCTTGTGTGGATTCAATCTTCGTTGGTCTAGTCAACCATGCCCAAATGGTCCGCCCATGCGACGTGTATCTAGCCTAGTCAAATGTGGGAAAAGTCTGTTCATGAGGGCTAAATTCGGGTATTTCTTGATTTTTCATTCGCACAAAGTCTAAGCCCCATTTGTCCGAAAGATAACTATTTATGAAATTTTATTTTTCTTCGGTATTCGGATGACAGAAAATTAATCAATTTAGGAAAAACGCTTTCTATGTTCAGAAAACAACAAGCTCATATTAGAGAAAGAAAAAAAAAACATTAACCTTCTGACCAAAAAGAAACCATTTTCCTTGAAACACCAAAAGAATGCAAATTAATCATTTTCCTCGGAAATGATTTATATGAAAAAATATTTTTTTTATCATGAAATTTTCGGTGAATCAAATACACCCTTGTATGATTTCTACAAAATTTATTTTCAGTTATCATGAAATTTTCAATGAATCAAACGCACTCTTATATTCATCCGTCACCCAAGAATGACGCAAGAGAGAATTCATTCCGCCCGTATAATATATTTGAGACTTTTGTTGACAATTGCTCCAATAATAATGCGAAATATCTTTTGGTACTTTGAGGGTTACTAGTTCAGCTACTGCATGAGTTGAACCATATGCTAATCATGTTGAAAAAGATCTTTTCCTATGAACATTGTCATCTATACTACCGTATCAAACAAAGATGACCTCCTGCTCTTGAGGGATCTCAATTTATTTTTCTTCCCCCATACCCTCAATTAATTATCTACACACATGCAACCCAATGGCGAATACGTAAATGAGTAATTGTATTTCATCTCTCACTTATCAAAATCACGAATCTTGCCATCCTAATACGACTTCATTATAGATTAATTTCTGGTCTAGAAGCAATTTTTTTTTAAATCTTTTCACATGTATAAATTTCATTCGATCATGTAGTTTTACCAATACTTATGTTCCTTAACGAATTTGTCCAATCCGTACTTTCATACAAAGCAGGACGAGTTCTATTTTCAGGGGATTATAATCTATTTGCTCTTTCCTGAAATATCCTCAATTGCTTATTTTATAAATATTCAATTAATGGCCAAATAAGTAAAGTAATTAATTCTTACTTTTCACATGCATTTCAAATTTTGCAAATTTTATATTTCCCATTTCATAGACAACCTTATCAAAAAAAGGGATAAGCGCATTGGAAGTTATAAAACTTTATCACAAAAGTGCAATCAAATCTTAAGAATTTTCAGAAAGTGCAATTAAATCTTGAAATTTTTACAAAAAATGCAATTAAATATTAAAACTAAGGGTGAGCGGTTCCGATCCGGTCCGGTTCCTATAAAAAATCGGGAACCGGACTGGTGGTCCCGGTTCCCATTTTTCAAAACCGCAGATCAGGCCAGGCTACCCTTGGAATCGGGAACAAGACCGAACCATCGATCCGGTCCGATTCCGGGCGGTTTCAAGAAACCTGTGTTCGTGAAAAAATTATGCACCCGTAACATTAAAATCTCAACACAGTAATTCAATATCATTTCGAGATATCGATGGGATGGACACATTATGGACAATGCATTGGACAATAACATTAGAAGCTAAAAAAGCAAAGCAAACTCTAAGCCTAGACAATTAAACATTAGATTTACTTTTAAAAAATAATTTAAAAAAGACGGGTCATGTCGGGCGGTCCGGTCGGTCCCGTCCGATCCTAGGCCCTAAAACCGGGAACCGGACCTTCCTGGTCACCGGTTCCAATTTTAGGAACCGGATTGGATCCCTATAAAATCGGGAACGGACCATCGGTCCGGTCCGTCTGGACGATCTTTTTTGTTCATCCCTAATTAAAACTTGTCAAATCGGTGAAATCAAACCCTTCATTTGATTGCATTTTTTTTTATAAAGTTGACAAGTTTTCGGACTTCAAGTGCACTTATACCTAAAACAAAATAAAGGTCATGCTGGAAACATTTCTCTTTAGACATGTAATTTCTCCATATGGCATCGATGATATGTTTTTCGTCGACCAATAATGTACATATTTCTTCACGAATAGACGATGCAATTTTTTTTTAAATGTCGATATTTCTGTAATCACACGACGGATTCGCATTTTTTTTTCTAGCATATAAAAATAGGAGTGGGCTGGACTGCAAATAAATGCCCATTATGTACTTATTTTTCTTATAATAAATATGTGGTGCATATTATTATTATTTTTCCATATAGTAGAGAGGGGGAATTAGATGACAGCTGCCTAAGAAATTGTTCCAAACAGAGACAATGAATGTCACCTCTTGCTGTCCACTAAACCAGTTGGTGACAGAGAAATCATACCACGGAAATTTATATTAAAATAATTGATGGGCTCGTTTGAAAATATACATATAATGTTAGATATATTAAGAGTATGCTGTACAAAATGAATATATATCAGTAATTTTGCAATATCAAAAAAGGGCTTGACTCACTCGTTGATTAGGAGTTTTTTTGTCATTTACTTTTTAAAGTTTTGCTATTGTTTCTTTTTTGTTCTAAAATTTTTTAAATTTTCAATTTAATTAGATTAAAATTGTACTTGGACAAACATCCCTTTCACCGATAGGAATATTTAACCGGTCGGCGAGGTTAGATCCTTATTTGAAATAGCCATGACTACTTCGCACTTTATTTGAAACCGTCATATCACTTCAAGCTCTTATTTAAAATAAGAACCAATTCAAGTCCTTATTTGAGAGAATAATGGCATTTCAGCATTTTATTTGGAATTTTCCCTTTAAATTTCACTCCCAGTCTTGTGATATACCGATTTTACATATCTTTTTTCTTTAGAAAATGTTGAATCGCGCTTAAGGATGTACTCGACCGGGCATATCTATAAACCTCGATGAGCCATGGCTTTTCTTACTTTACGCCCCAAAAAGAGGAGGAAAAATATGGAAAATAAAGCCAAAGTAAGAGGAATATGATGTGACATGCCTTTAGGACCCGTCACTATCATCAAACATCGATAGTATCCACAAATTAAATTACGGCTTCCTTAAAATAACAACATAACCTTGAAATGAGGCCTATACTCGGAATAGGCAAGGAATAGATAAATGGCTCCAAAGCTCCCCCTCTCACTTTTTTTCAATTTCTTTAAAATTAAGTCGATTAAACGATAGTTTACTAGAGTCATGATGGATTAACAACAGATAAAAGCTCTTCAATTTGCGCGCGTGCTCACACACACACATATATATATATATATACATATATATATATATATCAATTAATGAAGTTTTAAAAAATGTTATCGGAAAAGATGAAATGAAGTTTTGTTTTCAAAATCGGGAAGAGTTATTTAACTTTTATTTCGATCAATAAAATATTATGAAAGTTAAATTAAGAAGCTTTTATATCTCCAATCGAGTTTATCTTATTATTAGATTATTACAAAAATAAACCCAACCCGGAGAGTATGAACCATAAAAGAAAATACCATGTATGTGTATATGTGTGTGTGTGTGTTTTTTTATTATTATTATTATTAAATTTAAGGCATTCAATCTTAAATGGAATAGACATAATTTACTAAAGGGTTAATACCACGAAAAACCCCAAACTAGTACACATGTATTAAATTTAGCCCAAACTATTTTTTTGACCACAAAAAATCTCAAATTGGTACACTTATGATAAATTTATCAAAAACTGGTATACTTGTGATAAATTTTCCCTTCGTTAGTTTTCGTTAAATTTAACCGTCAAATTGTTGAATTGGTGACATGTAAAAGTTGACGGGTCTTTTAATTTAGGGTTTTTATCCTTTGTTTATCACGGGTTTATCAAATTGGGATTTTTCGTGACATTAAATCAATTTAATGAAGGGTAAATTTATCACGAGTGTATCGGTTTAGGGTATTTCATGATCAAAAGAATTAGTTTAGGGTAAATCTATCTATGTGTACTAGTTTAGAGTTTTTTGTGGTCAAAAAAATAATTTTAGGTAAATTTATCATAAATATATCAATTTAGAATTTTTCGTGATCAAAAAATAATTTTGGATAAATTTGCTATAAACGTGCGTTTTCCTGATACTAACCCTTTACTAAAAGGAACCAGAAAGAAGAAGGAAAGAGAGGTCTAAAGACACGTAAAAGTGAAAGCAGCCCTCGCGCCCACCTTTTTTACGTCAGACTTTCTAGTTTTTTACTTTTTTGATTTAATTATATGCATAATGTATATGTTTATTTATTTATTTACGTTCATCGTTGACTTGGGTCCACAAAGCATAAGTCAACGATGCAAAATCTTGCCGACTAGCTTATCGGTGTTTTGTTGTTGGCTTTAAATTTCTTAGTAATTAATACGTGCACATATAGTTTTACTTCTCGATCTTTCCATAACCTTAATTCCTTCTATAAAAAAAAAATATGGTAATGGGATAATTACCAAAAAAGTCATAAAATTTATGCCAATTGAGTGTTATTTATTTATTTATTCAATTTAGTTCCCGAACCTTTTTGTATTTGTGCCAATATAGTCCTTTCGGCTAAAATTGATGAGAAATCGGCGACGTGGCGCGATCGCGATTACGTTAAAAATTTTTTAATTATATTTCAATATTTTTTATTTTTTATTTGTTTTCTTTCTCTTTCTTTTTGCCCCTCTTCCTCCAACCAATCGCGCCACGTAAGTGATTTCCGGACAAAATTATTGGAAGGATTGAATTAAGACAAATGCAAAAGGTTTAAGATTGAATTGCAAAAAAAAAAAAAGTTTAGGAATGAATTGGTACAATTACAATATATTTATGACTTTTTTGGGAAATTATCATATTGGTAACATATTAATTAATTGCTATAATAAATAATGGAACTAATCCGCATCATTAGCAGTGCTTAAATAGTTTAATATACATTCAATGGGTTGCTTGAAAAATAAACGGGTTTGTCTTTCTAACTCAAGTTCTCAACCGGAATTGCTGCACCGATTCATACAGGTATTTTCATTCACTTAATAAAGTTTGAGAAACAACCAAAAGTAGCATCTAGACAAAGCAAATCTCGAAAGATGAGAGGGGATTTAGAGAGCCAATTAGATGAGAGGTAGCCTAATTTATGAGCCTTAGCTAACCTCACGGAGATTTTTAATGCTTCGATAATTACCCTATATGCCTGAGAAGAGGATTACCACGAGCTCCACATCACAATATTAGGGGAAAATCATCAAAAATACTTCAAAATTTAATGTGAAAATGCCAATTCAGTCATAAAATTTTTAATTTGGTCAATTTAGTTCTAAACATTTCGACAATTTGTCGATATAGTCATTTTCGGCCAATTTTGGGTCCGGGAAGGACTTCTTTGAGGGATGGTCATTTTTGTAGCGATTTCGATTGAGGGCTTGAGTTAGAAAGATTAACATATGTCCAAAATATTTACGACTTTTTTTGTCAAATTGAAGGGTTTAGGAAATAAAAGTATTTCATTTTCATCATCGTTTAATGTAGAACGATGACGGTGATGGTCCATATGAGATAACGAGCATGTTATTACATACTTACATCCAAGTGGAAATTCGTGTGATATATTTCGTTAATTAGGAAAATTTATTAGAGGGTCATAATATGAGGGGAAACATTGAATTCATTGAGAAAATACTGATTTTTTTTTTTGTGCGTGGTCAAAACAACATTTTATTCACTTTCTCGATCGAAGTACGGGAGAGAAACATCTCGGTTCAATGAGTATGACTTCAAATCAAGATAAATCCCGCACAACTTCAAAACACAAAGCTCCATATAACATGAGAAATTATCGAATACGATTATAAGTCATATGTCCAAAGAACATACCTATGATTTTTTCACAACAAAATAGGCGGTCAATAACCGAATGCGCTGTCGAAACTTTTTTTTTCTTTTTTCCCGGCGATTATCCTGAGCAGCAATTATGGAGAATTCATCCAGAAAATCATTCCACGTTATGGGAAAAACATAGGCGATTGGGCTCAAATTTGGGAGTGAGTTCAGCCCAATGTGGCAGCTTACTGATGGGCCCAAAGATTCTCGTCGTGCCTTAAAAATGGTTCGCACGTAAATACATTGCCCCATAATTAATTAAATAATTTCAATGGTTTCTGTTTATAATTAATTAATGTTGTTTTCTCTTTCTTTATAACCTATTAATTTAAGATTTTAAATTAAATTTTCTCACGTGATATGAAGCCGAGGCGATAATAAACAGATCGTATTATTAGCATGGCAATATAACAATATAATAATAAAATACTAGATATAAAATTAAATATGAATTTTATTATAATTGTTAAATATTTTTTTACCGTTTATAACTTGAGGTTGCAGTCAGCTTATCAAACAAGGTCAGCAAAAAGCTGAAAAAACAAAGAAAGTCAACCCCCAAGACTTCTTCTCTGTCCCCGATTGTCGGACTGACGTCTCTGTCCTTGCGAGTTCGTTCTAGTCTCCGTCGCCGTCGTCGCCGCAGCAGGTCTGTTTCACTGTTCCACGAATCCGGCCACTCTTCTTCATCTCCCTGTGCCGTCTATCTTGTTGCCTGCGTAGCTGTGAAACTTCTTGTTCTTCCTGCAGAGGGATCGAGAGTCGGGTTGCGGTTCTAGGAGGATGGAGAGCAGGAAGACGATCGAGCTGGAACAAGGATGGGAGTTTGTGCACAAGGGTATCACCAAGCTTCTCGAAGGGCTTCCCGAACCTCAATTCAGCTCCGAGGACTACATGAAGCTCTACGAGTATCTCGCCTCCGTGCTCTGCTCTTTCTCCCGCGCACGCCTGCCCGCGGAGCTGCATGGTCTTGTCGTCTGTCGACTGCTGTTTGACTTCTTTGGTGTTATTTTGCAGAGCGGTTTACAATATGTGTACTCAGAAGCCTCCTTATGACTACTCCCAGCAGCTCTATGACAAGTACCGAGAATCCATTGAAGAGTACATCAATTCAGTGGTGAGATTATTAGTAATCGCTTTGTTTGTGCTCTCCTTCATTTGAGAAATTGAAGCTCCATCTGTTTATAGTATAGCTACGGGCACAAAGGGTTGCCATTAATGTGTGTTAAAAGAATTCCCGGCTGATGTTCCTCAAAATTAATGCTAGTTTTGAAGTGTGAGTGGGCATTTGGCTCAACGATTGAGGTTTGGTGATTGTGAAAGTTTCGTCACAGTTCAGAAGTTCTCGACCGCAAAAACTTTTGTAGCAAGAATGGCATCAAATTTTCTGTTGTGATGGCAATTCATCTTTCGAGTGAAAAAACCGGAACTTGTTCTCTGAGAAAGTGTGACACTAATGACCACTAACTTTCGAGTTATATGGCAGTTATCAAGAAGCTTTGAGCTATATAGTGAAGTGATCAAATTTGAATTCCGCCTCCTTGTGGGACATGAGAAACAACTAAGGCTCGTTGGAATACACAATATCCACGAAGAAGTGTGTACTATCACACCAAATAGTTCCTTTCTATGAGTCTGATATAATTATTGTGGTTGATTTATCGATTTTTCTGATGGAAGATAACAAATGAATCGGTGCACTTATGAAGCCCTTATTGACCTTTTGTAATGCTATATGAAAGCTTTCTGTTAAGAGGTGGCAACTATCTTTTAGTACTTGATCACTCTGACAGTTGAAAGTCAGATGGTAGTATTCATGACAAGGACATCCTTCTCTGATAATATAAGGCTTAGAAGTTTCATAATTAACCCTTTCAGTGTTTCATAATTAACCCTTTCAATGTTGCAATGCATACTCTTCACTGTGGACAACATGTCCTTTGGATTCTCGAGTATTCTATTTCCATTGACTTCATGGTCTTTCTTTGATTTAGGTATTGCCTTCATTGAGGGAGAAGCATGATGAGTTTCTGCTGAGAGAACTTGTGACAAGGTGGGAAAACCATAAGGTGATGGTTTGGTGGCTATATCGTTTCTTCCGTTATCTGGACCTGTACTTCGTTGTTCGAAGATCATTGCCGCCCCTTAATGAAGTTGGCCTGACTTGCTTTCGTGGTCTGGTATGTCACCTGTGACCTCTTATGTGTGATGTCCTCTTTCTGCTGATCATCTGCAGAAGAGTTCATGGGTCCAGATATGCCTGAATTATGCTGACTGCAGATTAATGATGTCGACTTTTTCCATTTGTGTTGACAATTATCTCATTGCACTTCACTGATGGTGTTTTCAGGTATACAGGGAGTTATATGCAAAAGTCAGGAATGCTGCTATCTCTCTGGTATGATTGTATCCACCCCCTCTGATCCTTGAGAGGTTTGTTAATTCTAGAAATCTCATTAGTTGTTATGACTGGTTTTAATTTTGATTAGATTGATCAAGAACGTGAGGGAAAGCAAATTGACTGTGTTTTAGTGAAGAAGGTTTTGGATGTAGTTGTTGAGATTGGGATGGGGCAAATGGATCGTTATGAAGTTGACTTTGAAGCATCACTGCTTGAAGATACTGCTGCTTATTATTCTAGGAAGGCTTCGAATTGGATACTGGAAGACTCTTGTCCAGATTACATGCTGAAGGCAATGCTTAGACTTTACACCTTTAGCCTGATATGTCGTACTTGACTGCCTTTAATGATATTAATCCATCTCATCGGCCATCACAGGCTGAAGAGTGTCTAAAACATGAGAGAGACAGGGTTTCTCACTACCTGCATCCAAGTAGTGAGCCAAAGTTACTTGAGGTTGGACATTGGTGTAACCTTTGGAATGACAATTCTGCATGAAGTTGCGGTGTATCATTATTATTTAGTCTATCAACACTAATTTGCAAATTTTACTTCCTGATTTCTGCAGAAAGTTCAACATCATTTACTGTCTGTCTATGCAAACCAACTACTTGAAAAAGAGCACTCTGGGTGTCGTGCATTGCTTAGAGATGATAAGGTGCTTGCTTTTTCTTTACTTATTATATTTCCATTTGGTATTGCGAATTTTTGTAAAGGAAGATGCGTAATTGCTGATTCGAATGTTTGCTTTTTAGGTGGAGGATTTGTCAAGAATGTTCAGGCTGTTTTCTCAAATACCTAGGGGCTTGGATCCTGTTGCAAATATCTTTAAACAGGTCATCACCTGTAGAATGTGCTTTTTTTTTTTTTTTTCCCCCTAAGAAGTAGATCCTGTTTTTTCGAGCTTACTTTTGTCGTATGGCGCAGCATGTTAGCGCTGAAGGTGCAGCCTTGATTAAACAAGCTGAAGATGAAGGAAACAACAAGAAAGTATGCACATTTAATTTGTTTCTTGTGCTCTTTTAGCTTTTCAAACTGTTGAAGTACTTGCTTTCATAGGAGATTTTTTTCTTGGTCGAATGTTTCATAGGACTTCATGAGGTATAGAAACTTCGCGAATCATTGGAAATTGCCTATTTCGAAGGGTAGCTTGTTTCACTTTGCTAAATTGTTTTTCACTAGCACAGATTGGACACTAGGGTCTGAGAAGGCACTTCTTCCATAGTAAAATCATAAGAAGTGTAGAAGTCAACACAATGACGTGACAGAATCGTAGTTATTTTGTCATTCGCATATTGCAAATGCACAGATGCATTTGGATGTGTGTTGATATAAGCCTCTTGTTTGGAATAAAAAGAAGACACTTTATGGTTAACCACTTCGGTTACTGTCGTTAAATTAGTCACAAGAAAGTGAATTTAAGAGGCGATTAGAGGTCATCTGATGCATGCTCCCGTTTGAACTTCTACGATGAATTTGGCACATCCTATATAGAGTTTCCATATTCCTTAGATAAGCAGGCATGCTTAGCTGGTGCATGCACCATTTGCTTTGAAGTTGGAATGGGAGACTGAACTAAGACCACTGAAACTAGCCGTCAAAGCATCCAGTTGCACCATTGCTTATTAGTGTCTTGGATACTCCGCTACCTGAATTCACTCTCTGGCCTATGAAAGTGGAATGGAGATTGCTGCTAAGCATAGTTCCATCGTTGTGCTTTAAGCTGCTTAAAGATGCTGACGAACAGTCGTTTCTTTAATGTGGTGATCCGATCACCGTGTTTCTCTTGCAGGATGAGAAGAAGGATGTTGTTGGTCTGCAAGAACAAGTAATCCTACCTATTTTTTTTTTCATATCCTAATTTTGGATGGAGGCTGAAATTGAAAGGAAGCTGATATACATGCACCTTTTGCAGGTTTTTGTGAGGAAAGTGAGTGAATTACATGATAAGTACCTAGCATATGTCGAGGATTGTTTCCAGAACCACACTCTTTTTCATGAGGTATGCTGCTGGTGGTGGTTCCGCCTCTGGGCCTCCCGTGTTTATGCTTAATGTCGAAATTCTCTGCTCTTCTGTAGGCTCTAAAGGAGGCTTTTGAGGTCGTTGGCAATGAGGGAGTTGGTGGAAGCTCGAGTTCAGAACTGCTGGTTACTTTTTGCGACACTAATGCTAAAGAAAGGTCGCAGTGAGAGAAGTTGAGTGACGAAGCTATTGAGGAAACGCTTGAGAAGGTAATCAACATCACATTGTACTGCTCCTGGTTCTTTTCTTGCAGCTCTATCTACTTCCACGGTAGAGTTACAACTACACAAAACAAACTTAGCACCGAAGAGAGCATCTCGAATTATCCAACTCCTGAACTTTCTTGGCCGAGAAGCAATTAACTTTAAGTCGAGCTTCTCTCTTCTCGATCAAGTTCTTGGTTGAGGACTTCTGGGTCTATGCGTGCCTTTGATATCAAAATCTCATGCAAAAAGTATTCGGTCGAATCTAATGATACATTACATCGCAGTGCTCATGCTTCTTTAACAGATTAAATCTTAAATCCAAAAGCAGATTACTGTTGAGTATGTTTCGAGACATGAATCATTCTAGAAGATGAGACTAATGAGCTTATACGTTAATGATTCCAACTTTTCCATATATATTTGCGGAAATTTGAGATGGAAGTCTGGTTTGAAGCTTGCTTCGGGTATAGCACATGGATCAAGATGCATTGTACAGATGAACGTTTCTGAAGAACATTTTTAGAGGAAATCATTTGCATTTTTCTATGTTTGGCTGGATATTGCAAACAATATAGAAGGCATTTTTGGACATCGATTACATGAAAGTTATGGAATATACTTTTGAAAAAAAGACCTAGTTTAATCCCAAGTCCCGCAAGCGTAACTTCAGGGGACCCAAGGCTGGCCTTGGGAGACCCAGGCCTGGTCCCCGCGATCCTTGGCTCAGGCGTGAGGTCCCCGAGCATGGTCGTCGGGGTCTCTAGCTAGTTCATGACAGTAAGCGATTTCTCTCTCACGTTTCACTGGAAAAATCCATGATAATCAAATGTTGTACTAATATAGTTAGGTTTTTCTCATTCGTTTCGTTGGATTATCGAGATAATTCATAGGCCTCCGAGATAGCCAGGCATCCGCACTCGTCTCTATGGATAATAATAAAAAGAAAATAGTTTAAAAGTGTCGAAAGGTAAGTAAATTGAAAAGCTATCTGCAGAGGGAAAATGAAGATAATGCACGTGGATTGACGTGAGGGGGTAGGGATGGCTATATTTATGGGAACGAGCTCTGGGCGAATGTGAAGCGCATGAATATAGGTTATGCCTTGGGATGAAAGATAATTTCGAATCTGTTTTGTCCACGAATAGGGAAGCTATACGTATTTCTTCTTTTAAAAGTGTCAAAAGGTAAGTAAATTGAAAACTTACCAGTTCTTACGGCCGTTGGACATATGAGCTCAGCACCAAGACGTAATTGTCCAGCCGAGAATACTTTGATCTTGAGAACTGACTATACTTTGGGCAACAGAAGCCCACATACTGAGAATACTTTGATCTCGACATCCTCAAAGAAATGTGAATTGTCAAATCCCGACACCATTGTTATGTCGGTAGAACGTGGAAGGTACAGTTTCCTCGCATTTGCATCTGAATGGACATTACTAAATCTCTCCCGACGGCCGTCGTAGTTAATTAACCCCGATAGGAATTGGTCTGTGGAAAGCACTCGTCTGTAATGTCATTTGTGCCTTCGCGTTGGATGAACACACGTGTAGAAACATCACGCAACTCTGCACCGCCACCAGAACCCACCACCCTCATCCCAATCACCGGAACCTCAGAGCCCGGCTCCACAATCACCCGCCGTTCCCGATGCCGGCTCGACATATAGGCCTCTTTGGGTCATTGTCAAACCAAATGGGTCCAAGTTCACCTCATCGAGCCACATCCACATCCACATCCACACGCCACTTGTGAGCCCATTACTCCTCTCAAAGACCAGCCCATTCCTTGTGGACATTCCGTTTCTTCCCATGTGTTCCCCACCTACGTCCACCAATCCTCAAGCAAGCAACACACGAATTCATCACTACCTTCGAATTGGGTCTTGTATCCCCCTTTTGTTTTAGGTTGCTCGGAAGCACAACCTATGTACTCTAAAACTTCTACTAAATGAAGGAGAGAAACCGCAGCAAATTCATCAACAGGAATAGTCAAGTCACCCAAAAAAAAATGAACTCGGGCTTGCAGTCGAAGCGTTATTGCTAGCCACGCAGATAAGGCCGAAAAGAACGAAGCAACATATCCGAAAGAAGCAATGGAAAGAAGCAACATCGCTAGCTAGGTATCTTGGTCTTACTCTGAGTCGTCTCTCTCTCTCTGCTTGTAGATGTAGCTGTGACCGTGGGTGCTTAATGCTAGCTACTGGTGAATTGGGTGGACCATTGGGAGGCATGGTGCGTGAGAGAAGTGATGGGCCTCAGCTGGGGGTGTGGACGTGGATGTGGCTCGATGAGGTGAACTTGGACCCATTTGGTTGTGAATTGTTCTTTCTGCTCCTCCTGGTGTGGACAACAAGCCAAGGCCCATAGGTCGAGCCGGTGTCGGGACCGCAGGCGATCTCAGAGGTTCGTGTGATTGGAATGAGGGTACGGGGATTGGCGGCGGTGTGGAGTTGCATCGAGTTTGCGGGACCCCAACATGACCGCACAGAAAACCTAAACGACGAGTATTTTCATGGATCAATTCCTGCCAGAGGTTATAGATGGCCATGGAATGTCCATAGGGATGAAACGCGAGCGTGCTGTCCGTGTTCTACCGGGAGAGTGATAGTGTCGAAATTGATTGGCTGGCCTAGCAAATTCCCGTAACTTTTGAGGATGTCGCGATCATAAGGATTTCTCTACGGAAAGGTTAGGAAGGCGAACCGATATCGCAATGTGTGTAATTTCGTGTTCGGGCGGCGTGAAGTTCGGTACCCATCTAGGGTTCGTCCCACCTAAGGCAAAGGGAGGAACGAGGGCGATAGAGTTGCTGGCATCTTGCCTTCTGCCTTGCGATCGATTGCGTCCATGCACTGGTTTCCTTCTTGGGTGCTAGCTGCATCAGTCCAAAGGCCACGAGAACTTGGTCTGCCGAGGCTTAAAAGAACAAACTACGGGCTTTATTTTTGTATCCTTGTGGCCACGACAAGACGACAAAAAAAAAAAAACCTTTGTTTATGTTTTTTGTGTGTGTGTGGAAATTATCCTCTTCTGATTGCTGATAGTACTAAATAAACCCAGCATAATGAGATACTTTTTAAGGGAGGAGTGTCCAAAAAATCCTAAACCTTTTACATTAATGTCGATTCAATCCTAAACCTTTCAATTATGTCAATATAGTTCTAAATCTTTTGTATTAGTATTAATTTAGCTCTAAAAAGTTTTCGATTGTGCCAATTTAATCCTAAACCTTTTGCATTGATGTCAATTCATTCATAAACATTTTAATTGTGCTAATTTAGTCGTAGACCTTTTGTGTTTGTGCGAATTTAGTTTTAAACTTTTCATGTTTGTGCCAATTGAGTTAATCGGCTAATTTTGGCCCAAAACCGCCATGGACGTCGGTCGTCCCACGTGGCCCTTACGGTGCCGACGTAGATACTTTTAAATATATTTAATTTTTATCTTACAATGATTTTTTATATTTTTTTCTTTACTTCAAAATTCTTGTTTTGGGACATAGGGCCGGTGACCATCACTAGCATTGGCCGTAGGTCGCCGGCCCTCCGCCAAAAACAAAACAAAGTAAAAACATAAAAATAAAAAGAGAAGAACAAAAAAATATTCGAAAAACTAAAAAAATATTTAAGAATATTTTAAAAAATATTCACGTGAGCGCTAGGTTGTGCCACATAGGACAACCGGTATTCATATCAACAACTTCAAGCCAAAATGACCGGATGGACGCAATTGTCACAAATGCAAAAGGTTTAGGATTAAACCGACACAATTGAAAGGTTTATGATGAATTGCCACAAATGCAAAATGTTTATGATAGAATCGGCACAATTGAAATGTTTAGAATTGAATTGGCACTAACGCAAAAGTGCGGGGACCGAATTGGCACAATTAAAAGATTTAAAATTGAATTAAAACAAATATAAAATGTTTAAAATTTTTTGGACACTGTCCCCCTCTTCAACACTATCTGCCCAAGTACGTAGTGCCTCCTCCAAATCAAGTGCTCATATGGAAGTTTAGAAACCACCCTCTTCCGCCGTCATGATTAGGAAGTGTTCCGAGTCAATTTTCGCGCACCGGACTCCGTCTCCCTTCTCAAACCGATTTAAGACCAACCCTTTTTAGACGAGGACGATAGGAATTAAAGGGAAGACCTTACACTTCTCGAAGCGTAAGATCTCGGTCGTTCCTACTACGCATATAAAGAGCAACCCTACTTCGAATCCTACACGAGTTTTGTCTCCACTCTGACTCCACAATTAACAAAGTTGTGGAGTCAAATAATAGAATCCATATCAGATCACATCAAATGAGGACAAAAAGTCGTCCGAGGGTCGCAGAAGATCCACTAAGGTTTCGACAAGTGGAAGGACGAGAGCGTCGGAATAATGCAAAAGATAAAAAGCAAAAAGACCAGATTGACTTCTGAGTGGATCAGTTTGGAGTCTTCTTAAAAAGTTCCCACAAATTCCGCTCGAAAACTTACAAAGAATCCAAGAGGGAAGCAGAAGCTGGAGAGAATCCCCCATGCATGAGGGCATGACTCCACATCCCTCCCTCCCATACCTTTCCTTTCATTTTGTTTTCATTTGACCCGCCTTTCGAGCTCTGTTTGTTTTGCGAAAAATAAATTATTTAATAAATAATTTTTTAAAAACGATCGCTTATATAAATTGAAATAATTAATTAATGGAAAAAATTTTCATTACCAACAACAATTTATGTCGTAACATTTTCCTGAACAATAAAAATACTTTTTGCTTATTCATGCTTATAAGGGATATAAGTTACCGTTTTTAGGAAATTTTCAAATTACTCATTTCCCTTATTTTTTTGGTTTAAAAAAATAAGGGTTAATACCATCAAAAATCCTAAACCATAGACACTGCGATAAATTTATTCCAAACTATTTTTTTGACTACAAAAAATCTCAAACCCAATACACCTACGATAAGTTTACTCCTATCGATACGGTTGTGATAAATTTATCCTCCGTTAGTTTCCATTAAATTTTACGGTCAAATTACGAGTTGGATGACACGTGCCAATTGTCGGGTGTATACGTTACCCTCTGTTTGTTACTGGTGTATCAATTTGAGATTTTTCATGATATTATCTCAATTCAACGAAAACTAACATATGATAAATTTATCACATGTGTACCAGTTTGAAATTTTTTATGGTAAAACAATTAGTTTGGAGTGCATTTGTCACGCTTATACTAGTTTAGGGTTTTTGATGGTTAAAAAAGTAGTCCGGAGTAAATTTATTATAAGTGTACCGATTTTGATTTTTTGGTGGTAAAAAAAATAATTTAGGGCAAATTCATCACATGTATACTAGTTTCGGGTTTTTTGTGATATTAATCTAATTTTTTTTAAAAAAATAAAACTTCGTATGTCACGAAATTTAGGAAAATGATGTTTTGGATGGTGACCTATATAGGTATATTATTAAAAAGATTGTTTTTTTGGGGGGGGTGGGTTGTTCTATGTTATTGGTCTCATCATATAATATGAAATTAATACCTTTGGGTAATATCAATAAAGGTCGTGACGCTACTCTACCCCTTTCACGCATGACCCCAACATCTGATGCATGTGGAGAAGACCTCTTGTGAAAATATTATCTTTCGCGGTCGTTGCTTATGCGAGACTCTACAATAAATAACGAAATTCTCATTCTAATACAAGAAGCCTTTTTTCCCCTCTCCCTTTAATTTTAGTATTTAGGGACATAATTTTCCAATAATCAACAATCCGGGCTGTCCGCATGATGATGTAACTTTTGGAGTAAAAATCCATTTGGTTGCGAAACTTCATTTTTTTTTAATTTCTAGAGTTTTTTTTTTTTTGCTCCGAATAGTTTTGAAGTCACTTGAAGAAGTGAAAAAAATTCACTTCTCTCAAGAAGTGAAAATCAAAAGCGAAGTAGAAAAATTAATTTTTGGATAGAAGCGATTTCGGAGCGAAGTCTTTGCCATGCGCACCCCAAAATGCAATAAAGAATCTAAAATCCAAGTAGTTTGCTTTTGGATTGATGGCTCTAACTTCATTTCTCGAAGTACTTCTTTTCACCGTAGCGTCACTTTTTTCTTGGAGCTTTTTCCCCTTGTTTGGGGGAAGGAAGCTTCTCAAGTACCATACTACTAAAGTCTCATTCAGCCATTTTTGTCCATGAGAAGAAAAGATGAATGAAAATGCCCATGAAAAGCCACATATCACCAAAAGGTCATTAAGACTTAGACATATCCCATTCTATTTACAACATAACTATTGTTTTTTTTATTATATATATTTCATATAAGTCCTAGCACTAATGCCAATGTAATTGGGCGGTTGCCCACAATGTGTTGAGTTATTTTTAGATTTTTTTAATTATGATTTAGAGGGAAACGGACAAAAGAAAAATCAAAAGGGTCATTGGATTGATGAGTACATGGGGGAGAATCATGTGGAATCTTTTCTGCTTGATGAATATGCTTCTGTTTGTTTTGTCTTTGGTTTTGGTCTTAACTATGTACCAATGAAATCCCTTCACGGTCCCCAACACAAACAACCCCGAATGAGACTGCTCCGTACATTCTCGTGGAAGTGGAGTCGCTTGTTTTTTTATTTAGCAAGAACTAATTAGCTAATTAAATAGGTGTTTTATAAGTTTAATGGAAAGCAGTTGACATGGCGGTCTCCAGCCTTGTGGGTCTGCTTAATTCAAGGCAAATTAAATGCACCATTTGGCAAGTTGTCTTACACAAATTCTCCTAATTTTTTATTAGCTGATTATAATAAAGATATCCGACCACAAAGAAAGATTATTATAAAGATAAGTTGTCTGGTTAGAGGTAATGCAAAGTAATGCCTAATATTTGATTTTGTTCCAAAGGGTATTTTCTTTTTCCATTTTGGCTTTTCCCCTTAAATTAGAATTAAATGATGCAAAAATTGAATACAATTCCGAGACTTTCATCATAAAATTACCAAAATCAAAAACCCGTCTTCGAGTTGAGGGGAAAAGAACAAAGGATGGATTTTGGCCTTAGCCTAAAGAGTGGAAATATGTGATTAAGGAGGCAAATAGGGGTTTGGAAAGATTTGAAACCATGACCTCCCGATTTGATACCATGTGAAATTTTGTGGGACTAATGCTAACTGTTCCGAAAACTTAAACTGTTGGATGAATGCATAGTTTAATATTTGAACATTCTAACATGAAGCAGCCAAAGAGAACACTTCCGGGAAAAAGGTAAAGGTGGTCTTTCTCACTTGAATTCCAAAGTGAAAAAAAGAATCAACAACATGACTACTTTAGTCACTTTACAACAGTGATTGGCTTTGGGTGATGCTATTGATATAGCAAAATGGATCCAACTAAAGTAAAGGGGGCTGCTCCATTTTGATCCAAAAAACGGTTCCCTAATGCTTGCTTCCTTGCTGGAACGGGTGGACCACCCTTCTCGGGCACAATTCAACAACGGCCATCCCATACCAGTTAATTTCTAATGGCAAATGACACCGAACTAGCTATACGACGAGATCATTAGGCGGTAATCGCCATGAATTAGGGTGAGCAAATTGGATCGCCCAGAGCGGGACCGCTCGGACCGGACCCGGGACCAGTGGTTCGATTCTAGGTTCTAGAGGGAGTAGTCCTGTTTCGGGTTCAAGCTCCTAGGACCGGACCGTCCGGATTGGACCGATTGATTTTTATTTTATTTTTTTTATTTTAAGTTAGCTGCTATGTTCTTCTCCACATGCAGATGAACAAGAAAGCTAAACCAAGTGTCCAAGAAATTTTACCAAATTAAGAAACTATTGAGGTTTTGATACACATAACAATGTGGAGAAAAAGGTATGGCAACAATTGATGCATGCTTTTCGGACAGATGATGAATTCGGTGAACTTGAAGACCCCGATATGCTACTCCATGGTGACAAAACAAATGAGAAGTCTTTCTCGGTGTCATTAGTAAACTGGGTTCTATAGTTTAACCGACCTATTCAATAGTTATGAAAAAAACTTCCCGAGAACCTCAATAGCTCACTAGCTTCTCAATTTGGTCCGAGATCCTGTTGTGTGATTCTACTAAATGATAGTTCATTAATCGAGAATTTTTTTTTCTCATGAAGTTTTTTTCTTGGCATGTGTCCGGTCCAATGGAACCGCTTGGGAACCAGACCGGACCGATGATCCGGTTCCCGATTCCCGAAAATTGACAACCGGGACACCAGTCTAGTTTTCTGTTCTTGAGGGCAACAGACCGGATCGGGAGCCGATCGCCCCTACCACGAATCCAGCCCTAAACCCCCTTCGGATTAGAAAAGTATATTAGATTCTATTGTGGTGGTATTGAGTGGCGCAAATCAAGAGTAACCACAAAATAGACTACTGGCTAATAAGTAGCTATCGCGTGATGCTGAGTTCCCTGAAAAAAAAATTCATATCATCGGAAAGAATCAACTGCATTTCATAAATCTTTCAAAGTCATGTCACTTTATGAAAATTTTAATAGATCCCATCAATCAATTAATGGCTCTTTTAACAAATTTCATGTAATCGTGAAATATGATTGACTTAGTCTGATGGACAAAAGAGATTACTCAAGAAAGTATCGAGCCTTTTTTTTTTCCTTTCTTTTCTCGTGTCTAATTGGTGCTCTTAATGTTTGTAATTATTGGAGCTTTTCTAGTCTCAGCTCATTGGTGGACACAATAGATGAAAGCCGGGGGAGTATGCCTGCACTAAAAATTCTATCAAATCACACTGCCCCCTTTAGGGAGCCAAATGGCAAATTTAAAACCTTATTTAATCGGTGATTATTTCATTTGGTGATTATAGTATTACCATCTAGGGCTGTGTCTCCATCACCATGAGAGTGGACCAAGTCCAAACACACAATTTGTCAGTGATGCTGACTTGGTTCGGCACCATCACATGCCACATCGAGTTAAAAAAGACATAAGAAAGCACAACCATCGTATGACTGATCCTATTTTAATCAGACATATACGTATAATGTCTGTGTTTATATACAGGGTAAAAACCATTGACCTCGAAACCTCAAGTCTAACTCCAGCAGGATTCTGTGTGTACTTTCTTTTGTATCCGCAGAAAGATGGAGGAGAGCAATAACAACCTCGGGGTGGCCGATAATGCCCCCGGCGACGAGGACGGGCGGTTCAAGGAGCAAGACCGGCTGCTTCCGATAGCGAACGTTGGCCGGATCATGAAGCAGAACCTGCCGTCGAACGCCAAGATCTCCAAGGAGGCGAAGGAGACGATGCAGGAGTGCGTGTCGGAGTTCATTAGCTTCGTCACGAGCGAGGCATCCGACAAGTGCCGGAAGGAGAGGAGGAAGACCGTGAACGGCGACGACATCTGCTGGGCGATGCAAACCCTAGGATTTGACGACTACGCGGGCGCTCTGAGGAGGTACTTGCATAGATATCGGGAAATAGAAGGGGAGAGAGTGAATCAAGAGAAGGCCGCAAGCGGCGGCAGCGAAGGGTTAATAAGAGATCATCACCACTGGCAAGAGCAATCTTCCCATGCGGCTATTGGTCATCAGCATCACAGTGATAACCGAGCGGAAGAAGCTTCGAGTTCGCTCTTGAGTTTTGATGCGTCAGATCAGAGGAGGAACATCAGCTCTTCTTCGAGGCCATTTTGAAGCTGTTCTTAATTAGTTCCTGCTAATTTTAACAGGATCGCGACTATCTGAGTTGACGAACAAGGTTATTGATTGATTTTTTCATTTTCTTTTTGTCTGGTGTTGTGTCTTGTTTTGGATCCAAAATCTGGTACTGATCAAGAGAGAGCTTGTTGAGTCGAGTTTCGCTTCCGATTCCATAGCTGCTCAAGTGGTCGATTGCGCTCATCTCTCAGCTGGGAAATCCCCGATTGCAAGCGGAAGCTTTGGGGATTTGGCGATTTGCGAATCTGGATCTGGAAAGTTTTGCTAAATGCTCTGATGTGTTACCAAAGACTTGTGCCCCGGAATCTTTCCCTCGTTCAACCCGACTTTGCAGAAGAAGATTCACACACACACATAAGGTCAGTAAATCACTTTCATCCTCATTTTCTCGAGAGCTGAAAAAGAAGAGAGACATGTACATAACCCATAAAATATCTAATTTACCCATTATACACAGTGGGCTGTTCCTTTCTAAAGCATAACTAAGTATTTTTATAGTTAATATATTTCGAGTTCGCTCCTTTTATGTATGGGGACAAGCCATGAATCGTACTCAGCCGTCACCGGCACCGTATACAATGGTCATGAAGTCCCTGTCTAGGGTTCCATTATTCACAGCAAACTTCGAACTCTCTTGAGTAGTCTGTCCTAGTTATATGTTTGACTAGAGGTTAACATATCTCTGTCTGGGGTTAGGGTTTAACCCCCAATCTTTGGGGCCTGTTGGGGACCACTAATCAACGTTAGTTGGGCAAGCGACAAACTCATTGAAGATTAGAATAAGAAAACCAGCATTTGTATAAAAACACTCAGCTTGGAAAGAAGAGGACAAGTGAGTTTAATTCCTACATGGGGACATGAGCAATATTAAGATTAATTAGTGAAATTAGGGTTCCTAGGGTTTCTTCTGTTCATATTATAGCGGATCGTTTCCACTTAAAGGAAGGCATATTGTACTTACAGGAATCATTCCATCTGTTGAGAGTTTCTCTTTTCGAACTTGACAAGGGCTGTAGTATTTTTCAGATTTCGAAAAAGGAAAAGAAGAACTAAAGAGCTGTGGTTGCTTGGGCATAAAAAAATTTGATGATGTCCTAGTTGAATGGGGGACAAAAGGGGAGACCCAAGGAAGGATTAGCCAATCCCACGTTGCTGTCCGTACGGTGTTGCAGAGACTTCCTTGTTGAAAGAATGATTCTTTGATGTCTCTTTTGAGTTTCTTGATTGGTGGAGTAATTTGGTGTTTTGTATAGAAGAACGTCAAGACAATTTTTTTAGGTTCTTCCCTCTTTCCCATTGGTTGATTCATGACTTGGTCGAAGCGAATGTCCAATCCAACTTTGGGTTATAACCTTTATTTCTGCAAGAATTTGAGGCGGTGGAAAACTTTGGCTTAAAAGTTATTTTCATACAAGAACTTTTTGAGTTGAACTCAACAAAAGAAGGCAGTGGCCACCACTGGCCACCTTTTGGCTTACCATCGGCATTGAGAACCATCTCTAAATACCCAGTTTTTTTCTAGAAAAGAAGAAAGATTCCATCAAGGTGAATCTGCTGCGGATTTTATGTGTACGGCATCTGGTGTGATCACTTAATTAACAATGGATATGTCTTTGTACTTAACCCAATTAATATTGGGATCAATATCATGGGTGTTTACTAATTAGCTTTGGAAGTGTTTTTTCACGACCTAATTATACTCGATCACCACTTTGGTAGTTGCTCCGTGCTTGAGACTATTTTCTAGACATCCAAAATCGTGTTATCGGGTTATTTTCAAGATTCTCGGCGATATCCAACTCCCCTAATCTGAGTATATAAGAAGATTGTGATTTTTCAACAGTTTTGTTTGGACTCAGTGTCATTAAGTTTTTCCAACAAAAGTATTTTTCAGAAAGTATAAGATACATAATCTTTTCTATGATGCAAAATCAAGTGAGTTAGATGCCGAGCGAGCTGGTTCTGGCACGAGATTAATACAATATGGAAAGCTCAAATTGCAAAGCACATATTAAAGTCTAGTAGTGAATGAAAAGTATGCCAAAGTTCAGTGAATATCATTCATAATTGCATGTAGTCCCATAAAATAAGATATACTCTAGACAACATAAATTAGGCATGGACCCAGCCATGCCCCTGAGCTCTCCGATCTACCGCATAGTGTAAAGTGAATCTTTCCTCTCATATTATTTAAGGTTACTTCTATTTTTAACTTTAAAATTCTTGTTAATTGTTCTATCCATGCCTTTTCACTCATCTTTAAGTTAAAACAATCTTGAAATCATTCCAGACAAATAAATATTGACATGTAAAATCGCATTTCCATTATAGATCTTAGGAATTTAAACTTTTCCTGAAGTCGAGATGTAGGTCGAGCTTCTCTCTTCTCGGTGGCGGACTAGGTCGAGTTATCACTTTGAGGCCGAAATCTCACGCGAAAACTATTTGGATCGTGATACATTACTTGGTGAAGTGCTGTGCTTCCTTAACAAATTCCATGTGCAGTCATCGGATTACACGGCTTAAACACTTAACTTTTTGTTTCAAGCCAACCTTAATAAATGAAAAGATGGACCAAGCACTTCAAATTTTGGAGAAGACAACAGTTTGGGAGCAGCTGCAGGCCAAGGACATGGGAGCAGGAGATAACTGTAGGATACTTTGTAGTTATTATTTTGACTTTGTTGGTCTGCTTTTAAGTAGATAGATAGACAAGCACCTGCCTAACTGATAGAGCTGTCATTTTCAACATTTTGATAACTGGATTTTAAGCAAGCGGCACGAGCACTGGTCAGATTACTTGTAATTGCTCCTAGTTTATAATTATTGTGAACGAGATCAAAATTTTCTTTTCTAGTTCTCATGGGTAGCCCAATCAAACGGTTGGATCGGGGTTGAACTTGCATCGGGTCATAAGTGGTCCGACCAAAGTAGACCCATTTAATCCGCCTATAACCATTTAGTGCAATGAAAATTTAATCAAGAATATCCAACCCGATTCATATTATTAGAATATTTTTATTTTTAATCCAATCCAAAAAAATCATATCCAAACGAGATGAGAGTGCGAAGTGGTGATCGCAAGATTGAGTGAGGTCAAAAGAGTATGAAGAGAGAGTGTTTATGTTTAAGTAAGTTGTAGACCCATTTATGACTCATTTTATGTTTAAACCCAATTATAACCCATCTATTGAGTATAACTAACTCATTTAACAACTCAACCCATTATATATAGATTAAGAAATGAGTTTATGATCCGTTTTGACAGGTTTACTAATGGGTAATTGTCTTTTAAAGTAGAGAAAGTGAGTAGATCTAAAGATGTGCTTAATTATGATTATGCCATCAGATTTTTACTCTCTGTCATTTAATATAGGTGTAATTAGGGAAGGCTAAATAAATGACACAAAATGATGTAAAAAAATATAGATTGATAGATGGATATTAGCAAAAAGAGCACAAAAATTGATGAATATATAAAGTGATTATGTTTGCAGACATGAATCATTCTAGAAGATGAGACTGATTAACTCAAATAATTTAACAATTAGGAAATGCGTGAAATTTGTAATTATAGAGAAGATACTTGAAAAGTTGATCGTTTAGCTAACAAATTTTAGATGGAAATAAGATAAGTGTATATTAACACTATAAGTCATACATATCTCAACTTTTCAAGTTTTCCATTTTCCCGTCATAACGACAACCTATTGTATTTCAATTTAGTATATTTATGTAGGATGGACAATGATAAGATTTTTTCGAAAAGCTGAGATGGAAGTCTGATTTAAAGCTTGGTTTGTGTATAGTATATAGATACGGAGGAATAATACAGATAAATTTTGGGTTGAAATTTGTTTGTAAAATAAACAAAAAGTGCCTTTTCAAATCCGGACGAAAGATGGAAAAGTACAAGATACTTTATTAGTTAGAATGTTATTATAGTTTTTCAAATAGAGAAATTGAAAAGTGGGTTAAACCCTACTATATATTTTCGTATTTTTTAAAAGATATACAGCCATTGTTTTCCAAGAGAGTTCTTGAAGAAATATCAAAACTGCTATATGATATTTTCATTACGAGACTTTATTGTATTGGCGGGGCAAAAGAGAGTGTTATCACGTCTTGGAGTCCCGATTTTATTCGTTCTCATTCGTTCACATATTTTCCCAACATTTTGTTGAAACATATAGCAAGGAATATGTTCATGCACTTGGTTGTATTTTGCAGAAAATATAGAAGTCATTTTCCAATATCTATTGTAGAAAATAATATGAAATACACATTCAAAGAAAAATCTTGAGAAAAACCTCAAGTTCAACTTAGGGGGATCCATGTCCGGCAATCAAGGTTTCAAGCCCAACCTAGGGCGACCCACGACCAGCCCTTGCGATTCTTGGCTTGGGCATTGAGGTCCCGAGCACGATTCCAGTGGATTAGGCTCGACCGGTGTGTCGAGCCCATTCACCGGGTCTCGGGGAACCGAGCCTAAGTGCTTGGGACTTGAGTTTTCAGGTCGGCCCTTCGGGAGCATTGTGACATCCGAAAATTCCTACATCAATTAATAATACCTTAAAAAAAGAAGACGATAAATGTTATTAAGGGTGAGCGATTCCAAGTTCTGGGAACGTTCCACTTGGAACTTGGAACCTACCCGCTAATATAGGTTCCTTAATTTTCGGAACCTAGAACCTACCATGCATATCTTGGAACCTAGAACCTACCCCGTCACGGGTTCCAAGGTACCCAAGAACCTGTCAATTTCCTTCGAGACAAACTCAACCTTGACATCTTTCTAACCCATAAATACGAATTCCATCATTCTCACAATAAGTCAATTATCCTAATAAAAAATCATGATGTGATGAAATAAACGCAAATTACCAATTGAAAAACCACTTGCATACAACTTATCCCGAGCCTCCCTTCCGATCGCACGTGACTCGAAATTTAACGACCTAAAATTAAAAGAAAAAATAAATTAATATAATTAGATTACATCAAATATCATTTTTGTTGCTCTCTAGAGTACCTTCGAAGTTCAAATCTTCGATGGCTCAAGAAAGGGAGAGGGATAACAAGTTTTCTCCTTCCCCAAAGGCTTGAAATCGGTCGTGGTCGCAGATTTATACCGATTCTTTGAGCTCGCCTTTCCATTTTTAGAAGTAAATCGAGATGGTTATTTTTTTTCTTTTTATCGAACCGTCCTTTAGCAAAACCGTTGCAAAGGAGCTTATCACTTGTGCCTTCATACGATCGACCGCATTGATTGTCGGCAAGGAATTAAGAAACGAGAGGGGACTTGGGAGACGATGATAGCCAAGGAAACAAGAGTTTGAGATCTAAAAACCAAGCGTCTTTGAGTTGAGAGGAAAAAGTGAACTAAGAGACGACGACAGATGAAAATAAAAACAAAAAACTAAAATTAGGGTTTAGAATTTTAGACACTTAGGTTCCGGTTCCGAGTCCGGTTCCGGCTCGGTTCCATAGAGAACCAGGAACCGGAACCTGCGGTTCCTAAAAATGTGGAACCGGGAACCGGATCCTAGTTTACTAGAACCTGGAACCGAACCGGAACCGTCGGTTCGGTTCTCCGGTTCCTCGATTCTACCATAGAACCATGCTCACCCCTAAATGTCATGAGTGGAATTCCAATTGGATTACAATGTTGCAATGTGCGGAAGATTCAAAATGTATTTTTGTGTACGTAGTTTTTCGAAAGGGATTCCATTAGGGTTTTAAATATAAATATTTGCTCTTGGATCGTTTATATAGAGTGGCGATAAGACATAGGGACTGCTATGTTCCAATTTACGTATTAGATACGTGGTAGGTTAAAATTTTTATTGAGTTGAGTTTCTCCTAACGCTTGATAACTTTCGCGGAACATCCACGGTCGTTGATTTGTGGACTAAAATGTCGACTCAAGGTTGCCGGTTCCTACGTGTCCATTTTGAATTGTCTGTCACTAAGTATTGATTCCTAGGTTATCGTTTACCTGCCTGTAGCTTCCAATTAAATGATGATGGCTTAGCAAGGAAAGAATGAGATTATATATATTGAGGTGCACGTAATTATTTTCTTATCATTAAACGCATGAGAAAGGACAATTTATTGTCATGTTGTCATGATTTGTATGCCATTGATGCCATGTGATAAAGGTCTTTGCCACGGCCTATTTGCCACAGAGCAATTTCCTCGCATAAATATGTGTATGAGACTCTGGAGTTAGCCATATGTTCTATCTTATGAGAAGGTTCTCGACAAGTTGAGAGGACATGAAGTCCTATTATGACAGAGAGCTTGTGAAGCCTTTATTATTATGTTAAGAAATGGCTATCATCATGCGGACGTACACTAGTCTATTTATCCTCATTGATATAGAGGACACCCGTGATGGATGAGCTAAGAGGAGTGGCAATGACCTTGAATTAAAAGCACAAGCTGTAAAAGAGAGATAAGCGTTCCAATCAAAAGCCAACAGTGGCTTAGTGTGAGTAGCTAAAAGCAGATTTTTGTTAAGTTACAATAACATTAGAATTTCAGTACATAAACTACTATGTTAACACATCTTTCGATGTCAAGCTCCGCGAACAACTTTTGCGCCATCTCCTATTCATTTTTTTTTCCCTTGAAGCTAGTAAAATAATCTTACTAATTGATTTTTCTTCATTACAACGTACTCAAATATTTCGAAAATCTAATGAACTTTATGTTCAAATAAAGTATTGAAATGTTCATAAACCTTCAAAGCATTTGCATCAGTTTTTTTAACTTTGTGCCGCCCTCTCGATATTTAAAAAGATTTAACAAAACCTTCTACAAAGTCGTATACTTAATAATCATGGCTTCGAACACTAATTTTCTTTTTAGATATTTTCCCCGGTAACTAATTTAATGAAAAAATGGTAATTGGTTGTGTTATCGAATAATTCATACAAATCGTTTATCAATTTGATCTCCTAAACAATAATATGAAAATGAAAAAAATTTGAGGATGGCACAAGGGATTTGGGCCTAGCTGCTATGGTCCTAGACTCGGTATTGGGTTACTCAGGAGTGGGCGCGAGGTCCCTAGCCAAACCTTGGGGGACTGAGTGTGAGTGCTAAGGTCTCGAGCACTTGATCTCGATTGTATGGGTAATTTAGTCTAATAGGAGATTCTAATTTTGGTAATCTCAATGGCTACGAAATCCTTTGTATACAATCTCGTCCAAATGAAAAATTTGGAGAGTGATCCTTTGAAGACCTTGCAAAGGCTAGTTTGAAGGTGGAGGATTATAAATGGAGACCTCAAGACCGAGGAGAAAAGACGAGAGTCTAGAATCTATAATTCTAATGATTAAGAAAGTTTCAACGCCCTTCATATATTGTCGATACAAATATTATAATACTTAGAGGTTCTTATCCAAGTGAGTGAGTGTTAGACGAGAAGTCTATTGACTCGAGTAGCATCACCGAATTGTAACCTATGAGCTGTTTACTAGTGAAATTCCGCCTATTAACTATCAGCGTAAAGAAGTAGACGTACGCTTGAATAAAGTCGAACCACTATAAACTCTTTATGCAAATTCGCTATCCCTTAAACTCTCTTTACTTTACTTATGATAGTTGAATTGCGAACTGGCAAACTCGAAGTCATCTCAAAACTTGTTCTTGATCAAACTCTAAACTAAATTCTGAGCTTGTTTCTTTTAAATCCGCGGTATTTTTCATACAAGTTTTTATAATCACCTATTCGTCCCCCTCTAGGTGACAACATTAACTATAACAATTGTGTCGAGCCTAGTGTTCTTTATTTTGAAGTGTTATTACTTCGAGTTAACAATCTTCATGGCTAGCAATTTTTTTTCCAATATTTATTGAAGGAGGAAGTAACATCAAGCACCCCTACTTCAATGGAAAGGATTACAAAGAATGGAAAAATAAATTCAAGGCATTTTTTATATGTCAAGATATGCAGATATGAGATGTTGTACAAGGAGGAGTTGATCCCACTGCAAATATATCAAGTGGTGCAAATTCTGATGCAGGGGACAACAACAACAATGCTGCTCCCACTACTGCTCTCTCTACAACTAACTTAGCAAAAAGAGATGCTCTAGATGCTAAAGCTGTTTACCACATTTTATAGTGCATTATCTTCCACTGAATATAATCGCATTGCAGATTGTCCTTCTTCAAAGACAATATGGGACAAGCTGCATGTGACCTACTAGGGAATTGACAGAGTTAAGAAAATCAAAATCAGCATTCTCCTTGGCCAATACCAAGCTTTCAAGATGAAGTATGAAGAAATAGTAAAAGAAATGTTTGATAGATTGACTAAAATAGTGAGTGGTCTTACCCATCAAGGGCAACCAGTGTCTAGACATATGAAGGTCAACAAACTTCTGAGAAAATTGTCAAAAAAATGGAATCACATCAAAATGTACATTTAAGAAACTCAAAGAATCATGCCATTGTCTAATGACGAACTCATTGACCCTTCAATCATACGAAGACGAAAGAATCAATGAAGAAGCAAATTCAAGAGGTAAGAAATCAATTGCCTTGAAATCTATGCTAATTCCGATGTTTCAAACTCGAAGACGAAGACGGTGATGAACTTGCACTCATGGTTACAAAGTTAAGAAAAATGGTAAAGAGAGGAAGAAATTTCAAAGGCAAGAAGGAGTATGATCAAAGGAGATCTTACAATTACAAAGATGAATGCAAAGACGTGATTTGCTTCAAAGGAAACAAGAAAGGACACATCAAATCAAATTATCCTCTTCTAAAGAAGAAAGGAAGAGTTAAGAAATCCAAGAAAGTTTTGAAAGCAAAAATTTGGAGCGATACAGAATGTGAAGAAAGGCGATGAGAAGTGTGTAAACATTTGTTTAATGGCAAACTCGATTCGGATGACGAAATCGAGGTAACTCATTTTGATATTCCTTCTAAGGTATCCGAATATATTTGATGAATTATGTTCAAATTATAAAATTACTCTCAAGAAAATTTCAAAGTTGAAAAAGAAAAATACTTGGCTAAATCAACAGGATATTTCTCAAAAATATAAAATCAACTTTTTACAAAACGAGTTTGTTCAAGTCGAAGATAAATCAGATTGATTTCAAAGGAAAACGTCTCTTTAAAACTAGAAAATGAATCTTCGAAAAAGGAAACCGCTTCTTTGAAAAAGGAAATTCTAGAAATCAACAAAAAATTAAACTCTCAAAAACTTTAGAACATATTCTTTCTATATATGTTCCATATCATAAAAAGTCTGGGCTTATTCTTGAAAAGGAAAAGGATTTGAAAAATGATTTTTCAAACGCAAAAGATAGACTTAGAAAAGACCGTCGAAACATGTTTATAGGAACCACTTTCAAAAACATTTTATAAGATCTGAGGGGCAAAAGTCTTTTAGGTGCTCAAAATGTGGTGATAAGAATCTTTCAGAAATTATTGTCCTAAGGTTTGTAGAGGTATTCAAAATATTCAAACATTGACAAAAAACTTCTAATCCAAAAGGATCCAAACAGGTTTGGGTACCAAAGAATACTTGACTGTGTTTAACATCTACAGATACCAAATAAAAGAAGAAAAGAATGGTACCTTGATAGCGGGTGTTCGAGACACATGATTGGAAACGCAAAGAGATACATCAAATTAATCAAATTTGAGGGTGGAAGTGTATTGTTCGGTAGCAATAATAAGGGAATGATCATAGGTGAAGGAACAGTGAAGATCAACAACCT